>CM067167.1:42945284-42963478 GCA_034093135.1 Erigeron breviscapus | reverse complement strand
AGTTGGATGTTTTTCATGTGAGTAGAGTTACGTGTTTGACTATAATTCCTTAGCTGACATCTTTTAATTCAGTCATCGATGCCTTTCATTACCATTAATGTCCAACGATTTCACAAGCAACAATCATGTAATATGAACCGCTCAGTAGCATAGCATCATCAACGTATGCACAATGACCGAACACGTTTCAGTAATTTATTACCGAATGGCGATTGGAAACTGGAATAAATGAAAACTCATTGAGTCATTTCAATTTGTACTTTTGTTTTAATAGTACACCAACTCTTTGTGCTCATAGTGATATAATATTCATTTTTTATATCTTCTTTACAATCATGATTGGCATCATTTTTATTATACAGAAGCATTTGGCCAACTGGATTATTGGACGGTTTACTTGGAACGAATAAAAATTACATGAAACAATACGTGAAGGTATGAAAAGATAAAGGAAGTAAAGATAAAGCAAGAGAAAACTTAATGTCCAAATAGCAGCTGGGAACAAAATGGTGGCGTTCAACAGCTCATAAATGATGATATGATGAGAATGTCTACTCTGATTCTGTACTTTTGCCCTTTTCTCTTTACAACAACCTGTAATTTATTTTTAGGTTTTTGGGATCAAATACTCCCATTCTAAGCATAATATCATAAAATAGAATTTACTAGCTTATGAAAACTTCATAACAAAAACGGAGATCTACACCTGATCTTTTTTTTCGTTCACGTTCTTTTCGCAGCTTGTTTTATCGTACCATTCCTTCTTTTTCCATTCCTTCTTTCGTCCGGTTTCAAGTTTCGTTCTCAAAACTTCTTTCGACCTTCATATTGTCTTCTATTCTTGCAATCTTCTCACGTGCCCACCTTGGCGAAAGATTAGTGTATATACTTCTGTTGGATTCTCTGGCGCTTGCTCTTTCCTTAGCTTCCTGAAAAAAATGAAGCAGAAAAAAAAAAAGGTTTTTTTTTAATAATATATACATTTCGGATTCTTTTCTTGCCTACTTCCAAGATAATATCTCATCTTTCGTCCTCTCTTTTTTTTTGCACGTATCCAAATCATCCCAATGTTTGCAAGAAGGCGATGAGGAGTAAGAACAACCACTATTCTTTCCTCTAGCAGATAACATTTCCCTTTTTCTCGGCCGTGTTTTCGTATTTACCATCTTTATCAATTTCTCATCTTGTTTCATGTCCTTATTAATCAGTCTTGCCTTTTGTGATCACTGTTTTTCGTTTTTGTGGAATTATTGTTTATAATTCAGTCTGTTGCTGTAAAATCTTTTTTAGGTCTTTGTTTCCGTATTTCCTCTTTCTTTTATTTCCCCATATAGTGAATTTTCATTGAAGCAGAAGTATACCTTCTTTCTCTTTCCTTCTCTGGATTTTTAGAAGAAGACCACTTTGCTTTAACTCTCATTAAGATCCCAAGAAAAAGCTTGATGATTTGATGGAGTGATTGGTTTGTTGGAACAGTAATACAGGAAAACTCTGATAACTACTATCAAGCACACCAACAGTGAAAACTGCATTTTTCAAAACTTGAAATACCTGTAAAGAAACGATCAAATAAAGACTTCCAAGTTTTGTGAGGTTGTTGTACTTTTGGTCGTTTGGCATTTCACATACGCACTGCTTTCTTCCATCGCTATTAAAATTACTAACACCCCTACTGTTCGTCCCGAGAATGACTCATATCCGATCAACAACAATAAAAATACAGCGATATACAAGTGTATTTTACTAATGGGTATTATGTTCAGCATACGATCACACGGCGTTAGATTTCTTCACCGGGCAATTTTGATGTTTCTTTGTTGCAGGTTGAATCTTCATTTGCTTCTTTCTTCCACCCATGCTCCCCAGTCAAAATCAGGAGGTAGATTCGTGCATTTGTACACTTATGAGCACCATGCAAATAATCGGAATTGTTTCTAAACATTCCCTTCGCATCTTGTCCAACTTGCCCTTGGAAATTTGGGTATTTTCTACTCGTGTTTGTAACTGGTTCATGTAATCTATACGTTTGGAGTCCAAACTATTCCAAATAATTGTCGTTGTTGGCAATGATCAGGTAAAATCACATCCATTCAAACTGCTTGTCTCGTACGTCCAACATCTAGCAAACATTACGAATCGTATATCCACCCACCACATCCTAATACCAATGTTGGTAAATTAAAGACTGACAAATTGACACATTCTCCGTGCGTGCAATAACTCAAATTGAAACAACCTAATCTATCAAGACCTAATGAATCGCACCCATGCCGTACAATTGATTCTTGGTCGAAAAGTGGTTATACTTGGTTCATGATGGATTTAAACAATGCAAAGCATATGCACTATCCTCAATGCCATCCGTAACGCACATTGAGACAAGTGCTTCCCTCGCCGTCCAATCCTCCGCTCAAGCCTCCTGTTTCATGGAAGAAGTCCATTGCCGTATTTGTGAAAAGAGACTGTTCATCTCGATTGGAGTTTAAATGGCTTCTTGTACTACTCCATCTCTCCCATGGTGAAGGTATCATATGTCCATTACAATACCGCGATGTAACGGAGCAACTCTTGAATTGGCCAGTAGCGTATCGTTCCCGTACAAAGAAACACGCTCGCTTCTGCTCTTTGCATGACATCCCCGCCACTCTCTCCAAGTGATTGCAATAAATCAGTTGCACCTGAAACGAGTTTACGTGCAGCTGCTAACTTTGCATCCTGTATAGGTTGTGGCAAAAGTCATACCATGCCATCGAAAACAGGACAATCAATCCGCAAAGTTGAAACGTGTAAAAGCCGCTGATTTTGTTGTGGATGGTGTGATGTACTGAAAATTCGTATAATCACTATCAGGAAACCATTCTAATTCTTCCCTTGTGTTGCTTTGTCTAGGCGGATACATTTCATCTGTCGTGTAATCCATATCCAAGTACCAGCCTATTTGTTATGTCCATCCGCGCAGGTTTTCATAGGATGGTCTTTTCAACCATAATGATTTCCCTACACCTTTTGGAAAATAAATAACAACTCTTGGTTGACTGGGGGTTGAATAATGTGGTGCATCTTTCTTGGAACTGCTTTTTTTCCGTCTCCTGTGCTAAATTTCCTCAGAAGAAAGGTGAATCGGAATATGTGTCCATAATTGAGTACGGACCTTTTGCTTCACCATACTTATCGTGACAAAAAAATGGTCGAGATGTAAAGGAGTGAAGGTGAATGAAAAGCCAAAGGTCATAAGGGGATGGAGATCCAATAATAAGCCAACCTGCAGGGCTAAATCGATTAAGCTTACGCCTAGAGCGTTTTCCGTTCCTTAAGCTTTGCAGCGCAGCGCCCGCGCCTAAATTTTTTTTTCATAAATTGGAAGATCTTTCGCACTTGTGCTACTTCTATTCTTTTTCCGATCACTGTACCACAAGCTTGATTTTCAGGGAAAATTCGATATGATACTAACAAAAGGTTACGATATCGGGATTATACTGGCCTGAAAGGCGTAGGAAAGACATCTCCACTGATACCAGTTCAAAATTTCGAATGTATGCTCGGTACCCGAACGCACGACATCCGACAAAAAGCCCAAAAAGGATGATCGATGGTCAAATACATTACAGCTTCCAAGACAAATTCCCGAGATCCGACATGATGTCATCAAGACAAAGGCATTTTATCACAAAGAACAACAACTGAACTCTATAATTAGGCAGGCTGCTCAAATTGATCGTCCTGCATTTGTATTGAGATGGTCCTCTCCATACTCTTTAAGGGATGCATTGCACGTTGGTCATGCTCTCATAAATATTAAAGACGGTCAATCGATATCAAGTTTCGACGTAATAGGGTAAACTATCAACCCGGGTTTTGGGATTGTCATCGTCTTCCGATCGAATAAATGGTTGGAAGAGAAGAGTTTACAGATCTTCATCACCAATACAAAGCACCTGTAGATAAAATTCGCGGAAAAGCAGAGATTAGCCATCAAGCACTTCAGGAACATTAAACTCGTTTCAAGATGTATGGTATAATGGCTGATTGAGTTCAGATACGACATTAGAACGTTCGAATAGCATAACATCGAGACAAGATAGGATCATGCGGGAGATGGTCGAAGGGGGCTCTTTATCGTGCTCATAGACGGTATTTTGGTCACCATCCGCTCGACAGCGTTTGGCCGAAGCAGAGATTGAATATAAGAAAACTATGGTCAGTTCTTCAGCATCGTCAAATTTCCATTGACATCAGGACCGACACTATTGGAAAAAGGCCAATGATAATAAGAAAAGCTTTGGTGGTGGAGTCCAAGGATCATTGGGAACACACCTTGGACTCGTCCCTTCGAAGAGTCTTGTCAATGTGAATCCATCTCTCACCTACTGTCATTGGTCGAGCACATCGGGTCCGTGTGAAGGGGAGCAATGCTCATTGCAAAAGGAGCGCATAGCTTACTTTCGAACAGCTAAAGATAGGATAACACGAGGGGCAGTAATAGGCCAGTTATAGGTGTTTGGAAATTTTGATGGATTTCAAGGCACTGGATCGAATCGATTCAATACCGTCCATCCTTTTTGCCAAGCAATGGTAGTTGGACCGACCAATCATTGCAGCTAGCTATGTCACTGCGAATCCGGTACTGGTTTGTTGCATAGTGCACCTGGATCAATGGTAAAGATGATTACAATGTTTTTGGCCAAGTACTGTCAACAACCCAAAGGCATCCCAAGAATCTACAATCATCTCCCCTGTTTGATGTTCCAGTTGCTTTCACAAGACCATTGCAAATTTGAATGGTCAATCGCAGATAGTGACTAATCGGAATGCCGGGTCAATCAGAGGGAACAAGGCTATCATTAAAACAACTATATACTACTTTGACGATCTTCTTACAGAAATTCGATATCAACCAGATATCCGATCGATTGCGTACAGCCAACCTATCATCGTTGCGATGTACTTCGCAATGTTTGCAAATTTGGAGCCGGATCAAAGGGGCAGCAATTGGCAAGCGTTGGACGACGTCATTTCACACACCCCAATTTCGGTAAAGGCCCAAGTGGGAGGCATGATAACGAAACGGAATTAATGGTGCATAATCGACAACGTCTTTGGGGTGTGCCCATTCCAATTGTCCTATATATTGTAAAACTGGGATGAACCTTTGTTTTCTACGAAAGTATGGATCACACGTTGAAAAGAATTGATGTAAAAGGAATAGGTATTGGTGGCAAGAGATGCAGAAGAATTTTGTCAGTCCTTCGGAGCGCAAGGATGCATCAATTGGGCGCAAAGCGAGGATATAGTTGACTGTATGGTTTGACAGTGGCTCATCTTGGAGTCTTTTGCAGAAGTACAAGCCTCATTTGCTAAAGATGGAATTGATCATGCCCAATGCCGCCCCAATTGCAGAGATGGTTACCTTGAATGAACGGATTCAACTCGAGGTTGGGTTCCAATCATCTCTTCTAACGTACATTGCAATGGCAGACTCTGATTCACCTTCTGCTCCTTACAAAATGTGATCACACCCGGTTTCATCATTGATAGGAAGGAGACAAAAGTCAAAATCTTCGTGGAAATGTCTGTCAACCACCAGGTCATCAGTTTGAGGGTGAAGGTACAAGATACGGTTGAGCCGGCTAGGGAGCAGACGTCTTCGCTTTTGGGCAACTCGTGGTGAGTCCGCAAAGTTATATCATAATTTCACCTTTGGATCATCAAAACGCAGCTGCTGGCCAATGAGAAAGTGCCAATACATGTCGATTCAATCTTGGGATCTATTCCTCCTGCTGGCATTGCAAAGTTGCAAGGATCAATGGACATTTTGGATCGAGACTTCTTGATAGGTTGTTGAAATTTTGGATGAATGTTGCAGAAGAGCATACGATTCTTCGACTTTGCTCAAGTGTTCGAGGGCAGTGTTCTGCATACAGATCTTTCAAGTTTATACTTGTACGTATGTCAAAGATAACTCATTTCTTATCCTTTATATAGTAATCAGAAGACAGACTACCATTGCAATCTTGATCAAGTTTTGCGTACAATTGTTTCCATTTTTGGCGCCAATCGCGTTACCACATGTGGCGAAGAGATTTCATCAGTTTTTCCAAAAGGTGAAGATAATGCTGAGCAACTGAGTCTATATTCAAACCGCTGCCAAGCGGTCCAGACAGTATCGGAATATTGAGCGAGAAAGAATGCGGGAATTGTTGGCATTCGTCGGCCCTTTATTTATTCAATTTTAGAGAAAGGACGTCACCAAGATACTCACCACTCTTTTGGTGTGAGTAAACATTTACGCAGAGACAACATTCTTCACAGCAACATTGAAAAGTATACATACACATTACCGGATCTTTGATGGTGTCTCACATGTCAATATTTATGATGCGTCATCAGATACGCAGTAAAAAGATTTGAATTGAAGGGAGACTACGAGGTGTTCGTTATTCAGTTCAATCAGCCAAAGGGACTAGATTTCCACGTTGTTGTGACATTCCGTAAAGAGAAAGAAGAGGATACGCTTTGTGGTCGTTGTGAGAAAGCGTGAATAACGGAGGGCATTAGAATGTTACATTCATTGACACAATACAGAACATTCATTGCTTGAAACTGTTTGGCTTTTGTGAATCGATTGCCCATTGATGATACTGATGTGTCTATCCGCGGGCATCTTTACGCAATGTTTATGAGCGTGAGAATTGACCATCAATTGAAAAGAACAATTCTATTGAGCACAGATCATTAACCGTACTTAATGCATCGTGTCTGTAGGATAAGGGCTGTCAAGATAGTTTGCTTCTATCGGGCAAAGTAGCAAACAAAAAACTTCAGTGATTAAAGTACGACTTAAAAGCTGGCATCAATTGTTTGTTCAATTCTCCCCAAACAATGTTCCAAAAAGGAATATGATCGAAAATTCATTTTTGCTTGTTATCTACATCTTAGCGTGCTGTTTTAACAATATGCCTATTGCGCAAAGTGGAGAGAGGGGAGTCCTTCGCTAAATTCGGGTTGCAAAGCCAAACGCCTGATAAGCGTCTTTTCGATCTAAATTCTTCACCTCCTCGAGAGGAAAAAGAGCATGAATCGATTATCCACCAACGAAAAGTTTATCACAAACCTTATCTTCATCTCATCACAGTGGATCACTGACCGAAACGCGCAGACTTCAATCACAATCACCCACAGGAAGTCGGCATAAAATCTCATCTCCGCTCATCAAAGTGATCGCATTCAATCATGGGTAAAGGCAAAGAACATCAACGAAATATTCTTAACGCCATCTTGGTCTGCATCTTATTCGGATTCTATTAATATATCCTACCGGGGGACAGATTAAAACTTGTGAATACGGCAGTCAGCTAAGAACTCCTTCACCGACTTCGTCACAAAAAAGAAACAACGAGTCCCGACGCCAGATTCTGGTCGAAGAAACGAAGAACGCAGCCCTACACCGGAATCTACGAGAAGCATGAACGTGGACAGATCTGCCGAAGACGCACAAATCTCTATTAGATTCCTCCTCTTGATCCACGTGCTTCTGGTACGAAAAAAATCGTTATAAATTCTCCTTTGGTGCTTTCTTTCTTCTATCAATACACTCACGACGGCCATTCTTGACGTTCTTCTTCAACCTACCCGATCACTGCGATGCTTTCTTTGAAAATGACATGGCATAGAAAGAGAACGGGACTTCTCCTCCACCTTATCAGCTCATAGCGATACACGCATTAGATTTCCTTCCTTGGTGGATAGGGCTAGCTCGCCTGGAGCATTCAACAACAATTATTGCCCGATACCAGCAATAGTCGAAGGTCCAAGTCCTAAGGCCTTCACAGAATCCAAGCTTCGCTGGGCAAAGCGTCCCCTCATTCTTCTCATGGAGGTCGTACTGAAGCTCCTGCTCCTGCTTCTAGCAGCCCAAAAGTGTTCATAATAGTGGCGTCCTTTTCCACCCAAAGTCACACGTTTGCCTCGCTCTTCTCTTCGTCGGGAATGAACTACATCTCTCCCGAACCTGTAATAGTACTCTCTCGCGAAGGTAAGCTCACCTCATCCTGATGCTAGCGAATTGCATCTCCAACGCAATAGCGGCCCATAAGGTGTCGGTTTCTAAATCAAATCTAGCAAGAGGAGTGGCAGCCATTTAGATGCATGCATTCATGGTTTCCTTCACATTAGCAGCTTTTCTTATGCACTATGATTTCTCTTCTTTTCTTTAAAAGCCGATGATCGAACGAATCCTAATGCTCGTAAATCCTTCCAAGTTTCACTCCACTTCTCCTCCCGATTGAAGATGATTACATTTTCTAAAAATCCTGTCAAAGTTAAATTTCCCAATCTTTGTCACATCAAAATATTCTCGAACTCACTTTTCGCTTTTGACATGCTTCGCCTTCAGATTCACTGTTTTTCTAAACAGTCTCCGTTTCATTCATCTTCGTAATGATCAATTTTGATAGACTTTCATCTTTTCTCTTGCTTTAATGAATTCATTCATCAAAATTGTTTGAACTTCCTCCTCTCCGCATATACTGATTTGGCCTTCAGCAGAAACGGAGAAATGTCTTGTCATGCATCGCAAAGTGGCGTTAATTCCCTCTTCGACGATCAATTCAACCTGTTCGCTGACATTGCGTACTTTCAAATGGTTGTGATGGATGGCATAGAAAAAAAATTTGAGACATCAACACTTTTAGCGCGTTAGACAATTCAACAACAAAAGACACGAATTGTATACCTATGCTAAGTGATAATGTATACTATGAAATGATGAAATAATTGTACAAATTAGTCTATGAATGTTTTTTTGGCTTGAACACTTTTTCCATTTAGTAGAGTGCTTGGAACGATAGCAGTCTCTTGTTGCTTCCGTCATGCATAACTGGGTTGAGACGATTACCAAACTTATGCCCTCCATTGCTTTACGAAAAATGGTTTGATTATTCAGGGCTCAAGCTCATGCTGAGCCGTCTCATAGATCCTTCCGATCTGAAAGATTGAATCAGGACGGTATCTTTCTGGGGTCGCGATTCTGATTGCGTTGGACTATCCGGGTGGTGAGCTAGCAAGATAACCAAAATTGTCTGTTGAGAACATAGACCAATGTTCCCAACTCGCCTACGCGAACCATGACGTATATTCAAGATGCGACAAAAGCATCATTAGCTTGATGGAATCAGGCGGCCTACCCAATATTTGCCGATAGACTGGGATTACGATTCCGTCCTTCTTCGGAGCGAAGAGTTGCCACGTTTCGAATGCACTTTTTTGCTAACTGATTGACGACTTTGCTACTTCTGCATCCAAAATGGCTCCAGAAACCTGCCGACTATTGGAGCCTTTTTGGTATCGAGGCTCTTCAATTTCGGTTCCCATTATGATTATTTGTATCATTGGAAGCTTTTTTTTCATTGAAAACTTGTGAATCATCATTAGAAGCTTGTGAAACGTGAAACAACCTCAAATCGTCATGGAAGCCTGTGTGCTATTGAACTGGTGGTGAATTAGACGTTTCAGGGCTAATGGGATCATTGCGGATTTGGTGAACTTTGCGTTCATTGTCGGCTTTGGAGACTTTATCTGATTTCGCCTCGTCACCCAGCCTCCGCCATAGCTTGCACCCTATTCTTGCGCAGCTATAATAGCATGGTAGAGCGGATCATGCCACCATGCGAAAATCGCCCGCTAGAACGTAAATAGATCTAAATCCTCTATTGGGGTGCCAAAGCTGCCCGAACCCGGTTGTCGATGTCTTTCAATTCTGGTCGAAATGCTTTGTATGCGAGTCTACTCTGGCCACAACCGCAATTTTTGGGCTGATTCAGCCATTTTAAAATCTGATTTTGTAGGCGTTCGACATATCAGTCCATATTTTTTCTTTCTTGTAAGTGTTTGTGTTGTGTTTGTGTGGTTAAGGTGTGGGTAGAGGACTTCATCTTTTGCATTAATTAATAAAAAAACGATTTGTTCCGACTGTATGCTAACCAATAGCATCTTACTTTGAATCGTACGCAAACCCAAAGATGACCTGGTTGTTGTGTCGATCAAAAGAAGAGATATGTCCCAATCACGCAAAAATACAACTGTGCTTAGCCTAAATGTCAAAGTGTTTGCTTCCAAAGAAACGGCGGGCCGGTACGCGAGAATGTAACCACAAATGTGTAAACGCTTGAGAGTCAGCGTTATTACGCCTAAACTCAGCAAACAAAAAAGACGTGGAGCTTGTTCGTTCGAAATACACCCTGACTGTTTTTCGTCCTCGTTTGTTAACAGCAGCAAGTAGCCAGTCGCCAATATCCACGTGGACCCACAATGCATATGAATATCGCATTATGTTCTACTACAATCATCCCTTCCCCCCATTACCATTCCCTTCTGAGCGCGAAGTAGGTATCGATAAATTGGGTCAACATAATTTAACTACTTCCGCCAATCATCGCCTCCCTGCCACCGCTCTAACATTGAAATGCGGTTAATATAGGCGCATTGATTGTGTTTTCTCAATCCCTTTTCGAACTTTCGAGTATATATTGTTTACGCAAACCCACTTTGTCGCTCAGACTGTACGCCTGACGTACATCAGAAAAGCAATCATGTGTGATTTCATCCAATTCAAGGAATAATTCCGTAAAATTTTTCGCATTACTTTGGGCCCTCTTACCGATGGATTAGTGAAATTACCAATTAATGCGTCAATTTGTATGTTTTTAAATATACGGGACAACGTCGACTGTGCGATCAAATACAAAATACAGATTTATTGACTTTGTTACCCGTAGGGCTTGCTTTGGAATGGGCAGGTGTGTGCTTCTCCCTTCCTCCCTACCGAGGCACTGAGATGAAAATTAACGACCGACGCAAGATTATCTATCTATCTCCCTTCCTTTTCAAACTTTGGTTCATCTCCTCCTAGACACACGCACACCAAAGCACAATCATATCCCTTCCCAAGTCCCACTCAACTCGAAATCATTTTCATTGCGTATTGTTGATTCACACAACAATTTGCATTCAGTTTCCCATTTTCGTATTATTTCCATTTTTCACGTATTTACCCCTACCCAGCATACTACAATAAAACAAAAAACCAACCTCCCTCAGTCAACGTACTCAAGCTGATATCCGCCACAAATTTATGTGCTGTATTCCTTCTTATACTTTTTTATCTTTTGAAGTGAACTTGATAGATATACCTGCAGCGCTCTAACAGATAACGCAACCTTGACCCTTCTTATCCCATTGCACTGTGATTGGCAACATACTATACTACTACTTCTCCGAAAAGCCATTTCGCATTCTTGTGGGCTGATCCCATCCGCGCAAATTCAAAAGCAATAGAACGCAATTGCTCCTTCGTCGACAATAGGAATTCATTGTCGACTCGCCCTCGATCTTCTCGGCTCCAGATGGAGCACCGTGTCAAACTTACCACGCGAGGCCAACGAAACTTGGGTTGGAAGATGCCTCTTTGCACCAGCAGGTACGTTGAATCGGTTCACTTCTCTATTGGAGGATTGCGGGTGGTGTGGCATGCCTTCTCTTTGCTGTACTGATCATCAGCCAATGATGCTTGAAATTCAATGGCTGTAAGGCTTTTGGAATCAACATAGACGTCCCGTGCTCTTGCAGATGCACCTATTCGGTAACAATCCCATGGTCAAAGCCTAATCATTGAACTGGGGTACTCGTTCAAACCCTTCCTACACTTCAAAATCAATTTCTCTGGTCCATTTGATAGATCGCAATAATAACCAAAACAAATTTGTGGCCAACAACAAATTACCCGAATGGAATCAAGTCCAACACACCAGAAGCTTATGTGTTGAAGTTGCCTCTTGATGCAACTCCCGACATCAATTGCTGCTCTGTTTGCTTTCGTACGGCAATGTCGTCCATTGCGTGAAATCCGAGCAATGCTCATGCCATCTCTTCGCAGAGAGTTTAATGATATGGTCTCGCCAAAAGACAACGGAAGCCATTGAAGGTCTGAATGGATCGTCGGGCATGTGTTACGCCATCGATATCGTATGCGATCGTGCAGCGCAGCGGTAGTTCCATTTGATCAAAATGCAGGTCGTCCTGTCATTAACGTAATGTACCTCGCCATCGTTTCAATCCCGGTCCAGACGTATTCCTAGCGATTCAGCTAGCAATCCTAGCGTGATGCAAGTTTGACCAACATTTCTCCCAAACAATTGAACCTTGGGCAAATCACACAATCGGACACGCATACACTGCCGAACACCGTTAACAGAAAAACACAATGGCGTGCAGTGATTGATCCTTACACCGTCTTCATCGCTGGTATGGATCCTGGCTGCCATCATTGACGATGACGATTTTCCGTTCTGCTTTAGAACATTATGGTGCTATTACTGCTGCCCCATTGTGGTCGCGATGAAATGGTACTTCTCCCGGTTTCGGTTTGTCACTTTTGGCAACTAAGCAACCGTCAACAAATGTTTGTGAATCGAGTCATGGCAAGGTTATCGAAGTCGTCGATTTACTGCACATAAGTACATGTAATCACAACCCAGCGTTCATGAGTATTAACCCTTCTTCAAGCAACAAATTCATTGCCACGTCGAGACGCTTAATGCTAGGTATGGTGCAGTGACCGTGATGCCAGTGCGTTCAACAATCGCGGTTTGCTTCCCACTCCCTTCGTTGGTCAGCTGGTAACCGCTTTGAGTCAAGGACCAGTCTGATCTATTGGTATGCAACCTTCCCATTGCCAGCACACAATTGGCCAATCCGTGAAAGTCCTCCAACTGTCTTCAAATCAATACTGTTATTCGTCCATGTGAGATCAACCCAATCCAGAGAATGCAAAAAGCTTGCAGAAGCCTTGTGCCAACGGCAAAAGGTATTGCAGCCCCAATCAAGACCAAAATCTTCAGACCGACATTAAGCAATCTTCCGCTGGTGTTGGAGAACATCCATCATCTCTCGTACGCCCATCACTCACACAGTCCATGGAGTTCATCACCATTTGCTTCTACCAACAGCTTAGGCCTGTGACGCTTTGATCCGCAAAGCACAACGATTTCGATGGGCCAGCACGCTTTGCAAACGCCTGATCGATTCGTGATCGAGATACGCGGAATTTGGCAACACTACTCACGGAAGTGTGTTGGAAACCGTATTAACGTGGAATACCAAACAATCACGCAAATCTTGCTGTTCGCAATCCTTTCTTTGCAAAGTGACCGTCGTCGGAAGACTAACAATCGACACCTCGAGTCAATGATGCAAACCTGTTGGCCATGAAAAAAGCTTCTAGCCCCGATCGCATCATGCACGCAACCATAACGCTCAATGAGCAATTCACATTTCTCAATAATATCACCGGCGTGCACACCATCCCTCCTCATACTGCTGTACAGTTGCTCGGGTCAAGTTTCTTTTCTTTTTGTTCACCCTCACACTTATATGCACACGCAATTTGAAGCATCTTTCTTTTCATCAACGGAACTGTATTTTTCGTTGCCGATTGCGTCAACGATTGCTGTGCCGTTTTTGTTTCTATTTCGTACAATTCATATCTAATGACTTTAGCTTCGCTTTCATCACCATCACCCCCGCCCACACTTACTCTTCACTCCGAATTCATTCCAATGCGAGACCTTCCTTCCCCTCTCTTGAAAAGAGTGTGTCATATGCACCCCCCGCTTCTTTATTGCGTATATGTTTGTGTACTAGCCAGACCTGCATGTGCTTATTGATAAAACCCGCAGCTCATCCACTAATGCCAAGCTGATATTACACCTTGCAAGATACGGAATTGAAGCCCGTTTGTCCTCGGGTGAGCATCAGGAAGGAGTGGCCTTTTAAATAACCAGTTCCGAGAAGGACGACCAGTTGATTGTTCAGAGCGGTAATAATAGAGCGGTACCTTAGCTCTCCCGTTCGAGATGTAATCTACGTTCATTGCCGTGTGGGAAATGTGGTAGAATGCCTTTGGGGAGTTGTTTATATTTTTAACAACCTTTGGCTGTGTATCATGTACTACTTGTAATGCAGGCGCGCTGGGATCCGTGGAAATTAGAACTATCTTTGCGTGCATGGCTAAATAAGGCGTAAAATTCATATTAGCGTGCATACTCTGTTGCATTCTTGGATTCCTTCTCAATTTAGAGAAAAATTGTCAATGCGAACAAGACGACTATAAGAATTGAATGATCTTGGGTAAAACCTGTCAAATAATCCAAACTATCTAAGGCGAGACAGACTGATACAGTGACTTGTAAGATACCCCCTTCCCATTAAAACGGCGTGTATACGGGTACAAATTGAGAGCAAACTTGTGTTTAAGGCTAGACAGTTTTAAAGAAAGACCATGTGAGTTTGATAACAACGAATAAGCCTGCATTTTCGCTTATATTGTGGCGAAAAAGGTTGTTTAAGATTCAGGCTAAATGTACGCTTATTTTCTTTAGTCTGATAAATCAGTCTAGTTCTTTGTACCGTATCAATTTACCTCCTGAAGGTCACACACACACACACACAAGGTCATCTATTTTCTCCTCCTTCAATATGTCCCTTGTGGCCTGCATGATCCTTTTTACCACAAACATGCAATGTGCATTCCGCCATGCGGGCTATCTCCTTACATTTTGTAACGATTATGTGGGGTGCTTGTTTGACAGGATGCATAGTCCCCTTATTCAATCCAGTAATATGTACGTACTGGAAGGAGTGCAGATAGGGAAACGTATATTATTATCCCCCCCTCCTTCCTATCCTGTTCTCTCTTTCCTTCCTTTTTCACCCTTTAACCCTGTGTGGTAAACTTATAACATAAAGGAGTGTATACTTCTGTATCTCAAATTTTCTTCTCTTTTCTCTTTTTTCTCTTCTCTCCTCCAATCAAACGACCAAAGGTGAACTAATATCACCATGGGCGCCATTGGAAAATTCTTCACCGACCTTTTGCCGGCGCCTGAATATTGACAAGATACAGCCGGTCATATTTGTTCAAATTATTGAACCAACTATAAAGATGAAAAAATCTCCAATATGAAGAGGGCGAACAAATAATACAAGCGCACTTATGCAACAGAACAAGTGGGTAACAACTACTCCTGGCTCAAAAACTCGTTGAAACGTCTTTGGCTCTCTCATAGGCAAATGATCGCTTTCGGCGGTTCAATTGGACCTGTTTAGTCATTTGGTTCGGGGCGGCGTTTTAAGTCTGGTGGTCCAGGTTGTTATTTGATCGATTTCCATTTTGATCGGTAATCATGTTGTATTGTGTCTTATGTCTTTGGGGTGAAATTGCTTGCCGTTTTACCTATTTCTGTTTCTTTCTCATCTTTTCTACACTTTCATGATCCTGCTTGGGGTTCGCATGGTTACAAGTACTGGATGCATGGGTTTTCGTTTTAAACCTTTGGAATTGGTAGCTGCTTCATCGTTTTGGACTTTTGGCCGGGTTCAGAAAATCACGAAGGTGTTATATCTCATATTCAGATAGTCATCACGGTTATCCAACTAGTTGGTTTCGTGGTTACGGTGAATGGGAAGTTCCTTGCATCAATGATCAAATTGTTACCGTGTGTTGGATTCATCATTCCTTTGCAATTGTTATCGATTGCGGTGTGTGCACCAAACGGTGAATATTTGGGCGCAAGAACATGCATGATCCTGGGCATTTTATAACGGATTCAAAGGTTTCGCTTCCGTCGTTGTTACGACGACTTCCCGCTTTCGCATTCGCTGGAACAGAATTGATCGGTTAAGCAGCTGCTGAAACCAGTACCCACGCAACAGAATCACAGCTGCCAAACCAATCATCTGGCGTATTATGATCTTTTACACATCCTTTCCTTTGTGCTTGAATCACTTTAATCGTTCCATACACTGATCCCACGTCTAACAAGCGGAGATAGTTTTTTTTCTTCTACGATGCACGCGCTTCACCTTTCGTTATCGCAATCGAAACTTGGTCAAATTAAAGTCTTTGCCAAGTATCATGACTGCCGTCATTTTTTGATCTCATTTTGTCCAGGTTTTGGTAACTTGCTGGTCCTATGGTGTTCTCGTACTTTTGCGGTTTGGCACAAGCAAATCAAGCTCCCAAAATTTTCGAATACATTGATCGTCAGGTCGGTCCTAGGCCAGCTGTCATCTTAATCTTTGTTGATGGACTTGGTCTTTCTTTAGTTATGCTTCAGAATCTTCACCTCTTTAACTGGTTGTTGGCCTTGTCTGGTTTTATCAACAATTTCCTCTGGGGTTCATTGTGTGCTGTGTCACTTCAATTAGACGGGCTTGGAAGTAACAACGGACATACATTGGAAGAATTACCATGGAAATCACCCTTTGTGTCTTCCAGGTGCCTCGCCAAAAAATCTTGTCTTGGATTTACATCTTGGTCGTCATTTTCCAATTCTAACAGTGCGGCTTTCCCCATCGGGAAGGATCTGTTGAGGATGAAGTGGCTACTCCACCCAACGGGTAAATGCTTTCTTCTTGGCTTTCTTGGCTACACCTTTTGTATTGGTTTTTACCTTCTTTTGGAAGATTGTCAAAGAACACCTTTGGTTTCGTTTGGATAGATGGATGTTACTACCGACGTATGCAAGCTGTTCCATTGGAAGTCTTATACGTCGTGACGTGAAGAAGCCGTCAACAACCAATTTTCAAACGCTTCGCACGGCATTGTTCTAAATTCAATTTGGTACATTTTCCATCATACCTGGTCTCCCTTTGTAGACTTCTCTGCAGTGAATCTTTTTTGGAAATCATCTCATGTATCGTGCTTTTGCAATATATATTTTGCAACTGTTTGGCGATGCTAATTTGAACTGGGCGGGGCATAGTGCAAAAAGGGTGATTATATATATGTTAATCGTGATTATTGAAACTGAAGATTTTGTGCTTACATGAATCGGTGTATAAAGCGTACAATACAAGCGAGATGGCGAATTAGAAAGTTGAAGCGGGGGGTGAATTCAATGAAAGGTGTGCTTGGTTGTTTGAAGCAAGATACGATAAATTTATGCCTTGGACCTGAACGAATCGACAGAGGGTGCCAGTGGATGATGGATTGCAACCAAACAACATCACATGTGAATCAGTTGGACGAGATATCATATTCTCACAATCATCTTTGTAGTACATATTCAATTCCTCCCATTGTTCCCCATTGCCTCATTTCATCTTGATCTTCCAATCCGAGCTGAAGGTTTGAGGGATAAGGGGATACTGTAAGTATACATTTCAATCTTGTTCACGTTCAAACACGGTTGAAACTCATGTATCAGCCGATCATCATCACCAATTCTTGTACCATCAGGCAAGTGATAAACGAACTGCAATTTTCTGGTTTACCCATTCGTTCTGTGCATAATGCATTTCAATTTGGATAAACGAGTAGTTTTTAACTTGGAAGAACACTTCCATTTCCATCTGCAGCTTTAACTTGATGTTTAATTTTCAGGCTGATGGTGGAGAAAAACGGAGGGGAGAAGAAGATTTTTGTCAGTACTTTGGTGAACAAGTAGTCTTGATTAGGGTAGTACAATGGCAATCATCCAGCCATCACACCCTTTCACTCGCTCGCCTCTCTTGCAGTTTATCTTTTGCCTTTTCATTATACCAACCCTTCCTGGCTTTGGCACAGGTTCTTGATCAGCATTTTTTGTTTTGTGATTTAAAGGTTGCTTTTGAGAGATACGGAGAGAGAAGTGTAGGTTGAGATTGTGATAAAGTTGTGGACAAATTGTGTGAATGATTTTAGATTTTTGATTAGGACATGCATCGTGCATCGCACGCACATTACACACACCAGACACACAGCTCTCCTCCTCCCTCTGCTTAAATTGACAGGGCATGTTGTGTATGTAATACGCGCGATTTTTTCTCTACACGCGTGCGGGCGGCGGTTTCTTGCTCTGCTCAGCACAAGCACACAATCCACAAATATGCCCTAATGTCAAATTGGCGGCGCACGGCACGCGTAAAACACGTTGCGTAACTCAACTTGCCGTCATCATCATTTAAAGGCCTCCGCAACGTGGATCCTTCATTAGTCCAATCATAGGTTATACAATAAGCATTGCATATGAGAAAAAGAGGTATCATAAAAGTACAAGAACGAAAGAGCAGATCAAAATGTATTGGAGCAAATTGAATAAATTACGATCAGATGAATCATACCTCCATGAACTGTATTGACACATATAATCCTAAAGAAT
>CM067167.1:42892441-42944284 GCA_034093135.1 Erigeron breviscapus | reverse complement strand
GTTCAGACTCGTGCTGGTAAAAGATACACCCTGGTGATCGTAGATGAATTCTCCAGATATTGTTGGGTGGTCTTTCTTAGGTCTAAAAACGAAGCTGCTGCTGAAATCATCTCTCTTATCAAGCAGATTGAACTGAAGCATAAGCGAAAAGTGTGTCAGTTAAGAAGCGACAATGAAACAGAATTCCAGAATGCAACTCTGGAGAAATTCTGTACTGACACTGGCGTCTCCCAGAACTTCTCATCAGCACGCACTCTAAAGCAGAATGGAGTGGTAGAAAGGAAAAATCGAACGCTGATAGAAGCTGCCAGGAGTATGCTAGCTGAATCTGGTCTTCCTCTGATTGGTGCATGGTTATCAAGAATACAACAAAAAATGCAAGCCAAGGTAGAGATTGAAGGCATATTGTTTGGAAAGAAGGATCATTCTCCACTGAAGAGAAAAGCTACTGAAGCACCTTCTGGTTCGAGGCCTGCGAAGAAGTAGTTGTCTTTTCAGTTTATCATTTACTTGTATAAATATTTGCAGATGTAACAAACACTTCAGTTTGTATATATATGTTACATTTTGTAGCTAACAAGTAGATGATAGGTTTAAGTTAGAAAAATCACAAGTAAAATTCTGAGACATCAATGATCTATAAGATGTACTTAGAAAACTTTTACAACTTAAACAAAAACCTGCATTTCAGACTTACAAACATGTATAGATAGAAGTCTGAGACGCATGCACTATTTCAGAACAAATAGGGGAATTTGTTAGGTCGAAAATCGACCAAGTATAATTTGTTCAGAAATAGCTGAAGCTCAGTGAAGAATACTTGTACAGAATTCTGAAGTCGTTCAGAATTAGTTCACTGAAGCTTCACTTCAGTTCAGATCAACGTATCAGAATACCGTTCAGAATGAAGTCAAAGACTGAAGTCTGAATAAAGAGAATCAAGCTCAGATGTGGAGCTCAGAAGTTGATTCTACCTGATCGAAGACTGAAGCATCTCAGTGTAAAAGTACTTACACACTTTTACACTGATTACGAGGAAGACTTTTTACTTTACATACCTTTACCCAGTTAATAGATTTAACTATTAATGAAAGTACAAGGTAAAGTAAAGGTTGGGAAGAAAGTATGATAAGTCACATCAATTGACTTATATACTTAACCTTAAAAGTACGCATGTAAGGAATTACCTTTAATTCCTTAAATGCTCTCAACCATATCTGTACGATCTGGTCCACGTCATCATGGACTTGGTCTAAAAATATAAGTCTTCTCACAACTTGCAAATGGCTTGAAACTTTAGCATTGCAACTTGTGAGATATACTCTAAGTAATCCTTACGAGTATTTCCAAGTTATCAGATCACTTGTATTTCTAGGTTGTTTAGATATTTACACTTGGGTGTTTATCTTTGTTCCGCAACAACCTTTGTATTTGTTTATATCAATAAATCAAATACATTGAAAAGTACATAGTGTCTCAATGCTACATACTTGAAATATACATATTATTTATATAGTTTCAGCACTTATTGTTTCTTGCATTTACTTTCAGTACCTTTATCTTATTGTTTATCCATATCTGGATCGTATTCTGAACTGGTCATCTTCCAGTTAGAACTACTTGCCAGTCGGGTATTAACCATCTATATTTGGGACTCACATTGGGTATATCCAAACCAAACCCTCATGAAGAGACTACCTTGTATCTCAAATTAGGCCGAATGAAGATTCAAACCTGGAACTTAAAGTCAGGGTTCTTTCCAACCGCTGGACCACATGTGAGATCTTAAAAAAAAAATTTGATTAGTAGCATAATAACCCTTTTGATAGCATAAATGTATTGAAGCATTCATGATTGTTGTCATTTTCAAAAACATTTAAAATCTTGATGTAAGTAAAATTTATAAATGATATTTAGTGGTCGTCATACTTTTGGGTTATTTAACACAATAATATATTTAAATTGTGTTTTTGTTTATTGGTAAAAAATTTACTTATAAATTATCTATACACCCTTATAATACAAACTATGTGCAATTTGATCCATTGACTTTGTGTGCAATTTGACTAGTCAATTTAATTCGTGACTTAATTTAAATTCATTTTGAGACTAAATGACGGACAAATACGCTTGACGGGTCAATTGGCCGACTTATTTGACGTTACGGTATTAGACGAATGCTAAACGACGTTTGATTTACTAGGAACTTGAAACGGGTCAACCCATGGTTAGGATCCATGACCCAACCCAAGACAACCCAACCCTATCCCTTTTTCCCCTATCTTTCTTATCCATCCATTCATTAACTCATTTCACCCACCTCACTCTCTCTTTAACTAAATGCGCACACACACACACATCCTTACATCTCTCTCTCTCTCTAGATTTTCATCTTCATTTATTTTTATATGGGTTAAAATTATGTTAGAATAATAATCATCATCATCTTCTAAACAACATATCAAAAATTTGAGCTTCAAGGTGCAAGAAATCTTCACTTTCGGGTCAAAAACGGGTTTAACACTTTGGTGAAGGCTTTGGTAAGTCAAATCTATTTCAATTTAATCATTTTATGTTTATAATCATGTTTCTAGTCAAATTTGAGTATTCTTGAGTCAAATTGTAGGTCAAAACCGAAATGGGTCAAAAATTAGGGTTTCAAAATGGGTAAAATGGGTCAAATTCGGATTTAAGCAATGAATGGTTGTTTGGAGTCGAGTTTTGCAGTGGGTGTGTCTAATTTCGTTCTTATATGTTTCCTAAATGAGTTCCAAGCTTTAAAAAAATCAAATTAGGTCAAATTAGGGTTTAGCAAAAGTCAAAACGGGTCAGGGACGATTTGAGCTTGAATTTGGCATTATAGAACAAATTTAAAGTATGGGTTACGCTTGTTTACGTGAATTAAAGTTCATTAATGCATAAACTCTGGTTTTAAAGCAACCAAGTCGATTCAAGGCATGAAATTAGGGTTTTGAAAGTAAATGGTCGGGTTTGACTTTTCTTAGTCAACTGTGAGTGCCCAGCTGCGTTTCAGCGTCTTGGACGCCAGTGGGACCGTCTTGGACGGTGGCCCCTAGCTTGTAACTTCAGCTTTTGCACTCCCCTTCTCTGTTTTACGCTGACCACACGCCAACGAGACGCCAAAAACGCATTTTGCAAGCCACCGTCTTGGACGGTGGTTCTAGCGTTTCAGACGCCAAGCAAGCCCTTAACCCAGCGTGTGGGACGCCAGGCATGGCGTGTGAGACGGTGGTTCAGGCCTGGCACCGTTCGAGACGCTGGTCAGACCGTTTGTTACGCTGCAATGTGAACCACCGTAAAATTAAGGTGGCCTCCACCGTAAATTTACGGCCCATTCTCTCTTTTGTTTTTCTTGATTTCCTTTTTCTAGCTTCGAGTTCACTTTCCTTGGGTCGAGTCTAGATCTTATGTAAACCTTTATTTGACTTCTTTAGAGCCTTAATGATGTCCCGGTGGTTGTCTAAAGTTGCTTAACCTTTAGGAAACTTAAAGTGAAATGAATTGTAAACCACGTTGTGTTTGTTTATAGGTTTGGACGCGTGACGCTCGTTAAACACTTATAACTTGAACTTAGCTCATTGTTGCCGATCAAGGTGAGTTCTGTAGTCCCCTACTCGATTGAGATTCGGGCTGAAAAGTGTACACGTACTTGATTGATTGATTTGATTGACGGTTTAACATATTGTTTGATTGATTTTTTGCATTCGATTTCGATTATATGATGTGATTAGGATAGTTGTACATACATGGAAGACGATGATGCCTTTAAAGAGTTATAGATGTGGTGGGAAGGCTGCGGGTGACCCTATATATATACATCTATGATTCCTTAAATGTAAAGTCGTATGAAATGTATGTGCATTGTGGTTTGGTTGAATTGTTAGATATTGGACTTGTGACTGAGATGGACAATTACGTATTGATACACTTGACGTTTGTTATGCATATCAAACTTTGTGATACTTGACGGTAGATGGATGACTTGGACTATTGACGCCACAATTGTGTGGACCGAGTACTTCCAAGTACTCGATGCCAAGTATTGGCCATACTTGATGACTTAAAACTATTGACGCCACGATGTGGACCAAGTATTAAGATGCTTGATGATTTATGATACATTGCATGATTTTGACACGCATATGATGCACTTATTGATATTTATACAATTTCGATACATTGCATGGCATTGCCACGCATACGATACATTTCTTGGCATTGACATCTTTGGCACTTGACTGTGACTTGTACACGAACTATCTTGTGTTGTTTGTCGTTTGTTTACTTATATGGCAAGGTTGAGCGATATGCTAACCTCAAATGTTTGACGTGTGATGATTAAGGGCTCGTAGTAAGTATTGCTTGCCCTCACCTTATATATATATTGCGATTATTGACGTTGGTTCCTCGTGAATCATTACTATGAACTCACCAACCTAGTGTTGACCTTGTTTAGTACACTTTTCAGGTAATCAGGCGAATCTTGGGCTTGGACTTACGTGGATCTCAGATTCATTTGCCCATTGTTTTGCATCATGCTTAGGTTTGATAGCCATCTTTTGATAGTCTTTTGTAAACGTTTGATGGTTATATGCTCCTTATGCATTTTGTACTTTATATTTCATGTTTGGATTCACTGGATCCCTTTTATTCATTTAGTATTGCTCTACGATAATCCCATGCATACGCTATATCTTTTCGGTAATATTTCGAGCCTAGCTCGGGGTGTTACAGAATGGTGGCCCACGCTTGGTCGTAGAGAATTAGGCGGTTTGACCTAGACTACGACTTAAGTAAAAACTTTTCATATAGCATGCATGGTTAGGAATTTTGTGTGCAACGTGAATTGTATGAACCCTGAAAAGTATACATTGTGAGTTCATAGACGGGACCATTTATGTAACAATGCGAGTACAATTGAGCAACGTGTTGTTTTGTGACGTGTACAATGTGAACAATGTGTTATGTTATGGCAAGTACAATGTGATGAATGTGTGATGAGTATGATGTGGTCAACGTATACATTGATGTGAACTTGATTGTGATTATGATGGATTATTGTTGTTGATTGATGATAGTTTGATGAATTTGGGCAAAATGAAGTTATGGCATTAACGTAGTATAACATTATGGCAACCCTAAAACAGCCTGATCAACTATTTTAAGGTCACCCGATGGTATATGCAAGTTAATGACATCACGGATTGCACATGCTTGGCTTAGGGTATAATAAGGAACCGATATGTCTAATGGGAGTTGATTGGGTGGAGGGAAAGCCGCTGGTATCACCTGTATACAAACCCAATCAATAACTAGAGGGCATATCAGATTCGGATTATACTTTAAACCGCTTGTTTTAGTTGCTTATTGTGTGATGTGTTGAATATGAGAATTTGGTTATGTTGATGGACAATTGTTGTGAACTTGGCATGAAATCATGATAGATAGCGGTTACTTGAGAACTTTGATGTATTGGCCTTAGTATAAAGATGTGAATTATGTATGATGTGACGGTATGAGAGTGTTGACTACTTGTGTGACTAACATGTGAGCATCTCGAGACTAACCTTTGGGTCGACGTGTTACTTATTTTATAGAAATGGTGAGACCGAGAAGAGCCGGAGCTAATTATAGGGAAAATTCGCAAGAACCACAAGAAACGGAAGCTCAAGGCGGCCGGAGTGGTGGCCGTGGTGGTAGAGGTCATGGAAGGGGCCAAGGTAGAGGCCAAGTTAGAGGTAGAGGTGGTGGTGTAGCACCCGTTCCGGATTTGGCGGAAGTGATCGCTCAAACGGTCACTAACATCATGCCAACCATAGTTACCCAAGTCACGGCAACTCTTGAAGGAAACAATGGGGCACCAAACAATGTGCCACAAATGTAGAAGCTCAAGAATATGTGAACGTTGGGGGTGTGCAACCGAATGTTGTTGTTGAAGATGAAGTACCGGTGAGGGTTGACATCTATGTCCTAATGTATAACCAACATGGAGCATACCGCCAAGGATGTTTATTCAAAAATTGTGGGGCACCGGAGTTTGATGGTAATGGCGGCCCTACGGCGTGTATTAGGTGGATAGAGAGAATAGAAGCAGTGATTGCTCGAAGTCATTGCATTTATGAGGACCATATCACTTATGCATCCGGTATGTTCAAGGATGATGCACTTAGTTGGTGGAACAAGGAAGTAAGTTTCATGGGTTTGGATCGGGCCAACAACTTGACATGGGCCGATTTCAAGAATATGGTGAGGGAGAAATTTTGTCCCCCGTATGAGCTCCAAACTCTTACTTTGGAGTTCGTCCAACTTCAAATGGACGGGGCGGATTACAAGGGTTACATTAGGCGTTTTCAAGACTTGTCTACCCTTGTACCCCATTTGGTGAACCACGAACCTCGGGCTATTGAGAAGTTTGTGTTGGGCTTGACTCCACAAGTCCGTTCTTTGATGAACTCGGTCATGCCTACTTCATTGGCCGAAGCTATTAACCGTGCCAGTAGTGTTACCGAGGATTTGTTGAGAAGTGGAGTGTTGAGCAAATCGTCATCAACAAAGAGAAAAGATAGTGGGGAGTCGAGTGGGGTTAGAAAGGTGGGTAGATTTGACCCCAAGCATGTTTACAAGGGTAGAGTTATGGCGGCGGTAGAACCGGTGAGGAAAGCTTATTTGGGACCTCACCCCTTGTGTGATAAATGTAATCGTCATCATCCTCCCGCCATTCAATGTGGGGCGTGTTTCTATTGTAATCGACCCGGGCACGTGTCAAGAGATTGTAGGGCGCCGAGGGCGGCCCCAATGAATGTGGCTCCACTTCAAGCCGTTCCCCCCGGTGGTAACTTTCAAAGGGGCACATGTTTCAGGTGCGGTAGCCCCAATCACTACCGATATAATTGTCCTCAATGGGTCGGACAACGAGTGCAAGTGGCGGTCCACCCTAATCAACTTCAAATTGCCGGACCAAATCAAAACCGTGGCCAACAAGGTCACCAAGTTCAACCCCGAGGACGAGCTTTCGCGGTTAATGCAAACGAGGTCCGCAACGATCCCAATGTTGTTGAAGGTACATTTCTTCTAAATGGTCATTAGGCCATAATATTATTTGATTCCGAAGCTGATTATGACCCCGTTTTCTCTAGCTTTGCTCCACTGATTTATGTTCATTCGTGTGTCGTGACTTATGTGCTCAATTTTAAGATAATCAACGATTCACTAACTAAACCTAGTTATATGCTTATAATTATATCAGAATTCAAAAACTTCAATTAGAAAGGTAACTTCGTGATTGTATTTGACTCTAAGCGATGACAAATTCTTCATTTACCTTATGTTTTATGATATCGAGGGCTTTTATGTCATATTGAATACGGATTGGATGTCGACGGTTAATGCGGTCAGTGATTTTAGTGGTAAAGTTGTTAATATACCATTGTCTAACGGTAGGATTCCTAGGGTCAATGCGAAATTTTCGATTCTTCTAACTCTAGTGTCCTTAGTGCTACCGTCTCAAAAGTAGAATTAAACGCCGTCTCTATTGTTCGTGAGTTTCCCCGATGTCTTTCCGGACGACTTACCGAATTCGCCCCATCTTGACAAATTGGCTTTCGTATCAACTTGATTTCCTAATGCCACGCTCGTATCTAAAGCTCCCGGTAGGATTGCCATAACCGAGATGCAAGAGTTGGAGTCACGACTTAAAGAACTTCAAGAGAAGAGATCCATCCGCCCTAACCGGTCGCCATGGGGAGCCTCAACCTTAGTTATGGAGAAGAAAAATGGGTCGTTTCGAATGCGTGTTGATTTCCGGGGATTGAATAAGCACATGATGAAGAACCGGTACCCGTTTCCCCGAGTTGATGATTTGCTTGACCAACGGCGAGGTGCCAAATATTTTCCCAAGAATCGCATAATCACCTACTTGTTTAACTTAAAGAGAGGAGGGTTGAAAGAAAACGAATTGCAATGGACTTCATCATGAAGTCACCGAAGACAAGAAACGGTTGCGATACGATTTCGGTGGTCATTTACACGTAAGAGGTGGTGTCTAGACAAAATTTCAATTTTATCATCTCCGATGGAGACACCCGATTCAACTCGAACTTTTGAAGAACCCTTCAACGAGCAATAGCCACCCCACTCGATATGAGTACGACGTTTCATTCTCAGACGGATGAACGAAGTGAAAGAACGAGATGAACTCTTGGAGACGCGTTGAGAGCTTGTGCTAATGGTTTTCATAGTAGTTGGAAAGAATCATTTACCGTTGATTGAGCTCTTGTATAATAATAGCTATCATACGAGTATACCAATGGCACAATTTAGGGCACTACACGGTAGGAAGTGTCGTTCCTCCCTAGCTTGGAGCTTGAAGTTGGTGATCATGTACCTGTGAAGGTATCTTTGTGGCAAGACGTGTATGATTAGTGAAACAAGGCAAACTCGGGCCAAGGTATATTGGACCTTTTAAAATTCTTGAACGGGTTGGCAAAGTGGCATATCGATTTGGAGCTTCCTCAAGAGCCTAGAGGCGTGCATGGAGTGTTTCACATTTATAATCTACGAAAATGTTCGGCGGATCCTACTCTTCGTGTGCCTATGAACGAAATTCAAGTAGGTAAGGCACTTACCTTTGTTGTAGAACCAGTATAGGTTTTGGGACCGCGAGACCAGGAAACTAAAGAACAAACGCTACACGATTGTCAAAGTTAGATGAACTGCTAGACACGAAACCGAGTCACTTGGGGGCGAGAGGACCATATGAGATCTAAGTACCCGCTTTTACTTAATAACTAGAGTTTTGTCGAATTTTGGGACGAAATTCCTTTAACGGGGGAATGATGTAACATCCTTGATTTTGACCCATTGACTTTATGTGCAATTTGACTACCCAATTTAATTCGTGACTTAATTTAAATTCATTTTGAGACTAAATGATGGACAAATACGCTTGACGGGTCAATTGGCCGACTTATTTGACGTTACGGTATTAGACGAATGCTAAACGACGTTTGATTTACTAGGAACTTGAAACGGGTCAACCCATGGTTAGGATCCATGACCCAACCCAAGACAACCCAACCCTATCCCTTTTTCCCCTATCTTTCTTATCCATCCATTCATTCACTCATTTCACCCACCTCACTCTCTCTCTAACTAAATGCACACACACATCCTTACATCTCTCTCTCTCTCTAGATTTTCATCTTCATTTATTGTTAGATGGGTTTGATGGGTGTCCATTTCATGATTATTTTTCATATCTTTTGGCCGTATTTTAATGCTTAAATGAGTTTATAAATGTGGACTTATGGTACTTAATTAGATTTAATATTAATGTAGTTCCACGGAAGATGCGAACAAGAATGTCACATTTTGGACTCGACTGATGATGCACGTGTGACTGCTAGAACATGGACAAGCAAGAGTAATTGAAGAATTGGTGGTGGTCTCGTGAGCTACTGCCAAAGAGGCGCAAGACACATGCTCCAAGGCTTTTGGCCATTGCTGTTCGTGAACTAGGAGCCCATAAAGAGAGGAAGCCCAAACGGGCTTTAGCCCACTGTTCGTGAGCCCAGCAAGAAAGAGAGGAGCCCAAAGGCTTTTGCCTTTGGTCCATTCGTGAGGTCGGCAGAAGAAAAGGGCAACTTGCCCATCAAGTTTACAATATACATCGTTATTTTGGAGGAGTACGTAGCGTAGCCATATCAAATAATTGGCAGCAACAATTAAGCAGCTCAATAATAATTACTAGGGTTTGAATTAATTAAGAAGGTGAAGGTTTGCTTTTGGTGTTGGTTTTGTGCGACTCGAGAACAAGAAGCAAAGCAACTAAATATTAATTGCAAGCGGAAAGGACAAAAAGCCTTCAGCTTTTGTTTGTGTCAAACAATAGCAGCAACAACAATTCTTTAGCATCTATATTCGTTTGATCTTCTTACCCTATTATTAGTACTCTTATTATTATTGTTATTGATATTGGATTATTTATTTGCAAGACTTGTTTATTTGACGATTATTATTATGGATTCATTTATATTAATAATTGTTAGTGTAATTAATTTTGCCATGAGTAACTAAATTAGTTTGCATCTGCTTGGATAATGTGATCATGTCTATATAGTGATACTAATTATTATTTATAATTATTGAACCGTTTTTATGCTTGACCGTCGACCCATAATTATTTAGGTGTAATGCTTGAATGAATATGAAATTATAGTTAAAGTAGGTTGGGGACTTAACAGGAAGCCAAACTGCTTGGGTGACTTAATATGAATCCCATTAAACTATAAAGGTTAGGTCATAAAAACAGACTTAGTTCATAATCTTAATTATGAGACTTAACAGGAAGCTTAATTAAAGGGTTAAGTGACTTAACAGGAATCTTGACTATTTAGACCGGGGGACTTAACATGAAGCTTGGTCGTGATTAGTCGTTCAACAGTTATAAGTAGTTTAGTAGATGATCTATGTGGTATGTGAATTGTTCCAAGTAGATGTATCATTTTCATTATTATTGTCTTGCATTTACTTTTCAAAATATTTTCGTGCTTCCTCGCTAGACCAAGCGGTTGGATTGCTTTCTTATTTTAATTGCTTTTAGTTTATTAAATCGTGACAAACCCCCAACAATCTTAGAATTACACCTAGCTGCATTCTTAGACATAGTCCCTGAGAACGATCATGGTCTTACCGATTTGCTATACTATAAACGATCGGGTCCACTGCCCGTGAGTGAGTGTAGTAGAGAAGTTTACCTTGTAATTTATAAATTTAAAACTTGTTAGGAATTTAAGTTAACAAATCTCGCTCATCAAGTTTTTGGCGCCGCTGCCGGGGACTATTCACTTAGGAATATAGTTAGGTTAGGGTAATTCGACCTTTTTCGTGTCTACACGGAAAAGTTAGTTTTAGTCTTATTAGGATTAGTTTAGTCTTTTTAAGTTAGTTTAGTTTAGGTTGTCTTTACTTTTTCTTAAGATTGGAAAACCATAAAAATTTAAAAATTTTAAAAATACAAAAATATTTTGTTTTCTTAGATTAGTTTTAGACAGTTTTCTTTTTGTTTAGTTATAAGTTAGTACTACTTTAGGGTTGATTCGAATCGAGTTCGGGAGATTCTTGCACATGATGGCAGATGATTCAAGATTTAGTCGACCGATGATAGAGGAAGCAAGAAAGGTGGCTGCGACGCCGACGGCTGCTATCCGAGTACCTGAGCCAGAAGTCTCTATTCTAGTTAAGAAGCACCACATTAAGCTTGTGCAAGGACTTGCATTCGACGGGGAAAAACTCAAGGACCCCTACGACCATCTTTCTAGGTTTGATAGAGTGTCTAGGATGTTTAACTATGGAAAAAGGAACTGAAGAATCGGTGAAGTTGTTGATGTTTCCACTTTCCTTGACGGGAACCGCTACAGGATGGTACGAGAGCCTAGATTCGGATTCTATCACCACTTGGGAAGAGTTGAGAGAAAGTTTTGCAACAGATTTTTTCCTCGGGATCTCAGAATGAAACGGTTGTGGAGGATACATACCTTCAAGCAAGCGGACAACGAAAGCATTGGAGAAGCATGGCGAAGGATGAAACAGATGGTCAAGGAATGTCATGGTCACAATAAAACCAAAGAGAATATTTTGGAGTACTTTCACATTGGAGCAACAAGTAAAACAAGGAATGAGTTGGATCTCATGGGAGGTGGCTTGTTTGAGTATATGAAGGCAAAGGATGGTTATAGAGTGTTGAATGATTTGGAGGGAAGAGAGCAAGAGAGGAACTTGGAGGATGAAGAGCCACCAAAACCAAAAGAGTTGTTCTTAAAGAAGAGATGGAAGATAGGTTTGAGAAAAATGTGAAGGACATGGAAAATATGCTAGTAAAAATGTCCAGTAGCTTGCGTGAAACGTTGGTAGCCCTAGTAAGGGAAGAAAGAGATAAGCGGGAAGAAGAGGTGAAAGGAATCACAACCCGATCGGGGAAGGCGACAAAATCACCACCAAATCCACTGGAGAGTATGGATAAGGATGAGGAAGATAACGACGCAAAAGCGGAAGGAGAAATTGAAGCCGAAACTCAAAACAAAGAAGATACGACACCTGGACGGGACTGCCAGCGCCGCTGGCAGCCCAGCACCAGCGCCGCTGGTGGGTCTAGAAACACTCCAGCGCCGCTGGAGGCCCAGACCAGCGCCGCTGGAGCCCCCAGAAAAAAGCCCAGCGCCGCTGGCACCTCCGAAGGCAGATTCGACATCGTGGGCAAAACCGTATAGCCGGACAGTTCCATACCCATAGAAGCTGAGAAAAGATCGAGTGGAGAAGAAGGAAAGAATATTTAAAGACTCGATGCATGGAGTTACGGTGACGATCCCATTTACTGATTTGATAAGATTAATGTCGGGTATAGTCGGTACATCAAGGAGATGATAAAGGAGGATACAATGCCGAAGGAGGTAAACGGGATCGAGGAGATTAAGGACATCCTGAAGAGTGAAGAAGAGTACGTAACTCCAAAGCTTGAAGATCCGGGAAGTTTTGTCATTCCTTGTGAGATAGGAGAGAAGATTAGGTGTGACGCCTTAGCAGACTTAGGAGCTAGTATTAACCTTATGCCTTGGACCCTTTACACTACGATAAGCAGAAAAGAGCTGATTACAACCATGATGACCATTAAGCTAGCAGATCAGACCTTTCAACGTCCCCTAGGAAAGACACACACCATGAAAGTTACCGTAGGAGACCTACATTTTGAAGCTGAATTCGTAGTGATGAATATACCGGAGGATAGCAAGGTACCAATCATTTTAGGTAGACCATTTCTGAACACAGCTAGAGCAGCGATAGAAGTTGCAGAGAGGAGAATCACTCTAGGAGATGGGAGAAAGAGGATTAGCATCACTATGTCAGGGGACCTAGATTTAGGAACAGACGAAATAGGAGCAAGTGCTAAAGAAGTAGCATGGGAAGTGTTAGGAGTAGGAGAAGAGGATGAAAAGTTAGAAAAGGAACTAGGATTAGATTTACCCGATCGCCCATGGGACCTAGGAGAACTGCCAGAAGAAGTGTACGACGAGCATTTAGTGCAGAGGCCGGATAATTTGATAACGTCGTTAGAAGAACCTCCAACCGATCTAGAGCTGAAGCCGCTACCGGATGGATTAGAGTATGCGTATCAGGGTAAGTCGCAACTCCCGGTCATCATATCATTTAAGCTATCTCAGAAGGAGAAAGCAGCTTTGATGAAGGTACTTAGGGCGCATGAGAAGGCTTTTGCTTGGATGATAGCTGACATTAGAGGTATAGATTCATCCTTTTGTAACCATAGGATACATTTAGAAGGTAACTCTAAGCCAGTGGTGCAGAGACCGAGACGCTTAAACCCGAACATGAAGGAGGTAGTTAAGAAGAGGTGATTAAGTTGTTAGATGCAGGTATTATCTTTCCCATTTCAGATAGCGAGTGGGTGAGTCTGATTCATTGTGTACCTAAGAAGGGAGGTATGACTGTAGTAGCTAATGAGAAGGACGAGCTGATAGCAACCAGGACTGTCACAGGATGGAGAGTGTGCATAGATTATAGGAAGCTTAATGAAGCCACTAGGAAAGACCATTACCCATTACCTTTTATAGATCAGATATTAGAGCGGTTAGCAGGGAACGAGTACTTTTGTTTTCTTGATGGATTCTCTGGGTATCTTCAGATCCCTATTCATACAGAAGATCAAGATAAGACAACGTTTACTTGCCCCTATGGAACTTATGCCTATAGGAAGATGCTATTTGGACTTTGTAACGCCCCAGCTACTTTTCAGAGGTGTATGACTGCTATTTTTCAGGATATGTTAGAGAAGTCAGTAGAAGTGTTTATGGATGATTTCTCGGTTTACAGGAATTCGTTCAATTCGTGTTTGGGTCATTTAGATAAGATGTTAGCTAGGTGTGAGGAAACTAATTTAGTGTTGAACTGGGAGAAATGTCATTTCATGGTTAAGGAAGGAATATGATGATATACCCTATACGGAGCCCTACCTCCATGTTTGATCAAATAATCACACTATGGCTCAACCGAAGGTGTGAGAGGTTTTGGGTGTTTTGTCGGCGATTCCCTTCCGGTCAGAGGGCCGTAGGCCGCTTTACGCCTATGATTGTTAACCCTTCGCCGATCCGTATGGCTTAGGGTTTATTTGGGGGTTGGAGATTCGGATGTTGAATGTGTTAATGATGAGGGTTTTTATGTGTGGAGTATGAGAGACATGACCCCGTGCCGTATGACATTCTCCTCTTTATATAGAGGGTAGGAAACTTGGAGAGGGGGGTAAGAGAATTAGGGTAGATCTCTTCCTCTTTTGAGGATATCTTCTATCTTTTAAGAAGATTTACGATAATCTAATAATGAGCCGTGTCTGGAATAGTCGAACCTAAATGTATGTTTCCTCTTATAGATGATTTAGTATGTATATTCCTCCGGAGCTAAGTAATTTGACTCGGATGCTCCGGGATTATTTCTGACTACGGAGGTGGTGCTCCGTATAAGCATCTTTACCTGTTTCAAAGGTATCTTCTTTGAGTACGGAGGTAGAGCTCCGTATAGGGTATATCATCAAGCCCCCAGTCTAATAGGAGAGGCTATCCGTAGGCTGTCTTATTAGACTTCAAAAACAATGGTCGACTCCCAGATCGTTCTTTCGGAGGTCCGCCAGAAACAACATGCGTTAAGTCAAAGCTAACTTTGTGAGACTTTTTAGTCCTTATCTCCAGATTTTACTTGGACGGTTAGGATTTGTTTACCAACCTTAGCTATAAGTACTCCATATCTGTTTAACACTGTATATTTTCAAAATATTAAATTGTTACCTTTCCTATAGGCGGTATCTTCTCCGGTAGCTCTCGCATTGCTTCCTTCTTTCTGTTGACATCATCCTTTTGAAGTGGTATATGTTCCTATCTTGATTTCTTCCTTTAATATTTTTTTCTTCATCACAGTGTGATTAGGGATGTATCTGAGTTTTACAACTTGAAACCCTAGTATTTTCTTTGAGTACGAAGATAGAGCTCCGTATAGGGTATATCATCACTCCGTATGTAAATATGCTATGACGAAGGCTGCTTAAGGATGTTTCCTGCCAGAAATACGGAGCTCACCTCCGTCAGAACGGAGCTCACCTCAGAATGTCCCAGATCCTATTACGGAGCTCCGCCAAAATATGGAGGAAATATCTTATTTCTTCCTCCTATAGAAAAGGGATTTACCCAAATCCCTTCCTAATAACTAGGGTATCCCCTAAAAACCCTAAAACTCTAGCTTATCCCCCAAGATAAGCTCATCTTATAAATAGAGGTCTTCCCCATGAGTAGAGGCAAGTCCTCTCCACCCCGAGATACAAAGCCTCATTCTCCCAAACACTTAAGGTGGCCGGCTTCTCTTCCATGGAGAATCCTCCACCGCCAACACAAACACCTCCGATACAATGGCGTTAAGCTTCTCAAAGCTTTACACCAGTAGGGAATCGCCAATAAATCGGTCAAAACCCCTCCTTGTTCCCGATCGAAGGTCCATGCGATTCTTGGATCAAACAAATTGACGCCATCCGTGGGACCTAATACTATACGTCCCGTTCCTGCCACTTGGTTAAAACCACCGGCCGTATTTTTAAATCATCAGATCTACCTCCTCCTATTGAAATTCCGTAAAAAAAAAAAAATCTGATCCACACCAAATAATCCGACTAGCCCGCCAACCAAAGTAAAAAATCTGATCCTATATATTAAAAAAAAAGGATTAATAAACTCATCTTCAAGACCGCACCAAATCCTCTACTTACACATTCGGCCGACTCCCTGTACAACTAAGGCCTTTCCTTATAAGGAGGAGAGTCCTCCAGCTTCTTGACTGCCACGTCAGCAGGACTCCCCCTACCTATAAGACAAGCTTCTTCAGAACTTGGTCCCACCTCTTTACATTCTCTCTCTCACTCTGTTGCATTTGGCCCACAAAGGAGCGTCTGCAGGAGTCCTGGCGAGGACTGGAGGAGAGGACGCAGCCATTTGGACGCTTACTGCCTATTGCGTTTTGCGTCTTGCCAATTGAGGCCGCATGGATGGACGATTTATAAGCACAGGCCTAACAAATCAAAATCGTTTGTTTATTATTTGTTTTAAAGCCCTTCATAAAAAGCACATAGAATTCGTCCAAAGTAGTCAATACTTATTTTGAAAAAAAAGGGGGGGATCATCCACCTTTGAAGTCTTAAAACAGCCGCAAAGATGGTCAGAACTATTATCTGACCACCATGGAGGTTGGATCAGATTATGGGGAGGTCGAAAAAAGTCGGATTAAGACGTCAACAAGCAGATGGATTTAGATGGAATCCGCAAAGACCCCAACAAAGGCGTTGTCGTCGTAGAACCACCACCTGGAAATAATATAAACGCTAGAAGATCACCACCCTACGCCGTAACTAGCCACCATAGGGATGAAATCCAGCCATAGGATATGATCCACGGGGCAATAAAAGACATATATTGAGGTCTTTACGACCCCTACACATACTGTTGCACCGCCATAGATCACCACCACCCGTGGCCACGTTGGAAGCTGAATTCACGCATTATACAATTGCTCATGGTGTAGGCATAACTCAACAGGCATCAAGACAAAGTATGTGTTCGGAAAATACTCGAGAAAAGACGATCTACAAGACAAAAAAAAAACCCACACAACCGATGCTAAATAATCAGTAGCAACCACCGGTCCAGCAACACATCACCAGGAACAAATAAGGCATATCTAGGGATCACAATCGCTGAAACAAACAAGAAAGAAGATTTCAAGAGATCGAACAAAGACCGAAACCTCACAACACACTTCTGGCGATTCGCCGCCTCCGATCGCCACTCCACCATTGGTGACGAGCAAAAGGTGGCAATGAGGGCGACTAAGGGAACCCATCAGGTCCCGAGCTCCGAAGTAAGACCAGAAAAAATTCTGAGGTAAAAGACGTTGATTTCACCGTCAACCCGAGGATCGCATACCACTCCATCACCGCCATAAAAGAGACCGCTAATTATGTGATTAAGGAAGCCCAACTTGCTGTTCGAAGTTGATAACACCATAGAAATCAGCAGTAACGAGAGTGGAATATATCAACTGTAAAAAGTGATATCGGCGACACAAAGAAGTCAAGACGCGTGAATTGCATGACGAGCGTAGAGCTTAATTAGGTTCCTTGATTGGTCACCACAAAATATAAAAAATTTGTCACGACGGAATTACAGCATCATGAAGTCATAAGTCATATAAGGTTTTATGACTAAGAATATATTCTTTAGTTACCAAGCCAATACATGCACGTGATGAAGATGCAAGACTTATGGGGATATAAATACTCATGATATTTGATCAAAGTATAAACCTCAAAAAATATACAATTCCTTAAAGTGCACAACAAATTAAACCCGAAAGCAAAGAAGGCCATCAAAGCTCAAATGGAGTAACTAAGACCATGAGAGGATCCAAAGTGTTAGTGTATGATCACGTAAAAATGAACGTATGTTCAGAAATGATTTAAGCCTACGGGGTCACACCTCAACGTGAATGTAATTATAATTGATTAATATATTAAATGTAGTTTATTAATTAATTAGACCACGAATTGAACTAACGACCGTTTGTTAAATGTTAATAGTTAACGGAAAATGACTAACGGTGTTAACGGAAGAAGGATTAATTGTAATTTGAATACAATTAGGAAACACTAAATGAAGGCTCTAGAATGTTCTAGGGGCCGGTTTTGTTAATGAGTTTTAACTCATTAACTTAACTTGTTTTCATAATCCTAATCTATATCAAATACTAAATCCTAATTTGTGTCAAACACGAATTGGGTTTAGAGTGATTATAAAAAGGGAAAAGCAAAGCTTCCCCCATACCTCTTCTCCCTCCTCCTTTTCTCTCTTTTTCGGCCGAGCTCCATAACAATCAAAGGAAAATCGGTTTTAGTTGTTTGACAAGATTAAGAGATTAAGCAAACGTTGCAAGTTCGTGATCAAGCACTAGCATACATACATTCCAACGTTGTGTGTGCAATCGTAGAGAAGTTTATTTTAAACTTTTCATAAAGTTTCTAGCTTTATTTTCTTCAATTTAAGGTACACGTTTTCTATCTTGGTTGATTAATTGATTACATAGATCTTGTCTTCCGTTGCGTGCTTTGTGATTTAATTCGATAAATTGTTATATAACCCAACAGTGGTATCACGAGCCTACTATGTATATTTTTTAATTACCAATTAAATCAAAACTTGAAGGGGGGTTAGGGTTTTGATCTTCAAATTTTCGGATATATATATATATTTAAATTGTTTTTGTAATTTAATTACATTATTTAAATAAGAAACAAATAATATCTAAATTATTAATATATATATGGTTCGAAATTTTCCAGAAAATAAAATAAAAAAAATTTGTTTTTTTTTAGGGTTCCTAATCCAAGTTTTGATTAATTACATGTTTATGTGATAAATTGCATGTATATATGGTGTACCTTTAATTATTTAATTGTTAAATAGAAGTAAAAATCATGAATTTTTCATGCAAAAATTTTCATGATTATTACTTAGATATATTGATATGAAATCTTGATCATTAGGGTTAATTATGCTAGATAATTGAATAATTAATTGTGTGACAATATGATTATGTTTTGTGAAAGTTTCTGTTTGACACCAGTTCACTAAAAAAATCATAACTAATTAACCGTAAGGAGTTGGAAGCTGAAATCTTTACAGTAGATGCTTGGCACATAGGGCTAAAACTTTGTAGTTCTGGTCGAAGTCTGAATCGGACCAGAAATATGTCTAAACATGTCGTGAAGCTGCTGAAAATTTCCAGACAGCAACTATGTGCTTATATGATAATTGTTTGTTTAATATATGTTCAAGGCTTACGCAATCAAGGCAACTTGATGTATGTGGTCCTTTTCTTTGAAGAGGGAGCCGATTTGAACATAATCAAACCATAGTAACATGTTTAGGTGGCTCACCATAACTTATTGCATGCTTAAAAGTTAAGTTGTTTTAGTAAGTTTAATTTTGCCTTTTATGAAAATTGTGTGCAAAATTGTTTTGGAAAAATAAACTTGACTAATAATTATCGAAATAATGATTTTGTTTATAAAATTGGTGCCCTAAAATCAAAAGATACACCGGCTCACCCATTTGAACAAACTCTAAGAGAGGTATAAGTCGGAGTGCGCTAGCCTCCTAAAAGGGCGGGTTTTTAAATCGCGTTTATCGCATACCTTTGCCCTTGCGCTTCTTTGTGCGTTCGAATGGAGCTACCGAGCTCTTTTGTATTTAAAGGCAATAAAAATGAGTTTTATAAACATATTATGTTTAGAAGATATGCATGAATCTTCAAAACATAACTTTTTGATCACACATCAAATTGATTGACCCAATAAACTTAAGTCATTTGCCATCCAATTTGTCAAGAACACATGGGGCTGTTGTTTTACTCACTGGTACACAGTGGTGAAATGGCGGTCTCCATGGCGAAACCCATTCACTGGTACACAGTGGTGGTAAATTTTGTGCGTTCTTAGTTGGACGACTTAAAGCGAGTTAAGCGGTGAGACCTTGACCCGTGGCAAAAGATGGGACAAAACATGACTACATAATGATCCCTTGATGAATCAAGTTGGAATCATAAGCGATGAATCGCATTAAATGTAGGTCCCATACTCACTAGGAATTGCACTAGTAATGCAATTATTGCTCGTCACTTACCTTTTGAGTGCAATCATTTCTAGCAGATCAACTGATGAAATGGTTGTATGTCAATTGGATCCTAGCCTTAACGAAATTAATTGTTTATTTTATAAACATTGGGTAATTAATTTCTTAAGAATTTATTATCGAAAATACTGATTTTTGAACTTAATCTGTTTTGTAGATGGCAATGAATCCTTCCACAAACACCAATGCTTTTCGGCAAATGTTTGAAAGAGAAAAGCTTAATGGATCGAATTTCAATGACTGGTATCGTCAACTACGAATTGTTCTGCGAGTTGAAGAACGTACTGATGTCATTGAAAGGCAATGGCCAACCGAACCAAGTGCTGAATCCTGAAAAAGCTGAATATAGGATTCAGTACACTAGATTCAATGAAGTTTGTTGTTTATGCTTGCGAGCATGTCTCCCGAGCTCCAGAAACAATTCGAACTTTACACTCCATATGATATGATCAGAGAGCTAAAATCCTTGTATGAAAAACAAGCTGGAGTGGAACTATTCGACCTTGTTGTGGAACTCCATGACATGAAACTTGAATCTAGTAAGCCGGTAAGTAGTCATGTGCTCAAGATGAAGAGCATTTTTGACAAAATGGACTCGATGGATTATGCTTATCATAAGGATGTTAAAGTTGGCATGATTCTCAAATCCCTTCCTAAGGAATTTGAGGGTTTTGTGCAAAATTATAACATGCACTCTATGAAAAAGAGCATCAATGAACTCCATGCTATGCTCATTGAATATGAGAAAACGATTCCAAGGAAGGCCAATGACCCAAATGTTCTTATGATCAAAGGGGGTCGGATCCAGAAAGCTAAGAAATCGCAACAAGCTAAAGGGAAGTTTGATGGTAAAGGCAAGGGTAAGCAAGTTGCTTATGCTCCTAAACCAAAGAAAACCCCTCCGGCTAAGAAAGAGCATCCGGCTAAAGACCAGAGCTGTCATCATTGTAATGAAGTCGGGCACTGGAAGAGGAACTGTCCCAAGTATCTTGCCGAGTTGAATGTGAAGAAGAAGCAAGCAAGCGTTGCTAGTACTTCAGGTATCTTCACTATTGAATTATTTTCCTTAACTAAGCGTAAACGATGGGTTTATGACACTGGCTGTGGAACTCATATCTGTAATGAATTACAGGGGCTTAGGAAAAGGAGGAAACTGAAGCACGGAGCTTTGCAGTTGGTCGTAGGCAATGGTCTACCAGCACCTGTTGAAGCTATTGGAGAATATCATTTAGTTCTTCCTACCGGTTTAATTATTGTTTTAGACAATTGTCATTATGCACCATCTATTACTAGTGGTGTAGTTTCAGTTTCATTGTTGAGAGACAACGGATTCATTAATGTTTTTAATGATATTGGTATTTCAGTTTCTAAAAATAATGTTCATTATTTTAATGCTATTGCTTATGATGGTATTTATGAAATTGATATGCGTGGTTGTGATTCAAATAATTCAATATATAATGTTAGCAAAAGAGCCAAGACTGACTTGGACTCTTCCTATCTGTGGCACTGTCGTCTTGCACACATTGGCAAAAATCGCATTGAAAGACTTCAACGTGAAGGGATCTTACAATTAAATGATGAATCATTTGATAAATGCGAGTCATGTATTTCTGGCAAGATGACAAGAAAACCTTTTTCGCATAAACCGGAAAGGGCTAAAGATCTTCTTGGACTCATTCATACCGATGTTTGCGGCCCGTTTAGACATGTGTCAAGAAAAGGAGCTAGCTACTTCATAACTTTCACGGATGATTTCAGTCGTTATGGTTATGTTTACTTGCTTAAACATAAACATGAAGTGTTTGAAACATTCAAAGAGTTTAAGAATGAAGTAGAAAATCAACTCGGAAAAACCATCAAAATTCTTCGTTCGGATCGAGGTGGTGAATACTTAAGCCAAGAGTTTAAGGATTATCTGAAAGCGTGTGGAATTGTCCAACAGCTTACTCCTCCATACACTCCTCAACATAATGGAGTGTCTGAAAGGAGAAATCGAACCTTGCTAGACATGGTAAGATCAATGATGACCCGTACAACTCTCCCATTTTCATTTTGGGATTATGCTCTTGAGACTGCTGTACGCATTCTCAATATGGTTCCAACCAAGAAGGTTGACAAGACACCATATGAATTATGGCATGGAAATGTTCCTAATTTGTCTTACTTAAGAGTCTGGGGATGTGAGGCACTTGTGAAGCGCGATACACCTGACAAACTTGAACCCAGAACTACTAAGTGCATCTTTGTCGGATACCCTAAGGAAACGATGGGTTACGACTTCTATAATTCTGTCACAAATACTGTTCGCGTTGCTCGATATGCTGAATTCTTTGAAAAGAAATTAGTTCAAGAGAACAGTGGGAGGATTGTAGAACTTGATCAGATTCAAGAGGAAGATGTGTCACCTTCTGAAGCTCCTAGCAATCATCAACTTGGGGGGGAAAATGTTCAAAATGATGAACCTCAAGTTGATGATGATGAAGCGATTCCACTTCGTAGGTCCGAAAGGACAAGACGTCCTACTGAAAGACTATGTCTAATGGTAGAAGAAGACGTTTTAGGAGATCTCGATGAGCCTCCGAATTTCAAAGCTGCATTATCAGATCCGGAATCTGACAAATGGCTTGAAGCTACGAAGGTGGAAATGAAATCCATGAAAGACAATCAAGTCTGGAGCTTGGTTGATCTTCCACCAAATGCTCAAACTGTTGGGTGTAAGTGGATCTTCAAAAAGAAGACGGACATGGATGGAAATGTACACACCTATAAAGCTCGTCTCGTGGCGAAAGGTTATACTCAACGTTTCGGTGTTGACTATGATGAGACCTTTTCTCCGGTTGCGGATATTAGAGCTATTAGGATTCTCTTAGCCATAGCTGCGTACTATGACTTTGAGATATGGCAAATGGATGTTAAGACTGCCTTCTTAAATGGTTACTTGGATGAAGAAGTCTATATGGATCAACCTGAAGGTTTTATTGATCCAGAACATCCCAACAAAGTATGCAAGCTTCAAAGGTCCATTTATGGACTAAAGCAAGCATCAAGAAGTTGGAACAAGCGGTTTGATGAAGAAATCAAAAAGTTTGGTTTCGTTCAAAATCCCGATGAGCCATGTGTATATCGCAAAGCTAGTGGGAGTAATGTTACTTTCCTTGTCTTGTATGTTGATGACATATTGATCATAGGAAAACCCATTCCAATGTTGCAAGATGTTAAATCCCATCTTGGAAAGTGTTTTGCCATGAAAGATTTAGGAGAAGCGGCATTTATTCTTGGAATCAAGATCTACCGAGATAGATCAAAGCATTAATTGGACTAAGTCAAAGTGCTTATATTGATAAGATCTTGAAGCGATTCAAGATGGAAGATTCTAAGCGTGGGATTGTACCTATGCAAGAAGGACTTAGTTTATCTGTCAAACAAGGTGCTACTACACCTAAAGAGGTGGAGCGCATGCAAAGAGTTCCTTATGCTTCGGCTGTGGGATCTATTATGTATGCGGTTAGATGCACTAGACCAGATGTGGCGTTCGCGCAAAACATGGTTAGCCGATTTCAACAGAATCCAGGTGAAAGTCACTGGACTGCTGTTAAGAACATTCTGAAGTACCTACGGGCTACTAAAGATATGTTTTTGGTGTATGGAGGAAATCCAGATTTAGAGCTCAAAGTGACCGGATACTGTGATGCTGGATTTCAAACTGATAGAGATAACACGAAATCTCAGACAGGATTCGTCTTCGTTCTTAATGGAGGTGCTGTTGATTGGAAAAGCAGTAAACAGAAAACGATTGCCATGTCTGCAACAGAATCTGAGTACATTGCCGCCTCAGAAGCTCCAATGGAAGCAGTCTGGATAAGGAAGTTCATTAGCGGGCTTGACGTGATCCCCTCAAGTGACTTACCTACTGATATGTACTGTGATAATACTGGTGCATTAATCATTGCCAACGAACCCGGAGTTCAGAAAGTGCCAGACATTATGCTAGACGATATCACTATGTTCGTGAGCAGATCGAACTAGGGGAGATCAAATTACTCAAAGTTCACACAGATTTTAACTTAGCTGATCCTTTCACAAAAGCTTTGTCTAGGCCCAAGCTTGAAAGGCATGCCGATGGCATAGGACTTAAATTAGCTAGTTATTTCATGTAAATCTGTTGTTTCGGTATTTGGATAAGGGATGTTAAACAATTTATATTTCCATAATGAAATAAAGTACTTGATATGTTTGATTTCATTCAATATTAAATTGTGTCCTATATTTGCATGTTTAATCCTTGAATATTTTATTGATGTTCTAAATTGTCCATTGTCGATTAATTATATGGGAGTATAATTAAACTAAGACATATCTGAGTGATTGGTTATATTCTTGGAATATATAATGGATGGTTCCCACCAAACTCAGATGATATCCATAGTTGATGCATATCGGACTACCCCACTAACGAATTTATCACTTTATGGATCAGCGTCATTAAGTGAAATTCGTAAATGGTTACTTTTATTGATCCTTTGACTTGAGATACAAGCAGGTCAGCATGTATGGATTGCACTTACTTGATATAGTTTCTAACTCTCCTGAATAAGGGAGTACATAAAGGGCTATTTTCAGAAAGTGTATTGAAGTATGATGACTGACACGTGTAGTCAATACAGGATTTGTTCCTTTAACTTAAAAGTTGAAGTATGATACCATTGGCGCCCTCATTAGGACTAATTAAGATGTTTGCATGGCCGTGCCCAAATAAATCCAGATGGTTCTCGATTATATTTGGTAATCATTAATTAGTTATGGAATGAGAAACAAAATCGTTAAATCATGAAATGACATTGATCCGTATTCATGTTTAACACGGTATTTGAACAAAGGGATAGTAAATGCCTAAACCATTTAAATATACTTTAAGAAACTATACTTAAATATTTCTGGGAGCATTGGCGTGTTGCTAGACGCTAACCAATGTTATTACCTTCATTTGTTACGAGCTCAAGTGGGAGCTGTTAGTGTATGATCACGTAAAAATGAACGTATGTTCAGAAATGATTTAAGCCTACGGGGTCACACCTCAACGTGAATGTAATTATAATTGATTAATATATTAAATGTAGTTTATTAATTAATTAGACCACGAATTGAACTAACGACCGTTTGTTAAATGTTAATAGTTAACGGAAAATAACTAACGGTGTTAACGGAAGAAGGATTAATTGTAATTTGAATACAATTAGGAAACACTAAATGAAGGCTCTAGAATGTTCTAGGGGCCGGTTTTTGTTAATGAGTTTTAACTCATTAACTTAACTTGTTTTCATAATCCTAATCTATATCAAATACTAAATCCTAATTTGTGTCAAACACGAATTGGGTTTAGAGTGATTATAAAAAGGGAAAAGCAAAGCTTCCCCCATACCTCTTCTCCCTCCTCCTTTTCTCTCTTTTTCGGCCGAGCTCCATAACAATCAAAGGAAAATCGGTTTTAGTTGTTTGACAAGATTAAGAGATTAAGCAAACGTTGCAAGTTCGTGATCAAGCACTAGCATACATACATTCCAACGTTGTGTGTGCAATCGTAGAGAAGTTTATTTTAAACTTTTCATAAAGTTTCTAGCTTTATTTTCTTCAATTTAAGGTACACGTTTTCTATCTTGGTTGATTAATTGATTACATAGATCTTGTCTTCCGTTGCGTGCTTTGTGATTTAATTCGATAAATTGTTATATAACCCAACACAAAGTTCTTAGAGATTCAGAGGATGAAGATGTGAAGACCAAAACAACAACAACAAAAAAAACGAGACAAGATCCAAGGAACCCGAAAACGATTTTTCGACTATGCCGCCTCAAGCCACAATCCAACCATCACCTGTAACCATTATGGAAGCTTAATCCAGGTTGAAACAAATTCATGATGATGTAAAGAACTCTCAAGAGTCAAGAGATACACGACCCGGTTCGTGGAAGTCAAGGAAAAACGACAAAAAGTCGAAAACATCACTTCCGACAAACTACCGCCTAATACCACCACCGCATCGCCACAGTCAACCACCGCTACGAAGGTGGAATCTACTTCGAAGAAAGAATTTGGAAGATGTGCTCGAGTAAAGTAATAACATCTTTGGCCCGCGAGAATACAAGAAAATGGTCCGTCTCATCACCGTAGCACCAGCAACCGCCACTATGCCACCAGCCACTACTACGTCACGTGAATAAGAGGTCCCATATGACCGGGAGTATGAGAATTCTGTCAACATGCAAATTCACTCGAGAGATTACATTAAACGAACCTCTTCGGTAGTGTTACAGCACCTATGCCAACGCCAATATTCAAGTTGGCTAGTCCATCCACATACTCCTTTGGTTCAACCATAAGGCGATTGACGTCATTCATATGACACCATGGATGACTCGTTTTAGGATTGGGATCTCGGTACGACCAACAATCAAAGATGACATGCATGGTGGCGCTAAAGAAGATATCTCCAAAAAAGCTCATGGATACATCTATGTTCAAACTAGCAATACTGATAAGCGTGTGGATGTTTCATCTCCCGAAAGTGAGATTTTAATTCCTACAAATAAAATGGAAGAAATGATGCACTCGGAGTATCCGTGGACGAATGGAAGATATCAAGAAAGACTATGAAGTATTATCGTCCAATAAGCTCCAAAGATCACACTCCAATAGATGTTATAGCTAGGTTACCGCCACCAACCAACGTTAAAGGAATTAGGAGTTTTTTATGACATGCAAGATTTTATAGGAGGTTTATTAAGGATTTTTCTAAGATAGCTAGACCCATGACTAGGCTTTTAGAGAAGGAGGCTAGGTTTGATTTCGATGAGAAGTGTTTAAGGGCATTCTTAACGCTTAAGAGTCATTTAATTAATTTACCCATAGTAGTATCACCTAGTTATGTATTGCCTTTTGAGATAATGTGTGACGCTAGTGATTATGCAGTAGGAGTAATGTTAGGACAGAGAATAGAAAAACATTTTAGGCCAATTTATTATGCTAGCAAGACACCGAACGAAGCTCAAAGGAATTACACCACAACAGATAAGGAATTGCTAGCAGTAGTGTTTGCTTTAGATAAGTTTAGGAACTATTTAGTGTTGCAAAAGACTACTGTTTTCACAGATCATTCAGCAATTAAGTACCTACTTAGTAAGAAGGATGCTAAACCTAGGTTGATTAGATGGGTGCTGTTGTTACAAGAATTTGATTTAGAAATAAAGGATAAGAAAGGAGCAGAGAATGTAGCAGCAGATCACCTTAGTCGATTAGAAAATCCAGAGTTAGAAGAGTTTGGAGACGAGGAGATAGATGATTCAATCCCAGATGAGAACTTGATGAGAGTAGAATTAGTAGGTGGTGAAGTTCTGTGGTTTGCAGATATCGCCAACTACCTCGCAGCTGGAGTATTACCGATGCATTTGGAATATCACCATAGGAAAAAGTTCTTCTCCGAGATTAAGTATTATTATTGGGAAGAACCTTATGTATTTAGGATGTGTGCGGATGGAATGATTATCGGGAAGTGAAACTAGGAAAATTTTAGATGACTGTCATGCAGGACCTACAGGAGGGCATTATGGTCCTTCAACCACAGCTAGGAAGGTATTTGATGCAGGTTTTTGTTGGCCTACGATCTTTCAAGAGGCGAAGACCTTGGTGAAGACATGCGATGCATGCCAACGTCAAGGAAACATCACAAGGCGAGACGAAATGCCTCAGAAGAGCATACAGGTTTGCAAAGTATTTGATATTTGGGGAATAGATTTCATGGGACCATTTCCACCTTCTCATAAGTTTAAGTATATTCTAGTAGCAGTAGATTATGTGTCAAAGTGGACGGAAGCCAAGGCTTTACCCACTAATGATGCTAAGGTAGTTGTAGATTTCATTAAGAATTTTTTTAGTAGGTTTTGAATGCCTAAGGCTTTGATTAGTGATAGGGGTAGTTGATGATATACCCTATACGGAGCCCTACCTCCGTATGTAAATCTGCTATTACGGAGGCTGCTTAAGGATGTTTCCTGCCAGAATAACGGAGCTCACATCCGTCAGAATGGACCTCCTCAGTCAGAATAACGGAGCTCACCTCAGAATGTCTCAGATCATATTACGGAGCTCACCTATCAGAACGGAGCACTCCATCAGAACGGAGCTCCGCCAAATATGGAGGAAATATCTTATTTCCTCCTCCTAAAGAAAAGGGATCTGCCCAAATCCCTTCCTAATAACTAGGGTATCCCCCTAAAAACCCTAAAACCCTAGCTTATCCCCCAAGATAAGCTCCTCTTATAAATAGAGGTCTCCCCCATGAATGAAGGCAAGTTCTTTCCACCCCCGAGATACAAAGCCTCATTCTCCCAAACACTTAAGGTGGTCGGCTTCTCTTCTATGGAGAATCCTCCACCGCCAACACAAACACCTCCGATATAGTGGCGTTAAGCTTCTCAAAGCTTTACACCGGTAGGGAATCGCCAATAAATCGGTCAAAACCCCTCCTTGTTCCCGATCAAAGATCCGTGCGATTATTTGATCAAACAAATTGGCGCCATCCGTGGGACCTACACTATACGTTCCCATCGTTACTTCCGAGTTAGATCTCAAACCATTAATCACAAATATGTTAAACCCTTTTTTCTTTCCCCAGATCTAAAAAAAAAACACAACAGCAAAACATGAAGTAAATAATATTAATTATTTCCTTTTTGCTACACCAAATCTTGTGTGCACGTGGTCAGCAACAAAAAAAATAGGTTGCATGATGCAAGATGTAAAAGCCAATAAGAATTACACGATCCATCCTTACTCGCCAGATTCACTTACACCAACAAAATCTACCATATCACCACACTTATGACTCCATCGCTAAGTTAATCAGTTTTCATATCATAACGTGACACCTTTTTTCAAAAAAGTCAATGGAATTGAAATTCCATGGATAAAATAAAAGCAATACAGTTACGTCGTCACTTTATCAATCAAATTCAAAATTCATGAGGATGCTCATGTTGCATATACCTTGTCACTTATCAAAAGCAAAATTATTTTTTGCATAAATCTCGTACCACCATCCTTCATCCATATCACCTTTTCTAACATAATAACCCTACTCACTCCGATACAAGTGTTGACGATCTGCAGCAAAAAAAAAGAAGTTTCGTTTATTATCAGCTCTCTCATATGAAGATTGAACACTCAAAACCCAAGAACAGTTGCCGTTTTCAAAAAACCTTAATCGGGGGTCGTCGGGGGTCAGACAGACGATATGAAGATGGCAACCGAGGCAACCAAAAAGGAGATAACACTGATCATCGTAGATCTTAACCAAGAAGAAAATTTGGAGCCGACTATGACGAAAAACAAAAATCAACGACAAAGAAAACCCTTATGACGACGATGCCATAATACCGTTGTCACAAACCACCAGCGGGTGGATCTCCGACTATGGAGAATACCCCACAGAAAGAACGCAGTAAAAGAACGGGGTCCAACTGATCCCGATGTGGTTCAAATTCATCTCATAAAAGAAAACTATGAAGGTTTAGGTTTCGTCTTTTGTGGTTCAACAAGCAGCTGTCACTTACAACCATGGAGCCGAGTTTTGATCACGATGAACTGAAGATTTCTATTAGAATTTAGGGTTATATCTTTTATTATTCAAGGCAAAACATATATAGCCATACGTAACTTATGGCCAAAGAAAAGAGAGGAAAAGTAGGAACTAAAATAGGAAACGATATTATTTCAAAACTAATCCTTTACTCCCCCTCAAGCTGGAGTGTGAAGATTGCGAACACCCAGCTTGCCTAGTAGATCATGAAGTGACTGTGCTCCCAAAGGTTTAGTGAACAAATCCGCAACCTGCTCTTTACTAGACACACATATCGGCAAAATCTCGTGCGACTCAACTCGTTCTCGAACAAAAAAACAATCCATCTCAACGTGCTTAGTTCGTTCATGAAACACCGGATTATTCGCAATATGACGAGCGGCTTGATTGTCACAATAAAGGGGTGTGGCTTTTGTTATGTCGACGTCAAAATCTTTGAGTAACCACCGCATCCAAAGAACTTCACTAACAGTAGTGGCCATAGCTCGATATTCTGCTTCTGCTAAAGAACGATAAACTACTGATTGTTTCTTTGTTTTCCAAGACACAGGTGCACCCCCTAATGACAACAAATGTCCTGTCCGGGACCGTCGAGTGTAAGGACATCCCAACCAATCCGCATCACAAAAAGCAGTAAGGTCAAAACCACCATTTTTCGGTATAAAAATGCCTTGTCCAAGAGTAGACTTGAGATACCTAAGTACTCGAATTGCTGCATTCATATGATCATCCCTAGGGTCAGAAACAAATTGACTAAGGATGTTAACTGCATAAGCAATATCCGGCCTTGTAGCTTGAAGATAAAGTAGTCTTCCAACAAGGCGACGATAAACAGTTGCATCAACTTTATGACTTTCAGCACATTGATCTAGTTTTAAATTTTGCTCCATGGGAAAAGCACTAGAATGACACCCTAGCTGGCCGCAATCTGTAAGAATATCCAGGGTGTATTTATGTTGGCTAAGAACAACTCCATCGTCTGTGCGAGCAACTTCGATTCCTAAAAAATATTTCAAAGGACCAAGATTTTTGATGCTGAAAGTCGTGTGCAAATAATCCTTGGTTCTTTTGATCATGTCATCATAATTCCAGTAACGATAACATCATCTACGTAAATTAAAATCGCAACAAATTTATCACCTTCCTTGTAAGTAAAAAGAGAATAATCTGCCTTTGATTGCACAAAACCAATTTGTAACAACGAAACCGTGAATTTCTGGTACCAAGCACGAGAAGCTTGCTTTAGACCATATAGCGACTTCTTCAATCGACATACTCTAGTTTCTTCCTTGTTAAAAAAACCTTGCGAAATGTTCATGTAAATTTCTTCTTGTAAATCACCATGAAGAAACGCATTATTAACATCTAATTGATGTAACGACCAATTCTTCTTCACCGCCACAGTAATAAGTGTTCGAACCGTTACCAATTTTGCGACCGGAGCAAAAGTGTCATGGTAATCAACACCTTCAATTTGAGTGAAACCTCTAGCCACAAGCCGTGCCTTATATCTTTCGATTGCTCCATCGGGTTTATATTTAATTTTATAAACCCATTTTGAATCTATTGCATGTTTTCCTTTCGGCAACGTTTCTAGAACCCATGTCTCATTATCCTCGAGAGCTTTAATCTCTCGTTGCAATGCATCCCGCCAATTCTTATCCTGTATAGCTTCCTTAAAAGAACTTGGCTCATGAACCGACGTTACAGCCGTTAAAATTTTTTTGTGAGAAGTTGAAAAATTATCATAAGAAACATAATTTGCTAGTGGGTGTACCATCGAAGAAGTTTGATTGTTCACGGGCTTTGCATGGTCGATGGATGGCGGTAACGTTACTTCGTAGTCTTGCAATCTTGACGAAGGAAATCTAGTTCTTTTCTGTGGTGGAAGTTCGCCTGCCTCAATTTGTTCATGTGTAATGGATGGGTCATCATTTGAACTAACAGGGGAATGTTGACGAGAGTTTGGCCCAACAAGAGTGTCATTTGAAGGAAAAATCGGCCCACTAGAAACATCAGTGTCATATGGAGAAGAAATAGGCCCACTAGAAACCTCAGTGTCATCTATTTCGACATATTGACTTTCATTCCAACTAGAATTATCAATAATTTCTTTCATGTTTCCACTAGATTTAAGGTGTACAAAAGGTAAATTGTTTTCAACGAACTTAACATCACGAGAAATTGCCATCTTTCCATGTTCAACATCAAAAGTTTTGTATCCTTTAGTACCTTGTGGATATCCCATAAATATCCTTGGTCTCCCCCTGAACTCAAATTTGTCACCACCCGTCTCAATGCTACTATAATAGGCTAAACACCCCAATGTCCTCATGTGACTATAATCCGGTTTTTGCCCAAAAATTATCTCATACGGAGTTTGATTCTTAATTACCTTGGACGGGAGGCGATTAATGATATAGGTGGCGGTTTCTATACATTCCCCCCAAAGACGTTTCGGGATATTTGCTTGAAACATTATAGCCCGAGCAGTTTCAAGAAGATGTCGATGCTTTCGTTCTACAACTCCGTTTTCTTGTGGAGTATGAGGACAACTTGTTTCAAGCAAAATACCTTGACTAGCATAAAAATCTTTCATTCTATTCGAAGTAAACTCTCCCCCATTATCACTTCTAATTCGTTTTAGAGATTTTGAAAATTGAGTCTTGACCATATTATGAAAATTAATCAAACAATCACTCGCATCACTTTTATGTTTAATTAAAAACACCCAAAGAGCTCTACTAAAATCATCAACAATGGTCAAGAAAAAATTGGCATGAGTTGTTGACGTTTTTCGATATTTGCCCCAAATATCACAATGAATCAATTCAAAACAATCATTAGTTTTAATAGAACTCTTAGGAAAAGGGGTTCGCGTGTGTTTAGCCTTAACACAAGAATCACACACATAATCTTCAGAATTTAAAGAAACATCTCTTAAAAAATCTATATGTGACAACTTAGAATGAGAGGCATGACCTAATCTTGAATGCCAAATCCTAACATCAACCTTGCTTGCCATTGCTTTTCTTGCTTCCGCTACCATTGCCATCCGATATAGACCGTTCATGCATTTGCCCATGCCAATCAACTTCTTCGACTGTAAGCCCTGCATAACAAAAAAAATCCGGAAAAAAACTCACTACACATTGCAATTCTTTTGACAATCTACTTACTGAAAGTAAGTTACAAGTAAAATCAGGCACGTATAAAACTTCATTGATTTTGTTTTCTCTATTTAATATGCAAGTCCCCTTTGCATGAATGGGAACATTAGCCCCATTGGGTATCATGATAGGAGTCTCGTCTGTAGTGGAAACATTACTTTCAAGAGATTCAAAATTATTAACCACATGATCGGTCGAACCTGAATCTACGATCCAATCACTAGATTTATCAATCTTACCAGCCATGTTTGCCCTACGTATGTCGTCTCCTTTCTGCTCATTGACATTAAAATGCTTCATGAGCGCTTGATATTGTGCATCGGTAAGTCCAGCCAGCCCTGGTTCGACCTGTGCATGAGCAACCTTTGATTTTAACTTCTCGTTCTTTCCTTTCCCTGACCACCGATCGGGATACCCGATAATCTCAAAGCAATTTTCTCGTTTATGTCCATTCTTCTCGCATTTTCTACAATGGTCAATCTTATCTTCTGTGTTACGTTTGAAATCTTTAAAAGTTCCTCTATAGTTTCGTCCAAGACCAGAAGTTCCATCACGATAACCTTGCGTTTTAAACGCAGCAGGTTCCACAGCAATCGTTTGTTTGACGTGATCAACTTCTGCTGCTCCTCTTCAGACGCGAGACGATAAGCTTCTCCGAGTGTCGGTGTCGTTTTCATGGAAAGAACATGAGTTCTTATAGTGGAAAAATCGGCATCAAGTCCCATCAAAAACTCATATAACTGCTCCTTGTCTTTGAATTCCACCAGTCTTTTTCCAATATCACATGTACATTGACCACATGTGCATTGTGGAGTTGGTAATACTGAGCTTATTTCATCCCATATACCACGAAGTTTGGTATAGTATGATGAAACAGAAGATCCATCCTGATGAGAGCAGGAAAGTAATTGCTTTAGTTCATAGGCTCGGGGTGCACTCCCCTTACCAAATCTTTCTTTTAGGTCTTTCCAAATCTCAGACGACGTATTTGCATATCGAACGCTCGCCCTAATATCCTTGTCCATCGCGGTTGTGAGCCATCCAATGATCATAGCATTACAACGCATCCAAAGCATGTAGTCTTCAGAGGTTTTTTCTGGTTTGGGAATCGTTTCATCAACGAACCCCATTTTGTTTTTCGCGAAAAAAAATTGGCCATCTCCTTAGCCCAATCATTGTAATTCGAATCGGTTAGAATTTCGTTAACGTGTATTTGTTTAGGGAGATCGGAAGGATGTATATAATAAGGCGAACTAGCGTCAATGACATTGTTTTTGCCACTGTCGCTACCGGTAGGCTTTTCTCCGGTCATGTTTAATTAAGAGGGGTGATCGGACTTAATCCGCTCTGATACCATGAAGATTTCTATTAGAATTTAGGGTTATATCTTTTATTATTCAAGGCAAAACATATATAGCCATACGTAACTTATGGCCAAAGAAAATAGAGGAAAAGTAGGAACTAAAATAGGAAACGATATTATTTCAAAACTAATCCTTTATGAACTACCACGGAGCAAAAAATCTAGGTATAAGATCCATTGATCCTAAACAGCCCATGGAGCAAGATTCGGACGGTATTTGGAAGTCGAAAAACAAGCGAAAAAAGCAGACAAAGAACCACACAACCGTCGTCCAGCCGTCATCAACTACCTATGGACCAAGAATGGATCTCTAACAGACGACACAGTCAAGAAGAGGCTACAAGGCCTGGAGTTTCACTCGAAGTAGACCAATAGGCGCTCACAAAGCCACAAAAAACAAAATTAGCGAAAACTCGTTTTTTGGCTATGTCGTCATTCAGCCACCACAAGGCTGATCTTAGGTCATGCTGAGAAGCCATATGAAGCAATTGAAAACATCTATGGATGCCATTAAAAAAAAAGGAAAAAGGAGATTTAGAGAGCTCGAAGTCGTCTCGTCTTTTTCGCTGCTGCAAAGAGTAGTTTTGCTACAATCTACCGCCACTTGAGAAGCATAATACACCCTTAATAAAGGTTGTATATAATGTGAATAAAGGGATGGATTCAAGTAATAAACAGCCCCAGTTCACAAGAGGATAAAAAAAAGGCGAAGAACAGACGTTCACACGAAAAAACAACTGAAGATTGCTAATTAAGTTGATACTCCCAGCATCGACTTCCAACACCTATGATCACTTCGGCGTCGAGTCCATCGAGGAGGCTGAGAAAGCTCTGATTGATGACCAGAAGCTATATGGTACAAGACCCGGGTCGTGAAAGTTTGCAAAGAAAAAAAACCGAAAAGCACAACTTCTGGTGAACTACCGCTTATGGCCACCATTGCACCACCGCCAAACGATGCCATACGGTGCGACCAACGAAAATACGCCAGGTTCTTTGCAACCCATCAAGACGAGACCAAAGTCTGTAAGTTATGTTGCTCACTCGCGTGATATGATGGCTATCCAAATCATAACTGTAATGTTGCTTTTGTGTATAACCATACATATATATGCATGCGAGTTACAAAGGTCGAATACGAGCTAACAATAAGGGGTGTCGTGAGTCCCCATGAAGAAGTGGATGCAGCAATTGTAAGTCCCAACTCAATAGATGGTACTACCTGAAGACCCCACAATGTCGATGGTGGGGTTTCTTTGCAATATAAACACTGAACTGGAGACTACCAGTTGCAGTGAGTGTATACCAAGTTCTTGGATAGATTACTTATTAAAGTGGCAATAAGTAAAAACAATGCAATAATAAAAAGTACTTGTAAAGTAAATTGGTGAGACAATATGTAATTTTCAAGTGTAATTTATTTATTAACTTTAAATAAATTACAAGGTTGTTGCGGAACCAAGATAATACAAAGTATGTAAATATCATAACAACCTATGAACTACAATTGATCTACACTTGGAAATTCTCTAAACAATCGAAACACTTAAAGTTGTGAAATGTTCCTTTTTGCGATTGAGAGAATATTGCACAAGTTCACCAAGAATATTGCAGGTTTGCAAAGTCTGTTTTTGTGTTGTGCAAAGACCTTTATTTATAGGCAAAGTTGACATTGGGATGTCAACTTTGGCCGTACAAATATGGTTGAGAACATTTAAGGAATAGCATTTAATTCCTTAAACGTTGTGAAAAGTTACAGAATAAAGTAACTTTTCTCAACCTGCTTTATGTACTCTTTTGTACTTTATACATAGATAAATCATTTTATCCGTGTAATAGCACATAAAGCATAAAGGTCTTTTCCTCGTAATCAGTGTAAAGCTTTGTAAGTACTTTACACTGATGGTCTCCAGTTTGTAACTGAGTAGAATGTCAACTGGGCCTCGCTGCCATTGTCATTCTCTATCTTCCACTTGTTGTCTTCGACTTCAACTGGTCAGTTCTCAACTGGAGGAAGTCTTCAGTTGCGTTAACTGTACGCTGCAACTGGACTTCAATATATTTCCGGACAAATCTTCTTAGTCTCTAGATGCAACTGGAGACTGTCCAGTTTCAGCGAAACTGGTCCTCAAAATTCCCCCTATTTGTCCTGAAATATTGCCAAGTCTTTTTCAGTTCTTGTATCTATACAAGTATGAACTGGAAAGACTTGTTCGATTAAATCTATCTAAGTTTTCCAAGGCATTTTTATAGATCAGTAAATGCCTTGGGTTTATCTTTTGAGTTTGTTAGACTTAATCTATTATCTATCTTGTGGTTACAAACTGGTAACTTCATTTATACAAGGAAATGAAATTTACATAAGTTACAGAATGTAAATGAAAAATACAAGTAGATAAAATGGAAAGAGAACTTAATCAGATGGCCCTTCGCCAGTTCTCCTTTCTTTGACACTGAAGAGATAGGACGACAGTCTTCAGGATCAATGTTCAACTTTAGCTCCAGATTCTCTTTGTGTTGAATCTTGCCCTTCAAGAAGTTGACCCATGCTTTCTCAAACCTATTCTTTTGTGCCTTAGCTTCCAAAAAGTTCACCATTTCCACCCATTCCGAGAACCCATATTGCATCACACCAGGATTGTCAGTTTTAACTAGTGGCCCTCTAGTATAACTGACTTCAACATGAAAGTACTTGGTGCCTGGCTTGATTGTTACAAAAACACCATTGATTGCCCCACTGTGCTTTCTGGTTGCCATGATCTAGGAATAATAGCTTCTAGCTTCAGATTCATTTGAGATTTTAATAGTCCCAGCTCCAGCAGCCTGCACAGCAACCTTGATGTCATCATTTGAGACTTCGCCAGTTGGTTCAAGAAAGGTTCTTAGATCAGCATCTCTGTGCAGTGGTTTTCTTGGTTGAGGGTTCCTTCTTGGTGGATTCAAGACCCTTTTCACAACCTTTTTAACATTTTCAATTCTTTTCAAAATCCCACTGGCCCGATTCTCTTTTGCCTTCTCCACTGATATATTCAAATTTCTGGCATCATGCTCAGCTTCATCATCAGGATAGTGCCTGTCCAGTTCATTGTCAAGCATTTCTTTTAACATACCCACTATCCTTGCATCATCTTTCACTCTGGCATATTCCTCCTTAGTGATTCCCAACAGGTGAGCATCACTAATATCAAGCAATTTTATCTTGGCCAGATGTTGTCTGGCTTCAGCTTGGTTTGCTTGTTTCATTTCCTTTCTTTCTTTAATTTGATCACCAAGCCTTGCCAAACGTTTGCTATCACTTTCTGAGACTGGAGGAAGCAAATCAACATTGCTAGTTTCCAACATTGGTACATCAGTGGCCGGTTGGGCAGATTCATCAGTTGCTAACCCTTTGCCCTTATCAACATTCCCCCTATCAATTACATCTTCATCACCTTCAACCCTTTGCTCACCAGTTTCAGTACTGGCAGCCACAACCATTTCTCTACCAGATTGACTTCCACCAATTTGACTTCCAGATGGAGCACTTCCAGGTGCAATTGGTGCAAAGACTGCACTTCTTTCCCCCTTGGCAGCATCTAGACATGCCCTTATAACTTCCCATTCAGAAGGATGAGATGGCAACCGGTCAAGAGGCTGCCATGATTGTATATCCTTGCATTCTTTAAATATTCCGCACATCATCCTGAAGGATCTCCACAGATGGTTGGTCTCTTTAGACTGGGTCTGAACATTTGCGGTAACTTGTTGCTGACCAGTCTTCAGTTCATTCAAAGTCTTAGAATCTTCATCCAGACCAGAAACCACCTTGTCCTTAACCTCTTCATCCTTTTTCTTCAAATTTTCCACTTCAGTTGTCAGTTTGTCAATAGACTGAGAGTGAATTGATACCTGGGTGTTTAAATTATCAATGCTGCCCCTCAACTGGTTGATCTCATTAGTGAGTGGGGCCAGATCAACCTGAGGAGTGGTCAGCTTGGTGATCTCAGCTATCACCTTTTCAATCAATTGTGTTTCTCTGGCACCCAGTGTATCATCATTTCTCTGACCAACTGAAGTCATCAACTGCTGCCCAAGCTCAGTCACATTCAACCCAGGTTTTTCAACTAAATCTTAACCTGCTTTTCAATCTCCCTTAAATCAACTTCAGATCTTCTAACAGTGTTACCCAACAAATTTGAGATTGAGGTTGTGACTTTGGTCTGAGTAAGGTCAAAGGCTTCTTTCAAAGAAGTGGCCAGATTGTTGCAGCCAGTGACCAACTCATTGAGCTTCTTTAACACCAAGTCTTCATTGGTTGAAAACTTGTTAATCCCCAGATCAACCACTTTAATATTGGTCAAATGATCCTTGTGGTATCTGGAGAAAGACTTAGTGTTTTTGTCAAGTATCTTTTGAATATCCTCCACCCTGGTAAGAAGATTTTGGATATCGGCTTGGAAAGACACAAATTGACTGTCCAGTGACGGAGGGGAAGTTGTCACTGGACCAGCAGCAGTTACCACTGGAGTAACTGGAGGAGGCAAATTGAGAGAATCCTCCCCAGTTGACGTCGCAGCAGTTGAGGGAGTAATAATAGGAGTGGTGGAAGAAGGAACAGAAGTAACAATGTGTTGATCATGCTGAGAATACTCAGGTGTGATCAACGGCGGCGGTGGTGGTGGCATTTCTCGAAGGAGTGAGAACTGCCCAGATGGTGATGGTGTCATACGTCTGTTTCCAGATATATAGCTATAAGTGGGAAATGGATTTTTAGTAGGCTCATTTTCTTGAGATGGTAAATTGCAATAGAAGTGTCAGAAGATAGGCCGTGGACACTTTGAGCATACTCAGACTCTATTCTGGGTTGGGGTAGCCCAGTTTCATCTTCACCACCCTCTCCTACAGACATTGCGAGGGTGGCTGCTTGCGGTTGTCCCATTTGACTTTCTCCAGGTTCCTGTTGGGAGGAAACTGGAGGGCTGGTTTGGTTTCTACTGTCAGTGGCAAGTGCTGACTGAGTCCTAGGGCGACGTGTTCTTTTTGCGTTTGGAACTCCTGAAGGACCTGTTGGGAGGTCTCCAAGGTAGATGGTTAGGGGGACAGACACGCTGGAGCTGGAGGGGTTAGACTGTTGCCCGGGTTCGGCAATGGTCACAATTCCAGCAGACGAACCGGTGGGTCCCTCATTGTTTTGAGGCCCGCCCAGTTGTCTTTCCGACTCACCTTGGACTGGTGCATCGGTTTTAGAGAATGGCAACAACATTCTCTGAGGGATCTCGACCTCCCCATCGACAGATGTTAGGGAGTCAAGATTCCTCAGCAACTCTGGGACAGTGTACAGTGATTGAGTGTTGTGATATTCCTCACTGCCTAGAAGTTGAAGGAAACAGAGTGACAAATACCTGGAGAAGGGGATGCATAATCCCCTGGAGCCCTTCAGTTTAATAACCAGGCTTCTGTATAAGATGTCAGCAAAGTCCACTCTAAGTCCATTCCACAAGCAGTAAGCCATCTCTGCTTGTGTGGAGTTGATCTGGTCCAATCCACCAGAACTCCCACCCATACTTTCAACAAGGTGAATAAAGAAGTACCTCCAGGATGGTAAGAGGCCCTTCATAGTCATAACACCTTTGACTTTCAATACCCCATTCTCCAAGCACTCCTTATTCCCCATATCCAGGAGTACTTGGCGAAAATTGATGTTTTGGGATATCACAACTGGAGATTCACCCTCTCTCCAGTAGTTGAGGTGTAGAGCATCCCTCAACGTTTCTGCAGTAATGGCACACTGGACTGATCCATCTTTAAGGGTGAAAGAGATAGATGAACAGTCTTCTGAAAGTTCTGCTGTGTACCAAAACTCACACAAGTAATCATGGTACATCTTGTGTGGGTTGAGGGAAAAAGACTCACCGAGGGGAGAATCACGAAAAAAGTATTGGATTCTCCCAATCAATGTATCGGTGGCTTGAGTCCCTCTCAAACTAGCCATTGGATTGTTCGGATTTAATTTAATTGAAGCAGAATTTGAAGGGGCACCAGTGGCTCGTTTGACATTTTGTGATGGATTGTAAGGGACTGTAAGCAGATTTACATCCCTACTTCTAGATTTAGGTGCCATTTTAGATAGATATGAATATGAAACTGAATATTTAGGAATTATGAAGCAGAGAGAAATGAAGAGAATTGATGATGATTGGAAGTAAATGAGAGAATGTGAAAAGAAAGTAAATGTGTTCAGAGTAAATAAGGGGTATTTATAAGGAAAACATGATCCCAATGAAATACCAAAAATTATATTTTATTGTCAAAACCCAATTTTGTAGATATTTTTACAAAAGTTAATTTGAATTTTGAACTAAAAATTTAATTCTTCGTGTTAGCATTAAATGCTACGACGGCTTAACTTACCCACACGCCCACTAACTTTTGCATTCCCAATAAAAACAGTTGTATTTTACAAAAATGACTTTAAACACGTCATATGACGATATTGAGTAGGTTAAAACACTCGAGTACCATCACGTGTCACAAATATTGACCAAGTATTTTCGAACGTTATGAAAATCTAGTTGACCACCAGTTTTAAGACTAGACCAAACATGTACACTGGAGGATTAGTCCAGTGCCAGTTTACAACTGGAGAGTTCTCCAGTTGCCATTTTCAAACAAAAGGAATTTTTGGTAAGAAAATTTGTTTTGAATCTTTCCCCCTAAAATGATGATCCGGAAATCGATTAGTGCCAGGATAGTATCACAAAGGCGCTCGATAGCCTGGCGAGCAAAGATTATCTGGACTTCCTCAACTAGAGAACTTCATCAGTGTCACTGACGCGTTCATAACAAAAATCTCCAGTTTTAAGGATTTAACATTCCCAGTTCGCTGATGAGATGTTTAAAAGTTTTCTCATCAAGAGGTTTTGTAAAAACATCAGCGAGCTGTTTGTCAGTGGGGATGAAATGAATTTCAATGTCTCCTTTCATAACATAATCACGAATGAAATGATACCTGATATCAATATGCTTTGTCTTAGAGTGCATCACTGGGTTGTGAGATATAGCAATTGCACTGGTGTTGTCACAAAAGATTGGGGTCCTTGTATACTTTTGACCATAATCCAGTAACTGGTTCTTGATCCAGAGAATCTGGGTACAGCAACTGGCCGCAGAAATGTACTCTGCCTCAGCAGTGGACATAGAGACTGACATCTGCTTCTTGCTGGTCCAACTTACCAGTTTTCCTCCAAGGAAATGACAACCACCAGTTGTTGATTTTCTATCTATCTTACAACCTACATGATCTGAATCTGAATAACCCATTAGATCTAACCCTGAGCCTTTGGGGTACCAAAGACCAAGGCTAGGACACCCTTTCAGGTATCTGAAGATGCGCTTAACAGCGTGCAAATGTGATTCTTTTGGGTTAGCCTGAAATCTGGCACATAGACATGTTGCAAACATTATATCTGGTCGACTAGCAGTTAAATACATCAGTGAACCAACCATACCACGATATTCAGTGGTGTTCACTGGTTTGCCAGTTGGGTTAGAGTCCAAATTTAAAGGTGCTGCAATAGGTGTGTTTTTCGATGGGATTGAATCATATTTGTATTTTCTTAACAAATCTCTGACATATTTTTCTTGGTTTATAAAAATTCCATTTTCAGTTTGCTTAATCTGAAGACCTAAGAAAAATGTTAATTCTCCCATTAAACTCATTTCATACTCAGATGACATGATTTTAGAAAACCTTTTACACATTGCATCATCAGTCGAACCAAATAGAATGTCATCAACATAAATTTATGATGTCCAGGAAAAATTCACTTTTTTCCAACATTAATTAAGAAGGTGAAGGTTTGCTTTTGGTGTTGGTTTTGTGCGGCCGAGAACAAGAAGCAAAGAAGCTAAATATTAATTGCAAGCTTCAATAAACCAAGGAAAAAATTAATTGTGGAGGTTTTCGTTCGTGGGGTACAGCCGCAAAACGGAAAGGACAAAAAGCCTTCGGCTTTTGTTTGTGTCGAACAACAGCAGCAGCAACAATTCTTTAGCATCTATATTCGTTTGATCTTCTTACCCTATTATTAGTACTCTTATTATTATTGTTATTGATATTGGATTATTCATTTGCAAGACTTGTTTATTTGACGATTATTATATTATGGATTCATTTATATTAATAATTGTTAGTGTAATTAGTTTTGCCATGAGTAACTAAATTAGTTTGCATCTGCTTGGATAATGTGATCATGTCTATATAGCGATACTAATTATTATTTATAATTATTGAACCGTTTTTATGCTTGACCGTCGACCCATAATTATTTAGGTGTAATGCTTTAATAAAAATCAAATTAGGTCAAATTAGGGTTTAGCAAAAGTCAAAACGGGTCATGGACGATTTGAGCTTGAATTTGACATTATAGAACGAATTTAAAGTATGGGTTACGCTTGTTTACGTGAATTAAAGTTCATTAATGCATAAACTCTGGTTTTAAAGCAACCAAGTCGATTCAAGGCATGAAATTAGGGTTTTGAAAGTAAATGGTCGGGTTTGACTTTTCTTAGTCAACTGTGAGTGCCCAGCTGCGTTTCAGCGTCTTGGACGCCAGTGGGACCGTCTTGGACGGTGGCCCCTAGCTTGTAACTTCAGCTTTTGCACTCCCCTTCTCTGTTTTACGCTGACCACACGCCAACGAGACGCCAAAAACGCATTTTGCAATCCACCGTCTTGGACGATGGTTCTAGCGTTTCAGACGCCAAGCAAGCCCTTAACCCAGCGTGTGGGACGCCAGGCATGGCGTGTGAGACGGTGGTTCAGGCCTGGCACCGTTCGAGACACTGGTCAGACCATTTGTTACGCTATAATGTGAACCACCGTAAAATTACGGTAGCCTCCACCGTAAATTTATGGCCCATTCTCTCTTTTGTTTTTCTTGATTTCCTTTTTCTAGCTTCGAGTTCACTTTCCTTGGGTCGAGTCTAGATCTTATGTAAACCTTTATTTGACTTCTTTAGAGCCTTAATGATGTCCCGGTGGTTGTCTAAAGTTGCTTAACCTTTAGGAAACTTAAAGTGAAATGAATTGTAAACCACGTTGTGTTTGTTTATAGGTTTGGACGCGTGACGCTCGTTAAACACTTATATCTTGAACTTAGCTCATTGTTGCCGATCAAGGTGAGTTCCGTAGTCCCCTACTCGATTGAGATTTGGGCTCAAAAGTGTACACGTACTTGATTGATTGAATGATTGATTTGATTGACGGTTTAACATATTGTTTGATTGATTTTTTGCATTCGATTTCGATTATATGATGTGATTAGGATAGTTGTACATACATGAAAGACGATGATGCCTTTAAAGAGTTATAGATGTGGTGGGAAGGCTGCGGGTGACCCTATATATATACATCTATGATTCCTTAAATGTAAAGTCGTATGAAATGTATGTGCATTGTGGTTTGGTTGAATTGTTAGATATTGGACTTGTGATTGAGATGGACAATTACGTATTGATACACTTGACGTTTGTTATGCATTTCAAACTTTGTGATACTTGACGGTAGATGGATGACTTGAGACTATTGACGCCACAATTGTGTGGACCAAGTACTTCCAAGTACTCGATGCCAAGTATTGGCCATACTTGATGACTTAAAACTATTGACGCCACGATGTGGACCAAGTATTAAGATGTTTGATGATTTGTGATACATTGCATGATTTTGACACGCATATGATGCACTTATTGATTTTTATACAATTTCGATACATTGCATGGCATTGACACGCATACGATACATTTCTTGGCATTGACATCTTTGGCACTTGACTGTGACTTGTACACGAACTATCTTGTGTTGTTTGTCGTTTGTTTACTTATATGGCAAGGTTGAGCGATATGCTAACCTCAAATGTTTGACGTGTGATGATTAAGGGCTCGTAGTAAGTATTGCTTGCCCTCACCTTATATATATATTGCGATTATTGACGTTGGTTCCTCGTGAATCATTACTACGAACTCACCAACCTAGTGTTGACCTTGTTTAGTACACTTTTCAGGTAATCAGGCGAATCTTGGACGTGAAGTTTGATCATTGCTTATTTTTGGACTCGGGCTTGGACTTACGTGGATCTCAGATTCATTTGCCCATTATTTTGCATCATGCTTAGGATCGATAGCCATCTTTTGATAGTCTTTTGTAAACGTTTGATGGTTACTTGCTCCTTGTGCATTTTGTACTTTATATTTGATGTTTGGATTCACCGGATCCCTTTTATTCATTTAGTATTGTTCTACGATAATCCCATGCATACGCTAAATCTTTTCGGTAATATTTTGAGCCTGGCTCGGGGTGTTACACAACAGTGGCCAAATTTCATTGCGATTGCATCAAAATAGGCAAGTTTTTTTGAATTATCACAAAATAGCTAACAAAATCGCAATAAACTGACAAAATCGCAATGAGATTTGCAAAATCGCAATATGTTGACTTTGACTTCTTTTTTTTTTGTGGGTATGTAAAGAAGATTACAAGAACAAGCGAGGGAGATCAGATTCTTTCATAATCCAAAATATTTGAAAACAAAATACTTGCACAATTTTATTTTTTTTTTGAACGGCAAATTTTGTACTCCTTATTTGAGTTATGCAGCTACTTTTGGCAAATTTTCACTGCCTCTCGCATGTTTTGAACCCACGCCCCACATAGGAGAAACCCAATGGGAAAACTCCCCTGACCACCAGGCTATGAACCTGATGGTAAAAACTTACACAGTTAGTAATATAAATACTAATTAATTAAAAACAAAAATATATAAAAGCATATCTTCACTCATCGAATCTTGAAATTTGGCATTGAAATCTGGTCCATACCTACTCTTATTTCTTGTCCTCATTTGGTATTCTTATTCCTGTTAATGAACACCATTTCATACGTTGCTTTTGACTGTGCACCCATCATCTTCTTAATTCCTCATTTGGTATCCTTAATAGAAATCACCAAAACACTCAGAATCAAGAAGCGAATAAACCCTAACCAAAAATCAGTATTGAAGTTCGTCGGAAAATATGACAACCCGCCGTAAAACGTAACCGTCGTCAAAACTCAACCAATCAGAAAACTGAAACTACGAACGTGACCGGAATCAACTCACGAACAAAACTAGATGACTTTCAGATCGATTGTGATGCAAAATTGTTCAGATCGTTTTCTTTTTCTGCAAAAAAAAAGAAGTAAAAATCAAAATTGCAATGCATCGAATTTCCATTGCGATACTTATGATCTCGTTGTGATTCTTGGGTTCTCATTGCGATTTTGCAAATCTCATTGCTCAGTGCCGTCTTCAAGAATGCAAGAAAAACTCAGGGCCCGGCTCGAAAATAAAAAAGGCTCCTAAAATAGCAAGTCAATAATAAAATATAAAAACATAATATTACGACGATGAAAAGTATGACATTCGTAAAATCTATTTTTTAAATAAATGTACAAGGTTTTGCCCCTTAATATATTAAAACCGAATGTAACTTTTATGGTCAAAAGTTCCTTTTATATTTCTTTATCAATTTTTAACAGAACTTGTAATGATTAATTTAGTATGCTAAACCTGAGTAAATATTTTATTGTTATTACAAGCATCTAAAACGAAATATAATATACAATGAAAGCATAAATAATTTTAAAACAGTTTCATGATATTGAAATTTGAAAAAGAATTTATTAGTTTGCTTAAAAATGGATATTAAACTACGTACATAGATAGGATTGTTAAATTATATAGTTAGAGGGTCAAAATATAATGATGCATAAGTATAGGGGTGTTTATACAAAAAGTCATGAAGTTAAAAGAATACATCTAGCCGTCTTCTTCTTCATTTGACACTGCCACTTTACAATCTCCATTAAAGCTCCGACAAGCATTTTCTCTGCAACATTTTCCGGTGGGCCCTTAAAAGGAGTGGACCCGGCTCATTAGCACTTCTAGCACACCCTCTGAGCCGGCCCTGTCATTGCGATTTTGTCAGTTTATTGCGATTTTGTTGGTTATTTTGTGATAATCCAAAAAAACTAGTCTAATTTGGTATAACCGCAATGAAATTTGGCTAATGAGGTGATTTTCTCATTTCTAACGGTGTAAACTATCGAGATACATTTTTCCTTTACAAATAGAGCTATTTCATGTATATATGACTTTGGAGTAAATATTTTTAAAAGTCACTTGAAATCATTTGATCCAATCACTTGCCCATTTAACTTACTGATTTATCATCTTTAGATGAAAATACTAACAATAAAGAAAAGCCAAGTTACTAAGTTAGTTTGCAGCCCATTATTTGAAGAAAACCAACTCAACAAGTTTACAGTTTTTAAAACTTTACATAATTAAGTTGTGATGCCATTTGCTATATGGTTATGATTGACAGGAATTGTAAATTAATCGGCTAACTTATGTACAGGATGTTGCTTTTCTTATTTACTGAAATGATGGATATAGCTCTTCAACCAAATGTCGTGACATACAGTGTAGTAATGTATTTGTGCGTGGATGTTGTTCTAATGGCTATTATGAAGAAGGCTGAAACATACAGTATATGAACTGATACATAAAATGCTACATTTTCTTTGCATGTCGAGACCAAATGGAACCATCGGGATTTGCTCGGTATTTCCCGGTAGCAATACCGATTGGTACCAGCCCCGCGAACTCAAAAAAACAAGTACCGGTACCGATCGGGATTCGGTACCACTTTTCGGTAACGGGATCGGGACGGGATCGGGATTTGGGACTTTTTGCTCATCTATAGAGACACTAGTCACACTATAAATAAATTGTAACATATGATACACAATTACACATATTCATCTTCAGCGACTCCACTGAATCTCCACTATGAGGAATAAGCAGCATTGATACGCTCCCTCAGGTAATCTCCACTACGGATAGGAGGAAACCTACATAGTACAAACCAAATTAACCAAATCTTTATCATGTCACACACATACAAGATATAAGTGAATTGAAACGATGTTCTACAGCTTCAAATCAAAGAAAATGACGGCGGGTCATAGTCATGACAGGGTGCATCGGGATAACTAACTTTTATGGTAACATATATACCGTGGAGGGGATGACTCACTGCAGCAGCTTTCCAAGCACTCGACTATGCAATCCCGGTTAGGTTCCAAAAAGAATGCCATCTGCATATCATATTATATTATGGTGAATGTTCATTTTAGGTAAATGGGACGCCCAAAGCGAAAATGAAAGGTGACCTAAAGTGACCTTAGCTATATAAGTAGTTAAATCACATAAACAAATAAATGGAAAATTAGTGAATGAAATTCGTTGGAAGTAATTACCGAGTATCGTTCTTTCCCGGTTGGCATAACTCGGTGTAATGTTGATCTGCAATAGATATACAATCTTTAAATGTCAATTATTATGATGAAATGGAGAGCTGTAGGCCCGACAAGTAAGAAAAGGATGGGGATACATCATACATGGATTGGTTTCATTACCGGAATAGACAATTAGTCCATCTTTCCATCATGTCCCCAAGATTAACAATGAAGGCCCTGTACCCGAACAAATGTAAAATTTAAGATTGCTAAATGAAGTAATGGTACTCAAAGTGATTTCTCCTGCCTACAACACAAATATTTGTTTATTATCTCATGTATCCCTCAATTTTGACAACCCAGACTGATATTTCTTTTAAAAAACCATTTACCATGACCTAATATTTCACTCATTTGTCTTTTACAAGATTTGAACCCAAAACCTCATGCTTGGTGGGCAACTCAACTCACATTCCGTCAGGCTAAAAGCCCTTCGGTAATTTTAGTAATGAATACTAATTGGCAGAGTGGTAACTAGGAGTAAGAAGTTTGCCAAAAGGGAAATTGTGATATTCTTTTTGCAGTTATAAACCGAACTCATTTACCATATTGCTGTGAAAATTTCACACGAATGTGTGATGTCTATGTACATATTACATGCATAATCTTTGTGTGTGTGTATCAAAGGACTCTTCACCACAGTTTCCTACATTTACACTAGTGTTGGTACATAAACTCACCCCTTGACATATATAACATCCTCCCAAATCCGTGGCTGCTTAAGTGTATCCCTGCATACCTGTGAAAGCAGAAGAACTTATACACCAGAAAATTCAAACAATGGACAAAGATCATATTTCATTGATAAAGCTTCTATTGCCTGGAGGCCAGGAACGCCATCTGTCGCCAGAAGAATGATCATTCTGTAATCAGAATGTGGAGAAGCCCCATATACAATCTCATCAGAACCCCCATTTCACCTGAAGTTAAACTATCGTCATGCCCGTAATGTGCTGAAACAATGAGTTCTATTACAAGGCTGAAAATACCTGGATAGTGCAACAGACGTAAAAAACACAATGGTCTGTCCAAAGCCCCAATTTTGTCAAAATAGTCCTCAACCAAATTCAATGACAATGCAATCAAATAGCTCAGCTTCTTCCCAACAGACCTGTTAATGACGTCCGCATCAGAAATAGTACTCGTAAAAAAGTTTTCGTATTCGATTTCAACTCCTCTGTAAATACTATAGTTTTGGAAAACAAATAATCTTGACACAAAAATTCAAACTACATGCTTTTCAATCGTGGATGAAAGGAGAAAGAAACATATATACACAAATACCAACATATGTACTCAACACAAATACACACATATCTGATTGGCATGCCGAATTTGGTAAAAAACTTAAAACAAGCAACACTTACAACACTTTTTCATAATAATTCTCCATTACAAGTTTCCATGAAGGTAATAATTCTGCGATTTCCATGGAGATAGTAAGAATGGAGCTCAAGAAACAAACAGGCAATATATGGCGATAGTACCTTTAGAAGGCCATTGGTTCGGAAAACTCTCTGCAGGTTGTAAGGGGTTGACAGAGACTGTTTCTTTTAAATCTCCTGTAGGCAGATTCAAGGAGCACTGGAGGTCATCATTTTTTAATATAGCAAATACGGAGTTTGATTGTAGGAAGATTCTAATGCACATTACACAACATGTAAATAATCCAAACATATATTAGCAATGAGTTGAAGAACAAACAGTCAATTGAGGGGTAACTAACAGCACCTTTAGAAGTAGTAGAAGAACCAAGCTTCTCGGCATGAAGTGGAAAAAACCTTGCTACTTTCATCTTCTCTTCAAGTGGAAGCGAAAAAAACTTGCTACTTTCATCAAACACATTTTGTAACAGTTTCTCCTCTACCCCGTGATTGATGACGTAAAAGAAGCCATAGTCCATGCAGGCCTAATTCATTGAACAAAACATTCAGATTAGCCTAGTGGTAAGGCAAGCACTTGGTGACCTTAAGGTCTCAGGTTCGATCCCCGCTGGGGACAAAAAATAATTCCTTTAAGGTACCCGTTACCAATGAAGCCTAGACCCATATGTGAAGTTTAAATACGCGGGTTCGATCCTTCGGGGTGCCCAGATCATGTGGGGATTAGGAGGAGGTATTTTACCGGCATCATATGGCTCATACAGGGTGGGTCGATGGGTATCCAATTGTGGTACCGGGGCTAGGGTTCCCCCCATTACCCTCTATATCTATTATATAAAGCATCAACCCCTCCCCCCCTTTCTCAAATTACAACTTAGAACTACCCAAAATATTTCTCTTCTTTATTCACTAATTTAAACATATGTACCTAATACAACAGCAGCAACAACAAGACCGGGGTATGGGGGAGGTGAGACGTAGACAGTCTTGCCTCTACCCAGAGGTAGAGAGACTGCTTCCAAAAGGACCTCCGGCCAAAAGAGTGAAAGTAGGGGGTGTAAAGGGTCTAGTAGCCATACCTGTCTGCTGAGTATCACCTAATATACCTATAATACCCTATAATACCCTTAAAATACCTAATATACCTATAATACCCTATAATACCCTTAAAATACTAATATACCTATAATATATAATTTAAACATTTCTATATCACCTATAATACCTATAATACCCTTAATGAAATAATTTACATCATAAACCTTCAACCTTTAAAATAACTACAATAACACTTTTAACATCAATTACTTTAACATGACCATCATTGCCGCCCCCACCACCCGTCACCGCCACCGCTTTCGACACCACCGTCATCGCCACTGCCGCCATCCCGCGCCGCCACCACCATCGCCGTCGCATTGCGCGGGCATATGACTCGTATTAAAATATATATATAGGCAAGTTAATTAACGCCATTAAATTTCCAATATACATTAGCAATCTATACACAAATGTATCCTTTTAGAATAGAATGATAATAGCATACAAGTTGTAATATGTATCCTAAACAGCTAGGATTGACTTCTAGTAATATCCATAATCAATCTTGTGTTTACCACTTCTAATGACGAAATTTTTTCGAAACGGGCGTATTTGATAGGTGTTTTGTCAAACAAGTTTTGGCAAAAATAAATTTGGAAACAAGGTAATACCGGTTTCAAAGTGGGTCGAACCCGGTATTCCCAAAACCGGGTTCAAAAAAGAAATGTCGAACCCGGTAATGCCAGTACCGGCCTCGCAGGTGTGCAGTACCTTTTCAGACGACGTTGACAAGCTACAGTGGTCAAAGGCTCAAGAAACGAGACCGGGTTTGGGATCCCCGGTCTCAAATGTCGTATTATATATATGTGATATTATTGTTTGTACCATATATATTATATATATATATATATATATTTTCATGGTATCTCTATCTTTGATCTTTGATTCTGATATGTCAAAGATGGTATCTCGATAGACAGGTCTGAATGGAAACAACTATAAAGTAGATCGGACATCGATGTCCATCGGTTGTTGTTGGCTGGCGATTCTTGGTGGCGACGACCGTGGATGGCGACGACCGTTGATGACAATGAAAGGTTTAAGCAAAAGAGAAGATAGGTTTTGGTGGGTTTTGTGAGAAACTGAAAATAACCATGAAAGAGTGGTATTAGGGGGCTGTGGTGGTGACCTTCAGGTGGTGCGGCGGCGACGTGGGGGTGGCGGCAGAGGTGTTATCGGGTGGTGTTGGGGGTTTGATAATTGCCCTTTGTTGATTAGATGATGATGATGGAGTTTAATTATTTTTGTTGCTTTGAGGTGAGACCCAATTTTCCGGCAAGAAGGGGATGGACGGAATTTGGAAGAGAGAGATGAAGGAGAAAGAAAGTTATACTCTTGTTTATATGTGTCTGCAAGTATATCGTAGGATTAGAAGAGGTGAAGTTGAAAACTTCAACCATTGGATTAAATCCAATGGTCAAGATCTAATTTTGATGTTTAAATCTTGACCATTGGATTTAATCCAATGGTTGAAGTTGATCCAACTTCACCTATGAAGTTGGATCAACTTCAGAGGATCTTAATCCTATAATAGTAAAGTTATTGGGATTATATATATTTATACGGGCCACATACCCCGACCACGGAATCTTCGGTAACCCGACCACACCCCTTTAGGAGCGACAGTCGCTCCTAAAGGGTAGACCCATTTATTGCTCGCGGATACCCATGCATATACCCGTTAGAACCGTTGACCCTCAAACCCCCTCTTTAGGAGCGACAGTCGCTCCTAAAGGGTAGACCCATTTATTGCTCGCGGATACCCATGCATATACCCGTTAGAACCGTTGACCCGTCAAACCCCCTCTTTAGGAGCGACAGTCGCTCCTAAAGGGTGCCTCGAAAAGATTAATATATTCTTTCTCTGGATCCTCATTCATTCCCTTCTTCTTCCCTTTCTCTTCTCCATTCCAACCGATCCAACCCCCCTCTCCCCCATATTTTCCGGCCAAGATTTTCCGGTGAGGCTTTAGGAGCGACCCAGTTTTTCAGCGAGGCTTTAGG
>CM067167.1:42788742-42891441 GCA_034093135.1 Erigeron breviscapus | reverse complement strand
TGAGAACTGACCAGTTGAAGAATCATTCCAGTTGAAGTCAAAGACAGCAAGTGGAAGATAGAGAATACCAATGGCAGCGAGGCCCAGTTGACATTCTAGTCAGTTACAAACTGGAGACCATCAGTGGAAAGCTCTTACAAAGCTTTACACTGATTATGAGGAAAAGACTTTTATGCTTTATGTGCTAATAAAAAAAAACAAAACAAAAAAAAATAAATAAATAAAAAAAAAAAATAAAAAAAAAATCAAAAAAAAAAAAAAAAAAAAAAAAAAAAAAAACAAAAAAAGAAAAAAAAAAAAAAAAAATATGTGCTATTACACGGATAAAAGGATTTATCTATGTATAAAGTACAAAAGGTACATAAAGCAGGTTGAGAAAAGTTACTTTATTCTGTAACTTTACACAGCATTTTAAGGAATTAAATGCTATTCCTTAAATGTTCTTAACCATATTTGTACGGCCAAAGTTGACATCCCAATGTCAACTTTGCCTATAAATAGAGGTCTTTGCACAACCAAGAAACAACTTTGCAAACCTGCAATATTCTTGGTGAACTTGTGCAATATTCTCTCAATCGCAAAAAGAAACATTTCAAACTTTAAGTGTTTGATTGTTTAGAGAATTTCCAAGTGTAGATCAATTGTATTCATAGGTTGTTAGGATATTTACATACTTTGTATTATCTTGGTTCCGCAACAACCTTGTAATTTATTTAAAGTTAATAAATAAATTACACTTGAAAATTACATATTGTCTCACCAATTTACTTTACAAGTACTTTTTATTATTGCATTGTTTTTACTTATTGCCACTTTAATAAGTAATCTATCCAAGAACTTGGTATACACTCACTGCAACTGGTAGTCTCCAGTTCAGTGTTTATATTGCAAAGAAACCCCACCATCGACATTGTGGGGTCTTCAGGTAGTACCATCTATTGAGTTGGGACTTACAATTGCTGCATCCACTTCTTCATGGGGACTCACGACACCCCTTATTGTTAGCTCGTATTCGACCTTTGTAACTCGCATGCATATATATGTATGGTTATACACAAAAGCAACATTACAGTTATGATTTGGATAGCCATCATATCACGCGAGTGAGCAACATAACTTACAGACTTTGGTCTCGTCTTGATGGGTTGCAAAGAACCTGGCGTATTTTCGTTGGTCGCACCGTATGGCATCGTTTGGCGGTGGTGCAATGGTGGCCATAAGCGGTAGTTCACCAGAAGTTGTGCTTTTCGGTTTTTTTTCTTTGCAAACTTTCACGACCCGGGTCTTGTACCATATAGCTTCTGGTCATCAATCAGAGCTTTCTCAGCCTCCTCGATGGACTCGACGACCGAAGTGATCATAGGTGTTGGAAGTCGATGCTGGGAGTATCAACTTAATTAGCAATCTTCAGTTGTTTTTTCGTGTGAACGTCTGTTCTTCGCCTTTTTTTTTTATCCTCTTGTGAACTGGGGCTGTTTATTACTTGAATCCATCCCTTTATTCACATTATATACAACCTTTATTAAGGGTGTATTATGCTTCTCAAGTGGCGGTAGATTGTAGCAAAACTACTCTTTGCAGCAGCGAAAAAGACGAGACGACTTCGAGCTCTCTAAATCTCCTTTTTCCTTTTTTTTTTAATGGCATCCATAGATGTTTTCAATTGCTTCATATGGCTTCTCAGCATGACCTAAGATCAGCCTTGTGGTGGCTGAATGACGACATAGCCAAAAAACGAGTTTTCGCTAATTTTGTTTTTTGTGGCTTTGTGAGCGCCTATTGGTCTACTTCGAGTGAAACTCCAGGCCTTGTAGCCTCTTCTTGACTGTGTCGTCTGTTAGAGATCCATTCTTGGTCCATAGGTAGTTGATGACGGCTGGACGACGGTTGTGTGGTTCTTTGTCTGCTTTTTTCGCTTGTTTTTCGACTTCCAAATACCGTCCGAATCTTGCTCCATGGGCTGTTTAGGATCAATGGATCTTATACCTAGATTTTTTGCTCCGTGGTAGTTCATAAAGGATTAGTTTTGAAATAATATCGTTTCCTATTTTAGTTCCTACTTTTCCTCTATTTTCTTTGGCCATAAGTTACGTATGGCTATATATGTTTTGCCTTGAATAATAAAAGATATAACCCTAAATTCTAATAGAAATCTTCATGGTATCAGAGCGGATTAAGTCCGATCACCCCTCTTAATTAAACATGACCGGAGAAAAGCCTACCGGTAGCGACAGTGGCAAAAACAATGTCATTGACGCTAGTTCGCCTTATTATATACATCCTTCCGATCTCCCTAAACAAATACACGTTAACGAAATTCTAACCAATTCGAATTACAATGATTGGGCTAAGGAGATGGCCAATTTTCTTTTCGCGAAAAACAAAATGGGGTTCGTTGATGAAACGATTCCCAAACCAGAAAAAACCTCTGAAGACTACATGCTTTGGATGCGTTGTAATGCTATGATCATTGGATGGCTCACAACCGCGATGGACAAGGATATTAGGGCGAGCGTTCGATATGCAAATACGTCGTCTGAGATTTGGAAAGACCTAAAAGAAAGATTTGGTAAGGGGAGTGCACCCCGAGCCTATGAACTAAAGCAATTACTTTCCTGCTCTCATCAGGATGGATCTTCTGTTTCATCATACTATACCAAACTTCGTGGTATATGGGATGAAATAAGCTCAGTATTACCAACTCCACAATGCACATGTGGTCAATGTACATGTGATATTGGAAAAAGACTGGTGGAATTCAAAGACAAGGAGCAGTTATATGAGTTTTTGATGGGACTTGATGCCGATTTTTCCACTATAAGAACTCATGTTCTTTCCATGAAAACGACACCGACACTCGGAGAAGCTTATCGTCTCGCGTCTGAAGAGGAGCAGCAGAAGTTGATCACGTCAAACAAACGAATTGCTGTGGAACCTGCTGCGTTTAAAACGCAAGGTTATCGTGATGGAACTTCTGGTCTTGGACGAAACTATAGAGGAACTTTTAAAGATTTCAAACGTAACACAGAAGATAAGATTGACCATTGTAGAAAATGCGAGAAGAATGGACATAAACGAGAAAATTGCTTTGAGATTATCGGGTATCCCGATCGGTGGTCAGGGAAAGGAAAGAACGAGAAGTTAAAATCAAAGGTTGCTCATGCACAGGTCGAACCAGGGCTGGCTGGACTTACCGATGCACAGTATCAAGCGCTCATGAAGCATTTTAATGTCAATGAGCAGAAAGGAGATGACACACGTAGGGCAAACATGGCTGGTAAGATTGATAAATCTAGTGATTGGATCGTAGATTCAGGTTCGACCGATCATGTGGTTAATAATTTTGAATCTCTTGAAAGTAATGTTTCCACTACAGACGAGACTCCTATCATGATACCCAATGGGGCTAATGTTCCCATTCATGCAAAGGGGACTTGCATATTAAATAGAGAAAACAAAATCAATGAAGTTTTATACGTGCCTGATTTTACTTGTAACTTACTTTCAGTAAGTAGATTGTCAAAAGAATTGCAATGTGTAGTGAGTTTTTTTCCGGATTTTTTTTGTTATGCAGGGCTTACAGTCGAAGAAGTTGATTGGCATGGGCAAATGCATGAACGGTCTATATCGGATGGCAATGGTAGCGGAAGCAAGAAAAGCAATGGCAAGCAAGGTTGATGTTAGGATTTGGCATTCAAGATTAGGTCATGCCTCTCATTCTAAGTTGTCACATATAGATTTTTTAAGAGATGTTTCTTTAAATTCTGAAGATTATGTGTGTGATTCTTGTGTTAAGGCTAAACACACGCGAACCCCTTTTCCTAAGAGTTCTATTAAAACTAATGATTGTTTTGAATTGATTCATTGTGATATTTGGGGCAAATATCGAAAAACGTCAACAACTCATGCCAATTTTTTCTTGACCATTGTTGATGATTTTAGTAGAGCTCTTTGGGTGTTTTTAATTAAACATAAAAGTGATGCGAGTGATTGTTTGATTAATTTTCATAATATGGTCAAGACTCAATTTTCAAAATCTCTAAAACGAATTAGAAGTGATAATGGGGGAGAGTTTACTTCGAATAGAATGAAAGATTTTTATGCTAGTCAAGGTATTTTGCTTGAAACAAGTTGTCCTCATACTCCACAAGAAAACGGAGTTGTAGAACGAAAGCATCGACATCTTCTTGAAACTGCTCGGGCTATAATGTTTCAAGCAAATATCCCGAAACGTCTTTGGGGGGAATGTATAGAAACCGCCACCTATATCATTAATCGCCTCCCGTCCAAGGTAATTAAGAATCAAACTCCGTATGAGATAATTTTTGGGCAAAAACCGGATTATAGTCACATGAGGACATTGGGGTGTTTAGCCTATTATAGTAGCATTGAAACGGGTGGTGACAAATTTGAGTTCAGGGGGAGACCAGGGATATTTATGGGATATCCACAAGGTACTAAAGGATACAAAATTTTTGATGTTGAACATGGAAAGATGGCAATTTCTCATGATGTTAAGTTCGTTGAAAACAATTTACCTTTTGTACACCTTAAATCTAGTGGAAACATGAAAGAAATTATTGATAATTCTAGTTGGAATGAAAGTCAATATGTCGAAATAGATGACACTGAGGTTTCTAGTGGGCCTATTTCTTCTCCATATGACACTGATGTTTCTAGTGGGCCGATTTTTCCTTCAAATGACACTCTTGTTGGGCCAAACTCTCGTCAACATTCCCCTGTTAGTTCAAATGATGACCCATCCATTACACATGAACAAATTGAGGCAGGCGAACTTCCACCACAGAAAAGAACTAGATTTCCTTCGTCAAGATTGCAAGACTACGAAGTAACGTTACCGCCATCCATCGACCATGCAAAGCCCGTGAACAATCAAACTTCTTCGATGGTACACCCACTAGCAAATTATGTTTCTTATGATAATTTTTCAACTTCTCATAAAAAAATTTTAACGGCTGTAACGTCGGTTCATGAGCCAAGTTCTTTTAAGGAAGCTATACAGGATAAGAATTGGCGGGATGCATTGCAACGAGAGATTAAAGCTCTCGAGGATAATGAGACATGGGTTCTAGAAACGTTGCCGAAAGGAAAACATGCAATAGATTCAAAATGGGTTTATAAAATTAAATATAAACCCGATGGAGCAATCGAAAGATATAAGGCACGGCTTGTGGCTAGAGGTTTCACTCAAATTGAAGGTGTTGATTACCATGACACTTTTGCTCCGGTCGCAAAATTGGTAACGGTTCGAACACTTATTACTGTGGCGGTGAAGAAGAATTGGTCGTTACATCAATTAGATGTTAATAATGCGTTTCTTCATGGTGATTTACAAGAAGAAATTTACATGAACATTTCGCAAGGTTTTTTTAACAAGGAAGAAACTAGAGTATGTCGATTGAAGAAGTCGCTATATGGTCTAAAGCAAGCTTCTCGTGCTTGGTACCAGAAATTCACGGTTTCGTTGTTACAAATTGGTTTTGTGCAATCAAAGGCAGATTATTCTCTTTTTACTTACAAGGAAGGTGATAAATTTGTTGCGATTTTAATTTACGTAGATGATGTTATCGTTACTGAGAATTATGATGACATGATCAAAAGAACCAAGGATTATTTGCACACGACTTTCAGCATCAAAAATCTTGGTCCTTTGAAATATTTTTTAGGAATCGAAGTTGCTCGCACAGACGATGGAGTTGTTCTTAGCCAACATAAATACACCCTGGATATTCTTACAGATTGCGGCCAGCTAGGGTGTCATTCTAGTGCTTTTCCTATGGAGCAAAATTTAAAACTAGATCAATGTGCTGAAAGTCATAAAGTTGATGCAACTGCTCTATCGTCGCTTGTTGGAAGACTACTTTATCTTCAAGCTACAAGACCGGATATTGCTTATGCAGTTAACATCCTTAGTCAATTTGTTTCTGACCCTAGGGATGATCATATGAATGCAGCAATTCGAGTACTTAGGTATCTCAAGTCTACTCTTGGACAAGGCATTTTTATACCGAAAAATGGTGGTTTTGACCTTACTGCTTTTTGTGATGCGGATTGGTTGGGATGTCCTTACACTCGACGGTCCCGGACAGGACATTTGTTGTCATTAGGGGGTGCACCTGTGTCTTGGAAAACAAAGAAACAATCAGTAGTTTATCGTTCTTTAGCAGAAGCAGAATATCGAGCTATGGCCACTACTGTTAGTGAAGTTCTTTGGATGCGGTGGTTACTCAAAGATTTTGACGTCGACATAACAAAAGCCACACCCCTTTATTGTGACAATCAAGCCGCTCGTCATATTGCGAATAATCCGGTGTTTCATGAACGAACTAAGCACGTTGAGATGGATTGTTTTTTTGTTCGAGAACGAGTTGAGTCGCACGAGATTTTGCCGATATGTGTGTCTAGTAAAGAGCAGGTTGCGGATTTGTTCACTAAACCTTTGGGAGCACAGTCACTTCATGATCTACTAGGCAAGCTGGGTGTTCGCAATCTTCACACTCCAGCTTGAGGGGGAGTAAAGGATTAGTTTTGAAATAATATCGTTTCCTATTTTAGTTCCTACTTTTCCTCTCTTTTCTTTGGCCATAAGTTACGTATGGCTATATATGTTTTGCCTTGAATAATAAAAGATATAACCCTAAATTCTAATAGAAATCTTCAGTTCATCATGATCAAAACTCGGCTCCATGGTTGTAAGTGACAGCTGCTTGTTGAACCACAAAAGACGAAACCTAAACCTTCATAGTTTTCTTTTATGAGATGAATTTGAACCACATCGGGATCAGTTGGACCCCGTTCTTTTACTGCGTTCTTTCTGTGGGGTATTCTCCATAGTCGGAGATCCACCCGCTGGTGGTTTGTGACAACGGTATTATGGCATCGTCGTCATAAGGGTTTTCTTTGTCGTTGATTTTTGTTTTTCGTCATAGTCGGCTCCAAATTTTCTTCTTGGTTAAGATCTACGATGATCAGTGTTATCTCCTTTTTGGTTGCCTCGGTTGCCATCTTCATATCGTCTGTCTGACCCCCGACGACCCCCGATTAAGGTTTTTTGAAAACGGCAACTGTTCTTGGGTTTTGAGTGTTCAATCTTCATATGAGAGAGCTGATAATAAACGAAACTTCTTTTTTTTTGCTGCAGATCGTCAACACTTGTATCGGAGTGAGTAGGGTTATTATGTTAGAAAAGGTGATATGGATGAAGGATGGTGGTACGAGATTTATGCAAAAAATAATTTTGCTTTTGATAAGTGACAAGGTATATGCAACATGAGCATCCTCATGAATTTTGAATTTGATTGATAAAGTGACGACGTAACTGTATTGCTTTTATTTTATCCATGGAATTTCAATTCCATTGACTTTTTTGAAAAAAGGTGTCACGTTATGATATGAAAACTGATTAACTTAGCGATGGAGTCATAAGTGTGGTGATATGGTAGATTTTGTTGGTGTAAGTGAATCTGGCGAGTAAGGATGGATCGTGTAATTCTTATTGGCTTTTACATCTTGCATCATGCAACCTATTTTTTTTGTTGCTGACCACGTGCACACAAGATTTGGTGTAGCAAAAAGGAAATAATTAATATTATTTACTTCATGTTTTGCTGTTGTGTTTTTTTTTTAGATCTGGGGAAAGAAAAAAGGGTTTAACATATTTGTGATTAATGGTTTGAGATCTAACTCGGAAGTAACGATGGGAACGTATAGTGTAGGTCCCACGGATGGCGCCAATTTGTTTGATCAAATAATCGCACGGATCTTTGATCGGGAACAAGGAGGGGTTTTGACCGATTTATTGGCGATTCCCTACCGGTGTAAAGCTTTGAGAAGCTTAACGCCACTATATCGGAGGTGTTTGTGTTGGCGGTGGAGGATTCTCCATAGAAGAGAAGCCGACCACCTTAAGTGTTTGGGAGAATGAGGCTTTGTATCTCGGGGGTGGAAAGAACTTGCCTTCATTCATGGGGGAGACCTCTATTTATAAGAGGAGCTTATCTTGGGGGATAAGCTAGGGTTTTAGGGTTTTTAGGGGGATACCCTAGTTATTAGGAAGGGATTTGGGCAGATCCCTTTTCTTTAGGAGGAGGAAATAAGATATTTCCTCCATATTTGGCGGAGCTCCGTTCTGATGGAGTGCTCCGTTCTGATAGGTGAGCTCCGTAATATGATCTGAGACATTCTGAGGTGAGCTCCGTTATTCTGACTGAGGAGGTCCATTCTGACGGATGTGAGCTCCGTTATTCTGGCAGGAAACATCCTTAAGCAGCCTCCGTAATAGCAGATTTACATACGGAGGTAGGGCTCCGTATAGGGTATATCATCAACTACCCCTATCACTAATCAAAGCCTTAGGCATTCAAAACCTACTAAAAAAATTCTTAATGAAATCTACAACTACCTTAGCATCATTAGTGGGTAAAGCCTTGGCTTCCGTCCACTTTGACACATAATCTACTGCTACTAGAATATACTTAAACTTATGAGAAGGTGGAAATGGTCCCATGAAATCTATTCCCCAAATATCAAATACTTTGCAAACCTGTATGCTCTTCTGAGGCATTTCGTCTCGCCTTGTGATGTTTCCTTGACGTTGGCATGCATCGCATGTCTTCACCAAGGTCTTCGCCTCTTGAAAGATCGTAGGCCAACAAAAACCTGCATCAAATACCTTCCTAGCTGTGGTTGAAGGACCATAATGCCCTCCTGTAGGTCCTGCATGACAGTCATCTAAAATTTTCCTAGTTTCACTTCCCGATAATCATTCCATCCGCACACATCCTAAATACATAAGGTTCTTCCCAATAATAATACTTAATCTCGGAGAAGAACTTTTTCCTATGGTGATATTCCAAATGCATCGGTAATACTCTAGCTGCGAGGTAGTTGGCGATATCTGCAAACCACAGAACTTCACCACCTACTAAATCTACTCTCATCAAGTTCTCATCTGGGAATGAATCATCTATCTCCTCGTCTCCTAACTCTTCTAACTCTGGGTTTTCTAATCGACTAAGGTGATCTGCTGCTACATTCTCTGCTCCTTTCTTATCCTTTATTTCTAAATCAAATTCTTGTAACAACAGCACCCATCTAATCAACCTAGGTTTAGCATCCTTCTTACTAAGTAGGTACTTAATTGCTGAATGATCTGTGAAAACAGTAGTCTTTTGCAACACTAAATAGTTCCTAAACTTATCTAAAGCAAACACTACTGCTAGCAATTCCTTATCTGTTGTGGTGTAATTCCTTTGAGCTTCGTTCGGTGTCTTGCTAGCATAATAAATTGGCCTAAAATGTTTTTCTATTCTCTGTCCTAACATTACTCCTACTGCATAATCACTAGCGTCACACATTATCTCAAAAGGCAATACATAACTAGGTGATACTACTATGGGTAAATTAATTAAATGACTCTTAAGCGTTAAGAATGCCCTTAAACACTTCTCATCGAAATCAAACCTAGCCTCCTTCTCTAAAAGCCTAGTCATGGGTCTAGCTATCTTAGAAAAATCCTTAATAAACCTCCTATAAAATCTTGCATGTCATAAAAAACTCCTAATTCCTTTAACGTTGGTTGGTGGCGGTAACCTAGCTATAACATCTATTGGAGTGTGATCTTTGGAGCTTATTGGACGATAATACTTCATAGTCTTTCTTGATATCTTCCATTCGTCCACGGATACTCCGAGTGCATCATTTCTTCCATTTTATTTGTAGGAATTAAAATCTCACTTTCGGGAGATGAAACATCCACACGCTTATCAGTATTGCTAGTTTGAACATAGATGTATCCATGAGCTTTTTTGGAGATATCTTCTTTAGCGCCACCATGCATGTCATCTTTGATTGTTGGTCGTACCGAGATCCCAATCCTAAAACGAGTCATCCATGGTGTCATATGAATGACGTCAATCGCCTTATGGTTGAACCAAAGGAGTATGTGGATGGACTAGCCAACTTGAATATTGGCGTTGGCATAGGTGCTGTAACACTACCGAAGAGGTTCGTTTAATGTAATCTCTCGAGTGAATTTGCATGTTGACAGAATTCTCATACTCCCGGTCATATGGGACCTCTTATTCACGTGACGTAGTAGTGGCTGGTGGCATAGTGGCGGTTGCTGGTGCTACGGTGATGAGACGGACCATTTTCTTGTATTCTCGCGGGCCAAAGATGTTATTACTTTACTCGAGCACATCTTCCAAATTCTTTCTTCGAAGTAGATTCCACCTTCGTAGCGGTGGTTGACTGTGGCGATGCGGTGGTGGTATTAGGCGGTAGTTTGTCGGAAGTGATGTTTTCGACTTTTTGTCGTTTTTCCTTGACTTCCACGAACCGGGTCGTGTATCTCTTGACTCTTGAGAGTTCTTTACATCATCATGAATTTGTTTCAACCTGGATTAAGCTTCCATAATGGTTACAGGTGATGGTTGGATTGTGGCTTGAGGCGGCATAGTCGAAAAATCGTTTTCGGGTTCCTTGGATCTTGTTTCGTTTTTTTTGTTGTTGTTGTTTTGGTCTTCACATCTTCATCCTCTGAATCTCTAAGAACTTTGGATCCTCTTGGGTTATATAACAATTTATCGAATTAAATCACAAAGCACGCAACGGAAGACAAGATCTATGTAATCAATTAATCAACCAAGATAGAAAACGTGTACCTTAAATTGAAGAAAATAAAGCTAGAAACTTTATGAAAAGTTTAAAATAAACTTCTCTACGATTGCACACACAACGTTGGAATGTATGTATGCTAGTGCTTGATCACGAACTTGCAACGTTTGCTTAATCTCTTAATCTTGTCAAACAACTAAAACCGATTTTCCTTTGATTGTTATGGAGCTCGGCCGAAAAAGAGAGAAAAGGAGGAGGGAGAAGAGGTATGGGGGAAGCTTTGCTTTTCCCTTTTTATAATCACTCTAAACCCAATTCGTGTTTGACACAAATTAGGATTTAGTATTTGATATAGATTAGGATTATGAAAACAAGTTAAGTTAATGAGTTAAAACTCATTAACAAAAACCGGCCCCTAGAACATTCTAGAGCCTTCATTTAGTGTTTCCTAATTGTATTCAAATTACAATTAATCCTTCCTCCGTTAACACCGTTAGTTATTTTCCGTTAACTATTAACATTTAACAAACGGTCGTTAGTTCAATTCGTGATCTAATTAATTAATAAATTACATTTAATATATTAATTAATTATAGTTACATTCACGTTGAGGTGTGACCCCGTAGGCTTAAATCATTTCTGAACATACGTTCATTTTTACGTGATCATACACTAACAGCTCCCACTTGAGCTCGTAACAAATGAAGGTAATAACATTGGTTAGCGTCTAGCAACACGCCAATGCTCCCAGAAATATTTAAGTATAGTTTCTTAAAGTATATTTAAATGGTTAGGCATTTACTATCCCTTTGTTCAAATACCGTGTTAAACATGAATACGGATCAATGTCATTTCATGATTTAACGATTTTGTTTCTCATTCCATAACTAATTAATGATTACCAAATATAATCGAGAACCATCTGGATTTATTTGGGCACGGCCATGCAAACATCTTAATTAGTCCTAATGAGGGCGCCAATGGTATCATACTTCAACTTTTAAGTTAAAGGAACAAATCCTGTATTGACTACACGTGTCAGTCATCATACTTCATTACACTTTCTGAAAATAGCCCTTTATGTACTCCCTTATTCAGGAGAGTTAGAACTATATCTAGTAAGTGCAATCTACATGCTGACCTGCTTGTATCTCAGTCAAAGGATCAATAAAGTAACCATTTACGAATTTCACTTAATGACGCCGATCCATAAAGTGATAAATTCGTTAGTGGGGTAGTCCGATATGCATCAACTATGGATATCATCTGAGTTTGGTGGGAACCATCCATTATATATTCCAAGAATATAACCAATCACTCAGATATGTCTTAGTTTAATTATACTCCCATATAATTAATCGACAATGGACAATTTAGAATATCAATAAAATATTCAAGGATTAAACATGCAAATATAGGACACAATTTAATATTGAATGAAATCAAACATATCAAGTACTTTATTTCATTATGGAAATATAAATTGTTTAACATCCCTTATCCAAATACCGAAACAACAGATTTACATGAAATAACTAGCTAATTTAAGTCCTATGCCCTCGGCATGCCTTTCAAGCTTGGGCCTAGACAAAGCTTTTGTGAAAGGATCAGCTAAGTTAAAATCTGTGTGAACTTTGAGTAATTTGATCTCCCCTTGTTCGATCTGCTCTCGAACATAGTGATATCGTCTAGCATAATGTCTGGCACCTTTCTGAACTCCGGGTTCGTTGGCAATGATTAATGCACCAGTATTATCACAGTACATATCAATAGGTAAGTTACTTGAGGGGATCACGTCAAGCCCGCTAATAAACTTCCTTATCCAGACTGCTTCCATTGCAGCTTCTGAGGCGGCAATGTACTCAGATTCTGTTGCAGACATGGCAATCGTTTTCTGTTTACTGCTTTTCCAATCAACAGCACCTCCATTAAGAACGAAGACGAATCCTGTCTGAGATTTCGTGTTATCTCTATCAGTTTGAAATCCAGCATCACAGTATCCGGTCACTTTGAGCTCTAAATCTGGATTTCCTTCATACACCAAAAACATATCTTTAGTAGCCCGTAGGTACTTCAGAATGTTCTTAACAGCAGTCCAGTGACTTTCACCTGGATTCTGTTGATATCGGCTAACGATGTTTTGCGCGAACGCCACATCTGGTCTAGTGCATCTAACCGCATACATAATAGATCCCACAGCCGAAGCATAAGGGACTCTTTGCATGCGCTCCACCTCTTTAGGTGTAGTAGCACCTTGTTTGACAGATAAACTAAGTCCTTCTTGCATAGGTACAATCCCACGCTTAGAATCTTCCATCTTGAATCGCTTCAAGATCTTATCAATATAAGCACTTTGACTTAGTCCAATTAATCGCTTTGATCTATCTCGGTAGATCTTGATTCCAAGAATAAATGCCGCTTCTCCTAAATCTTCCATGGCAAAACACTTTCCAAGATGGGATTTAACATCTTGCAACATTGGAATGTGTTTTCCTATGATCAATATGTCATCAACATAAGACAAGGAAAGTAACATTACTCCCACTAGCTTTGCGATATACACATGGCTCATCGGGATTTTGAACAAAACCAAACTTTTTGATTTCTTCATCAAACCGCTTGTTCCAACTTCTTGATGCTTGCTTTAGTCCATAAATGGACCTTTGAAGCTTGCATACTTTGTTGGGATGTTCTGGATCAATAAAACCTTCAGGTTGATCCATATAGACTTCTTCATCCAAGTAACCATTTAAGAAGGCAGTCTTAACATCCATTTGCCATATCTCAAAGTCATAGTACGCAGCTATGGCTAAGAGAATCCTAATAGCTCTAATGTCCACAACTAGAGAAAAGGTCTCATCATAGTCAACACCGAAACGTTGAGTATAACCTTTCGCCACGAGACGAGCTTTATAGGTGTGTACATTTCCATCCATGTCCGTCTTCTTCTTGAAGATCCACTTACACCCAACAGTTTGAGCATTTGGTGGAAGATCAACCAAGCTCCAGACTTGATTGTCTTTCATGGATTTCATTTCCCCCTTCGTAGCTTCAAGCCATTTGTCAGATTCCGGATCTGATAATGCAGCTTTGAAATTCGGAGGCTCATCGAGATCTCCTAAAACGTTTTCTTCTACCATCAGACATAGTCTTTCAGTAGGACGTCTTGTCCTTTCGGACCTACGAAGTGGAATCGCTTCATCATCATCAACTTGAGGTTCATCACTTTGAACATTTTCCCCCCCAAGTTGATGATTGCTAGGAGCTTCAGAAGGTGACACATCTCCTCTTGAATCTGATCAAGTTCTACAATCCTCCCACTGTTCTCTTGAACTAATTTCTTTTCAAAGAATTCAGCATATCGAGCAACGTGAACAGTGTTTGTGACGGGATCATAGAAGTCGTAACCCATCGTTTCCTTAGGGTATCCGACAAAGATGCACTTAGTAGTTCTGGGTTCAAGTTTGTCAGGCGTATCGCGCTTCACAAGTGCCTCACATCCCCAGACTCTTAAGTAAGACAAATTAGGAACATTTCCATGCCATAATTCATATGGTGTCTTGTCAACCTTCTTGGTTGGAACCATATTGAGAATGCGTACAGCAGTCTCAAGAGCATAATCCCAAAATGAAAATGGGAGAGTTGTAAGGTTCATCATTGATCTCACCATGTCTAGCAAGGTTCGATTTCTCCTTTCAGACACTCCATTATGTTGAGGAGTGTATGGAGGAGTAAGCTGTTGGACAATTCCACACTCTTTCAGATAATCCTTAAACTCTTGGCTTAAGTATTCACCACCTCGATCCGAACGAAGAATTTTGATGGTTTTTTCCGAGTTGATTTTCTACTTCATTCTTAAACTCTTTGAATGTTTCAAACACTTCATGTTTATGTTTAAGCAAGTAAACATAACCATAACGACTGAAATCATCCGTAAAGTTATGAAGTAGCTAGCTCCTTTTCTTGACACATGTCTAAATGGGCCGCAAACATCGGTATGAATGAGTCCAAGAAGATCTTTAGCCCTTTCCGGTTTATGCGAAAAAGGTTTTCTTGTCATCTTGCCGGAAACACATGACTCGCATTTATCAAATGATTCATCATTTAATTGTAAGATCCCTTCACGTTGAAGTCTTTCAATGCGATTTTTGCCAATGTGTGCAAGACGACAGTGCCAAAGATAGGTAGAGTCCAAGTTAGTCTTGGCTCTTTTGCTAATGAACATTGAATTATCATTTAGTGAATCACAACCACGCATACCAATTTCATAAATACCATCATAAGCAATAGCATCAAAATAATGAACATTATTTTTAGAAACTGAAATACCAATATCATTAAAAACATTAATGAATCCGTTGTCTTCTCAACAATGAAACTGAAACTACACCTCTAGTAATAGATGGTGCATAATGACAATTGTCTAAAACAATAATTAAACCGGAAGGAAGAACTAAATGATATTCTCCAATAGCTTCAACAGGTGCTGGTAGACCATTGCCTACGACCAACTGCAAAGCTCCGTGCTTCAGTTTCCTCCTTTTCCTAAGCCCCTGTAATTCATTACAGATATGAGTTCCACAGCCAGTGTCATAAACCCATGGTTTACGCTTAGTAAAGGAAAATAATTCAATAGTGAAGATACCTGAAGTACTAGCAACGCTTGCTTGCTTCTTCTTCACATTCAACTCGGCAAGATACTTGGGACAGTTCCTCTTCCAGTGCCCGACTTCATTACAATGATGACAGCTCTGGTCTTTAGCCGGATGCTCTTTCTTAGCCGGAGGGGTTTTCTATGGTTTAGGAGCATAAGCAACTTGCTTACCCTTGCCTTTACCATCAAACTTGCCTTTAGCTTGGTGCGATTTCTTAGCTTTCTGGATCCGACCCCCCTTTATCATAAGAACATTTGGGTCATTGGCCTTCCTTGGAATCGTCTTCTCATATTCAATGAGCATAGCATGAAGTTCAGTGACGCTTCTTTTTCATAGAGTGCATGGTATAGTTTTGCACAAAACCCTCATATTCCTTAGGAAGGGATTTGAGAATCATGCCAATTTTTACCTCTTTATGATAAGCATACTCCATCGATTCCATTTTGTCAAAAATGCTCTTCATCTTGAGCACATGACTACCGATTTTCCAGATTCAAGTTTCATGTCATGGAGTTCCACGACTAAGTCGAACAGTTCCACTCCAGCTTGTTTTTCATACAAGGATTTAAGTTCTGATCATATCATATGGAGTGTAAAGTTCGAATTGTTTCTGTAGCTCGGGAGACATGCTCGCAAGCATCAAACAACAAACTTCATTGAATCTAGTGTACTGAATCCTATATTCAGCTTTTTCAGCTGTGGATTCAGCACTTGGTTCGGTTGGCCATTGCCTTTCAATGACATCCATGCGTTCCTCAACTCTTAGAACAATTCTCAGTTGACGATACCAGTCATTGAAATTTGATCCATTAAGCTTTTCTCTTTCAAACATTTGCCGAAAAGCATTGGTGTTTGTGGAAGGATTCATTGCCATCTACAAAACAGATTAAGTTCAAAAATCAGTATTTTCGATAATAAATTCTTAAGAAATTATTACCCATGTTAAATTCATACAATTAATTTCGTTAAGGCTAGGATCCAATTGACATACAACCATTTCATCAGTTGATCTGCTAGAAATGATTGCACTCAAAAGGTAAGTGACGAGCAATAATTGCATTACTAGTGCAATTCCTAGTGAGTATGGGACCTACATTTTAATGCGATTCATCGCTTATGATTCCAACTTGATTCATCAAGGGATCATTATGTAGTCATGTTTTGTCCCATCTTTTGCCACGGGTCAAGGTCTCACCGCTTAACTCGCTTTAAGTCGTCCAACTAAGAACGCACAAAATTTACCACCACTGTGTACCAGTGAATGGGTTTCGCCATGGAGACCGCCATTTCACCACTGTGTACCAGTGAGTAAAACAACAGCCCCATGTGTTCTTGACAAATTGGATGGCAAATGACTTAAGTTTATTGGGTCAATCAATTTGATGTGTAATCAAAAAGTTATGTTTGAAGATTCATGCATATCTTCTAAACATAATATGTTTATAAAACTCATTTTTATTGCCTTTAAATACAAAAGAGCTCGGTAGCTCCATTCGAACGCACAAAGAAGCGCAAGGGCAAAGGTATGCGATAACGCGATTTAAAAACCCGCCCTTTTAGGAGGCTACGCACTCCGACTTATACCTCTCTTAGAGTTTGTTCAAATGGGTGAGCCGGTGTATCTTTTGATTTTAGGGCACCACTTTTATAAACAAAATCATTATTTCGATAATTATTAGTCAAGTTTATTTTTCCAAAAACAATTTTGCACACAATTTTCATAAAAGGCAAAATTAAACTTACTAAAACAACTTAACTTTTAAGCATGCAATAAGTTATGGTGAGCCACCTAAACATGTTACTATGGTTTGATTATGTTCAAATCGGCTCCCTCTTCAAAGAAAAGGACCACATACATCAAGTTGCCTTGATTGCGTAAGCCTTGAACATATATTAAACAAACAATTATCATATAAGCACATAGTTGCTGTCTGGAAATTTTCAGCAGCTTCACGACATGTTTAGACATATTTCTGGTCCGATTCAGACTTCGACCAGAACTACAAAGTTTTAGCCCTATGTGCCAAGCATCTACTGTAAAGATTTCAGCTTCCAACTCCTTACGGTTAATTAGTTATGATTTTTTTAGTGAACTGGTGTCAAACAGAAACTTTCACAAAACATAATCACATTGTCACACAATTAATTATTCAATTATCTAGCATAATTAACCCTAATGATCAAGATTTCATATCAATATATCTAAGTAATAATCATGAAAATTTTTGCATGAAAAATTCATGATTTTTACTTCTATTTAACAATTAAATAATTAAAGGTACACCATATATACATGCAATTTATCACATAAACATGTAATTAATCAAAACTTGGATTAGGAACCCTAAAAAAAAACAAATTTTTTTATTTTATTTTCTGGAAAATTTCGAACTATATATATATTAATAATATAAATATTATTTGTTTCTTATTTAAATAATGTAATTTAAATTACAAAACAATTTAAATATATATATATATATATCCGAAAATTTGAAGATCAAAACCCTAACCCCCCTTCAAGTTTTGATTTAATTGGTAATTAAAAAATATACATAGTAGGCTCGTGATACCACTGTTGGGTTATATAACAATTTATCGAATTAAATCACAAAGCACGCAACGGAAGACAAGATCTATGTAATCAATTAATCAACCAAGATAGAAAACGTGTACCTTAAATTGAAGAAAATAAAGCTAGAAACTTTATGAAAAGTTTAAAATAAACTTCTCTACGATTGCACACACAACGTTGGAATGTATGTATGCTAGTGCTTGATCACGAACTTGCAACGTTTGCTTAATCTCTTAATCTTGTCAAACAACTAAAACCGATTTTCCTTTGATTGTTATGGAGCTCGGCCGAAAAAGAGAGAAAAGGAGGAGGGAGAAGAGGTATGGGGGAAGCTTTGCTTTTCCCTTTTTATAATCACTCTAAACCCAATTCGTGTTTGACACAAATTAGGATTTAGTATTTGATATAGATTAGGATTATGAAAACAAGTTAAGTTAATGAGTTAAAACTCATTAACAAAAACCGGCCCCTAGAACATTCTAGAGCCTTCATTTAGTGTTTCCTAATTGTATTCAAATTACAATTAATCCTTCTTCCGTTAACACCGTTAGTTATTTTCCGTTAACTATTAACATTTAACAAACGGTCGTTAGTTCAATTCGTGGTCTAATTAATTAATAAACTACATTTAATATATTAATCAATTATAATTACATTCACGTTGAGGTGTGACCCCGTAGGCTTAAATCATTTCTGAACATACGTTCATTTTTACGTGATCATACACTAAGAACTTTGGATCCTCTCATGGTCTTAGTTACTCCATTTGAGCTTTGATGGCCTTCTTTGCTTTCGGGTTTAATTTGTTGTGCACTTTAAGGAATTGTATATTTTTTGAGGTTTATACTTTGATCAAATATCATGAGTATTTATATCCCCATAAGTCTTGCATCTTCATCACGTGCATGTATTGGCTTGGTAACTAAAGAATATATTCTTAGTCATAAAACCTTATATGACTTATGACTTCATGATGCTGTAATTCCGTCGTGACAAATTTTTTATATTTTGTGGTGACCAATCAAGGAACCTAATTAAGCTCTACGCTCGTCATGCAATTCACGCGTCTTGACTTCTTTGTGTCGCCGATATCACTTTTTACAGTTGATATATTCCACTCTCGTTACTGCTGATTTCTATGGTGTTATCAACTTCGAACAGCAAGTTGGGCTTCCTTAATCACATAATTAGCGGTCTCTTTTATGGCGGTGATGGAGTGGTATGCGATCCTCGGGTTGACGGTGAAATCAACGTCTTTTACCTCAGAATTTTTTCTGGTCTTACTTCGGAGCTCGGGACCTGATGGGTTCCCTTAGTCGCCCTCATTGCCACCTTTTGCTCGTCACCAATGGTGGAGTGGCGATCGGAGGCGGCGAATCGCCAGAAGTGTGTTGTGAGGTTTCGGTCTTTGTTCGATCTCTTGAAATCTTCTTTCTTGTTTGTTTCAGCGATTGTGATCCCTAGATATGCCTTATTTGTTCCTGGTGATGTGTTGCTGGACCGGTGGTTGCTACTGATTATTTAGCATCGGTTGTGTGGGTTTTTTTTTTGTCTTGTAGATCGTCTTTTCTCGAGTATTTTCCGAACACATACTTTGTCTTGATGCCTGTTGAGTTATGCCTACACCATGAGCAATTGTATAATGCGTGAATTCAGCTTCCAACGTGGCCACGGGTGGTGGTGATCTATGGCGGTGCAACAGTATGTGTAGGGGTCGTAAAGACCTCAATATATGTCTTTTATTGCCCCGTGGATCATATCCTATGGCTGGATTTCATCCCTATGGTGGCTAGTTACGGCGTAGGGTGGTGATCTTCTAGCGTTTATATTATTTCCAGGTGGTGGTTCTACGACGACAACGCCTTTGTTGGGGTCTTTGCGGATTCCATCTAAATCCATCTGCTTGTTGACGTCTTAATCCGACTTTTTTCGACCTCCCCATAATCTGATCCAACCTCCATGGTGGTCAGATAATAGTTCTGACCATCTTTGCGGCTGTTTTAAGACTTCAAAGGTGGATGATCCCCCCCTTTTTTTTCAAAATAAGTATTGACTACTTTGGACGAATTCTATGTGCTTTTTATGAAGGGCTTTAAAACAAATAATAAACAAACGATTTTGATTTGTTAGGCCTGTGCTTATAAATCGTCCATCCATGCGGCCTCAATTGGCAAGACGCAAAACGCAATAGGCAGTAAGCGTCCAAATGGCTGCGTCCTCTCCTCCAGTCCTCGCCAGGACTCCTGCAGACGCTCCTTTGTGGGCCAAATGCAACAGAGTGAGAGAGAGAATGTAAAGAGGTGGGACCAAGTTCTGAAGAAGCTTGTCTTATAGGTAGGGGGAGTCCTGCTGACGTGGCAGTCAAGAAGCTGGAGGACTCTCCTCCTTATAAGGAAAGGCCTTAGTTGTACAGGGAGTCGCCGAATGTGTAAGTAGAGGATTTGGTGCGGTCTTGAAGATGAGTTTATTAATCCTTTTTTTTTAATATATAGGATCAGATTTTTTACTTTGGTTGGCGGGCTAGTCGGATTATTTGGTGTGGATCGGATTTTTTTTTTTTTTACGGAATTTCAATAGGAGGAGGTAGATCTGATGATTTAAAAATACGGCCGGTGGTTTTAACCAAGTGGCAGGAACGAGACGTATAGTATTAGGTCCCACGGATGGCGTCAATTTGTTTGATCCAAGAATCGCATGGACCTTCGATCGGGAACAAGGAGGGGTTTTGACCGATTTATTGGCGATTCCCTACTGGTGTAAAGCTTTGAGAAGCTTAACGCCATTGTATCGGAGGTGTTTATGTTGGCGGTGGAGGATTCTCCATGGAAGAGAAGCCGGCCACCTTAAGTGTTTGGGAGAATGAGGCTTTGTATCTCGGGGTGGAGAGGACTTGCCTCTACTCATGGGGAAGACCTCTATTTATAAGATGAGCTTATCTTGGGGGATAAGCTAGGGTTTTAGGGTTTTTAGGGGATACCCTAGTTATTAGGAAGGGATTTGGGTAAATCCCTTTTCTATAGGAGGAAGAAATAAGATATTTCCTCCATATTTTGGCGGAGCTCCGTAATAGGATCTGGGACATTCTGAGGTGAGCTCCGTTCTGACGGAGGTGAGCTCCGTATTTCTGGCAGGAAACATCCTTAAGCAGCCTTCGTCATAGCATATTTACATACGGAGTGATGATATACCCTATACGGAGCTCTACCTTCGTACTCAAAGAAAATACTAGGGTTTCAAGTTGTAAAACTCAGATACATCCCTAATCACACTGTGATGAAGAAAAAAATATTAAAGGAAGAAATCAAGATAGGAACATATACCACTTCAAAAGGATGATGTCAACAGAAAGAAGGAAGCAATGCGAGAGCTACCGGAGAAGATACCGCCTATAGGAAAGGTAACAATTTAATATTTTGAAAATATACAGTGTTAAACAGATATGGAGTACTTATAGCTAAGTTGGTAAACAAATCCTAACCGTCCAAGTAAAATATGGAGATAAGGACTAAAAAGTCTCACAAAGTTAGCTTTGACTTAACGCATGTTGTTTCTGGCGGACCTCCGAAAGAACGATCTGGGAGTCGACCATTGTTTTTGAAGTCTAATAAGACAGCCTACAGATAGCCTCTCCTATTAGACTGGGGGCTTGATGATATACCCTATACGGAGCTCTACCTCCGTACTCAAAGAAGATACCTTTGAAACAGGTAAAGATGCTTATACGGAGCACCACCTCCGTAGTCAGAAATAATCCCGGAGCATCCGAGTCAAATTACTTAGCTCCGGAGGAATATACATACTAAATCATCTATAAGAGGAAACATACATTTAGGTTCGACTATTCCAGACACGGCTCATTATTAGATTATCGTAAATCTTCTTAAAAGATAGAAGATATCCTCAAAAGAGGAAGAGATCTACCCTAATTCTCTTACCCCCCTCTCCAAGTTTCCTACCCTCTATATAAAGAGGAGAATGTCATACGGCACGGGGTCATGTCTCTCATACTCCACACATAAAAACCCTCATCATTAACACATTCAACATCCGAATCTCCAACCCCCAAATAAACCCTAAGCCATACGGATCGGCGAAGGGTTAACAATCATAGGCGTAAAGCGGCCTACGGCCCTCTGACCGGAAGGGAATCGCCGACAAAACACCCAAAACCTCTCACACCTTCGGTTGAGCCATAGTGTGATTATTTGATCAAACATGGAGGTAGGGCTCCGTATAGGGTATATCATCATATTCCTTCCTTAACCATGAAATGACATTTCTCCCAGTTCAACACTAAATTAGTTTCCTCACACCTAGCTAACATCTTATCTAAATGACCCAAACACGAATTGAACGAATTCCTGTAAACCGAGAAATCATCCATAAACACTTCTACTGACTTCTCTAACATATCCTGAAAAATAGCAGTCATACACCTCTGAAAAGTAGCTGGGGCGTTACAAAGTCCAAATAGCATCTTCCTATAGGCATAAGTTCCATAGGGGCAAGTAAACGTTGTCTTATCTTGATCTTCTGTATGAATAGGGATCTGAAGATACCCAGAGAATCCATCAAGAAAACAAAAATACTCGTTCCCTGCTAACCGCTCTAATATCTGATCTATAAAAGGTAATGGGTAATGGTCTTTCCTAGTGGCTTCATTAAGCTTCCTATAATCTATGCACACTCTCCATCCTGTGACAGTCCTGGTTGCTATCAGCTCGTCCTTCTCATTAGCTACTACAGTCATACCTCCCTTCTTAGGTACACAATGAATCAGACTCACCCACTCGCTATCTGAAATGGGAAAGATAATACCTGCATCTAACAACTTAATCACCTCTTCTTAACTACCTCCTTCATGTTCGGGTTTAAGCGTCTCGGTCTCTGCACCACTGGCTTAGAGTTACCTTCTAAATGTATCCTATGGTTACAAAAGGATGAATCTATACCTCTAATGTCAGCTATCATCCAAGCAAAAGCCTTCTCATGCGCCCTAAGTACCTTCATCAAAGCTGCTTTCTCCTTCTGAGATAGCTTAAATGATATGATGACCGGGAGTTGCGACTTACCCTGATACGCATACTCTAATCCATCCGGTAGCGGCTTCAGCTCTAGATCGGTTGGAGGTTCTTCTAACGACGTTATCAAATTATCCGGCCTCTGCACTAAATGCTCGTCGTACACTTCTTCTGGCAGTTCTCCTAGGTCCCATGGGCGATCGGGTAAATCTAATCCTAGTTCCTTTTCTAACTTTTCATCCTCTTCTCCTACTCCTAACACTTCCCATGCTACTTCTTTAGCACTTGCTCCTATTTCGTCTGTTCCTAAATCTAGGTCCCCTGACATAGTGATGCTAATCCTCTTTCTCCCATCTCCTAGAGTGATTCTCCTCTCTGCAACTTCTATCGCTGCTCTAGCTGTGTTCAGAAATGGTCTACCTAAAATGATTGGTACCTTGCTATCCTCCGGTATATTCATCACTACGAATTCAGCTTCAAAATGTAGGTCTCCTACGGTAACTTTCATGGTGTGTGTCTTTCCTAGGGGACGTTGAAAGGTCTGATCTGCTAGCTTAATGGTCATCATGGTTGTAATCAGCTCTTTTCTGCTTATCGTAGTGTAAAGGGTCCAAGGCATAAGGTTAATACTAGCTCCTAAGTCTGCTAAGGCGTCACACCTAATCTTCTCTCCTATCTCACAAGGAATGACAAAACTTCCCGGATCTTCAAGCTTTGGAGTTACGTACTCTTCTTCACTCTTCAGGATGTCCTTAATCTCCTCGATCCCGTTTACCTCCTTCGGCATTGTATCCTCCTTTATCATCTCCTTGATGTACCGACTATACCTCGACATTAATCTTATCAAATCAGTAAATGGGATCGTCACCGTAACTCCATGCATCGAGTCTTTAAATATTCTTTCCTTCTTCTCCACTCGATCTTTTCTCAGCTTCTATGGGTATGGAACTGTCCGGCTATACGGTTTTGCCCACGATGTCGAATCTGCCTTCGGAGGTGCCAGCGGCGCTGGGCTTTTTTCTGGGGGCTCCAGCGGCGCTGGTCTGGGCCTCCAGCGGCGCTGGAGTGTTTCTAGACCCACCAGCGGCGCTGGTGCTGGGCTGCCAGCGGCGCTGGCAGTCCCGTCCAGGTGTCGTATCTTCTTTGTTTTGAGTTTCGGCTTCAATTTCTCCTTCCGCTTTTGCGTCGTTATCTTCCTCATCCTTATCCATACTCTCCAGTGGATTTGGTGGTGATTTTGTCGCCTTCCCCGATCGGGTTGTGATTCCTTTCACCTCTTCTTCCCGCTTATCTCTTTCTTCCCTTACTAGGGCTACCAACGTTTCACGCAAGCTACTGGACATTTTTACTAGCATATTTTCCATGTCCTTCACGTTTTTCTCAAACCTATCTTCCATCTCTTCTTTAAGAACAACTCTTTTGGTTTTGGTGGCTCTTCATCCTCCAAGTTCCTCTCTTGCTCTCTTCCCTCCAAATCATTCAACACTCTATAACCATCCTTTGCCTTCATATACTCAAACAAGCCACCTCCCATGAGATCCAACTCATTCCTTGTTTTACTTGTTGCTCCAATGTGAAAGTACTCCAAAATATTCTCTTTGGTTTTATTGTGACCATGACATTCCTTGACCATCTGTTTCATCCTTCGCCATGCTTCTCCAATGCTTTCGTTGTCCGCTTGCTTGAAGGTATGTATCCTCCGCAACCGTTTCATTCTGAGATCCCGAGGAAAAAATCTGTTGCAAAACTTTCTCTCAACTCTTCCCAAGTGGTGATAGAATCCGAATCTAGGCTCTCGTACCATCCTGTAGCGGTTCCCGTCAAGGAAAGTGGAAACATCAACAACTTCACCGATTCTTCAGTTCCTTTTTCCATAGTTAAACATCCTAGACACTCTATCAAACCTAGAAAGATGGTCGTAGGGGTCCTTGAGTTTTTCCCCGTCGAATGCAAGTCCTTGCACAAGCTTAATGTGGTGCTTCTTAACTAGAATAGAGACTTCTGGCTCAGGTACTCGGATAGCAGCCGTCGGCGTCGTAGCCACCTTTCTTGCTTCCTCTATCATCGGTCGACTAAATCTTGAATCATCTGCCATCATGTGCAAGAATCTCCCGAACTCGATTCGAATCAACCCTAAAGTAGTACTAACTTATAACTAAACAAAAAGAAAACTGTCTAAAACTAATCTAAGAAAACAAAATATTTTTGTATTTTTAAAATTTTTAAATTTTTATGGTTTTCCAATCTTAAGAAAAAGTAAAGACAACCTAAACTAAACTAACTTAAAAAGACTAAACTAATCCTAATAAGACTAAAACTAACTTTTCCGTGTAGACACGAAAAAGGTCGAATTACCCTAACCTAACTATATTCCTAAGTGAATAGTCCCCGGCAGCGGCGCCAAAAACTTGATGAGCGAGATTTGTTAACTTAAATTCCTAACAAGTTTTAAATTTATAAATTACAAGGTAAACTTCTCTACTACACTCACTCACGGGCAGTGGACCCGATCGTTTATAGTATAGCAAATCGGTAAGACCATGATCGTTCTCAGGGACTATGTCTAAGAATGCAGCTAGGTGTAATTCTAAGATTGTTGGGGGTTTGTCACGATTTAATAAACTAAAAGCAATTAAAATAAGAAAGCAATCCAACCGCTTGGTCTAGCGAGGAAGCACGAAAATATTTTGAAAAGTAAATGCAAGACAATAATAATGAAAATGATACATCTACTTGGAACAATTCACATACCACATAGATCATCTACTAAACTACTTATAACTGTTGAACGACTAATCACGACCAAGCTTCATGTTAAGTCCCCCGGTCTAAATAGTCAAGATTCCTGTTAAGTCACTTAACCCTTTAATTAAGCTTCCTGTTAAGTCTCATAATTAAGATTATGAACTAAGTCTGTTTTTATGACCTAACCTTTATAGTTTAATGGGATTCATATTAAGTCACCCAAGCAGTTTGGCTTCCTGTTAAGTCCCCAACCTACTTTAACTATAATTTCATATTCATTCAAGCATTACACCTAAATAATTATGGGTCGACGGTCAAGCATAAAAACGGTTCAATAATTATAAATAATAATTAGTATCACTATATAGACATGATCACATTATCCAAGCAGATGCAAACTAATTTAGTTACTCATGGCAAAATTAATTACACTAACAATTATTAATATAAATGAATCCATAATAATAATCGTCAAATAAACAAGTCTTGCAAATAAATAATCCAATATCAATAACAATAATAATAAGAGTACTAATAATAGGGTAAGAAGATCAAACGAATATAGATGCTAAAGAATTGTTGTTGCTGCTATTGTTTGACACAAACAAAAGCTGAAGGCTTTTTGTCCTTTCCGCTTGCAATTAATATTTAGTTGCTTTGCTTCTTGTTCTCGAGTCGCACAAAACCAACACCAAAAGCAAACCTTCACCTTCTTAATTAATTCAAACCCTAGTAATTATTATTGAGCTGCTTAATTGTTGCTGCCAATTATTTGATATGGCTACGCTACGTACTCCTCCAAAATAACGATGTATATTGTAAACTTGATGGGCAAGTTGCCCTTTTCTTCTGCCGACCTCACGAATGGACCAAAGGCAAAAGCCTTTGGGCTCCTCTCTTTCTTGCTGGGCTCACGAACAGTGGGCTAAAGCCCGTTTGGGCTTCCTCTCTTTATGGGCTCCTAGTTCACGAACAGCAATGGCCAAAAGCCTTGGAGCATGTGTCTTGCGCCTCTTTGGCAGTAGCTCACGAGACCACCACCAATTCTTCAATTACTCTTGCTTGTCCATGTTCTAGCAGTCACACGTGCATCATCAGTCGAGTCCAAAATGTGACATTCTTGTTCGCATCTTCCGTGGAACTACATTAATATTAAATCTAATTAAGTACCATAAGTCCACATTTATAAACTCATTTAAGCATTAAAATACGGCCAAAAGATATGAAAAATAATCATGAAATGGACACCCATCAAACCCATCTAACAATAAATGAAGATGAAAATCTAGAGAGAGAGAGAGATGTAAGGATGTGTGTGTGCATTTAGTTAGAGAGAGAGTGAGGTGGGTGAAATGAGTGAATGAATGGATGGATAAGAAAGATAGGGGAAAAAGGGATAGGGTTGGGTTGTCTTGGGTTGGGTCATGGATCCTAACCATGGGTTGACCCGTTTCAAGTTCCTAGTAAATCAAACGTCGTTTAGCATTCGTCTAATACCGTAACGTCAAATAAGTCGGCCAATTGACCCGTCAAGCGTATTTGTCCATCATTTAGTCTCAAAATGAATTTAAATTAAGTCACGAATTAAATTGGGTAGTCAAATTGCACATAAAGTCAATGGGTCAAAATCAAGGATGTTACATCATTCCCCCGTTAAAGGAATTTCGTCCCAAAATTCGACAAAACTCTAGTTATTAAGTAAAAGCGGGTACTTAGATCTCATATGGTCCTCTCGCCCCCAAGTGACTCGGTTTCGTGTCTAGCAGTTCATCTAACTTTGACAATCGTGTAGCGTTTGTTCTTTAGTTTCCTGGTCTCGCGGTCCCAAAACCTATACTGGTTCTACAACAAAGGTAAGTGCCTTACCTACTTGAATTTCGTTCATAGGCACACGAAGAGTAGGATCCGCCGAACATTTTCGTAGATTATAAATGTGAAACACTCCATGCACGCCTCTAGGCTCTTGAGGAAGCTCCAAATCGATATGCCACTTTGCCAACCCGTTCAAGAATTTTAAAAGGTCCAATATACCTTGGCCCGAGTTTGCCTTGTTTCACTAATCATACACGTCTTGCCACAAAGATACCTTCACAGGTACATGATCACCAACTTCAAGCTCCAAGCTAGGGAGGAACGACACTTCCTACCGTGTAGTGCCCTAAATTGTGCCATTGGTATACTCGTATGATAGCTATTATTATACAAGAGCTCAATCAACGGTAAATGATTCTTTCCAACTACTATGAAAACCATTAGCACAAGCTCTCAACGCGTCTCCAAGAGTTCATCTCGTTCTTTCACTTCGTTCATCCGTCTGAGAATGAAATGCCTTACTCATATCGAGTTGGGTAGCTATTGCTCGTTAAAGGGTCTTCAAAGTTCGAGTTGAATCGGGTGTCTCCATCGGAGATGATAAAATGAAATTTCGTGTCTAGACACCACCTCTTACGTGTAAATGACCACCGAAATCGTATCGCAACCGTTTCTTGTCTTCGGTGACTTCATGATGAAGTCCATTGCAATTCGTTTTCTTTCAACCCTCCTCTCTTTAAGTTAAACAAGTAGGTGATTATGCGATTCTTGGGAAAATATTTGGCACCTCGCCGTTGGTCAAGCAAATCATCAACTCGGGGAAACGGGTACCGGTTCTTCATCATGTGCTTATTCAATCCCCGGAAATCAACACGCATTCGAAACGACCCATTTTTCTTCTCCATAACTAAGGTTGAGGCTCCCCATGGCGACCGGTTAGGGCGGATGGATCTCTTCTCTTGAAGTTCTTTAAGTCGTGACTCCAACTCTTGCATCTCAGTTATGGCAATCCTACCGGGAGCTTTAGATACGGGCGTGGCATTAGGAAATCAAGTTGATACGAAAGCCAATTTGTCAAGATGGGGCGAATTCGGTAAGTCGTCCGGAAAGACATCGGGGAAACTCACGAACAATAGAGACGGCGTTTAATTCTACTTTTGAGACGGTAGCACTAAGGACACTAGAGTTAGAAGAATCGAAAATTTCGCATTGACCCTAGGAATCCTACCGTTAGACAATGGTATATTAACAACTTTACCACTAAAATCACTGACCGCATTAACCGTCGACATCCAATCCGTATTCAATATGACATAAAAGCCCTCGATATCATAAAACATAAGGTAAATGAAGAATTTGTCATCGCTTAGAGTCAAATACAATCACGAAGTTACCTTTCTAATTGAAGTTTTTGAATTCTGATATAATTATAAGCATATAACTAGGTTTAGTTAGTGAATCGTTGATTATCTTAAAATTGAGCACATAAGTCACGACACACGAATGAACATAAATCAGTGGAGCAAAGCTAGAGAAAACGGGGTCATAATCAGCTTCGGAATCAAATAATATTATGGCCTAATGACCATTTAGAAGAAATGTACCTTCAACAACATTGGGATCGTTGTGGACCTCGTTTGGATTAACCGCGAAAGCTCGTCCTCGGGGTTGAACTTGGTGACCTTGTTGGCCACGGTTTTGATTTGGTCCGGCAATTTGAAGTTGATTAGGGTGGACCGCCACTTGCACTCGTTGTCCGACCCATTGAGGACAATTATATCGGTAGTGATTGGGGCTACCGCACTGAAACATGTGCCCCTTTGAAAGTTACCACCGGGGGGAACGGCTTGAAGTGGGGCCACGTTCATTGGGGCCGCCCTCGGCGCCCTACAATCTCTTGACACGTGCCCGGGTCGATTACAATAGAAACACGCCCCACATTGAATGGCGGGAGGATGATGACGATTACATTTATCACACAAGGGGTGAGGTCCCAAATAAGCTTTCCTCACCGGTTCTACCGCCGCCATAACTCTACCCTTGTAAACATGCTTGGGGTCAAATCTACCCACCTTTCTAACCCCACTCGACTCCCCACTATCTTTTCTCTTTGTTGATGACGATTTGCTCAACACTCCATTTCTCAACAAATCCTCGGTAACACTACTGGCACGGTTAATAGCTTCGGCCAATGAAGTAGGCATGACCGAGTTCATCAAAGAACGGACTTGTGGAGTCAAGCCCAACACAAACTTCTCAATAGCCCGAGGTTCGGGGTTCACCAAATGGGGTACAAGGGTAGACAAGTCTTGAAAACGCCTAATGTAACCCTTGTAATCCGCCCCGTCCATTTGAAGTTGGACGAACTCCAAAGTAAGAGTTTGGAGCTCATACGGGGGACAAAATTTCTCCCTCACCATATTCTTGAAATCGGCCCATGTCAAGTTGTTGGCCCGATCCAAACCCATGAAACTTACTTCCTTGTTCCACCAACTAAGTGCATCATCCTTGAACATACCGGATGCATAAGTGATCTGGTCCTCATAAATGCAATGACTTCGAGCAATCACCGCCTCTATCTCTCTATCCACCTAATACACGCCGTAGGGCCGCCATTACCATCAAACTCCGGTGCCCCACAATTTTTGAATAAACATCCTTGGCGGTATGCTCCATGTTGGTTATACATTAGGACATAGATGTCAACCCTCACCGGTACTTCATCTTCAACAACAACATTCGGTTGCACACCCCCAACGTTCACATATTCTTGAGCTTCTACATTTGTGGCACATTGTTTGGTGCCCCATTGTTTCCTTCAAGAGTTGCCGTGACTTGGGTAACTATGGTTGGCATGATGTTGGTGACCGTTTGAGCGATCACTTCCGCCAAATCCGGAACGGGTGCTACACCACCACCTCTACCTCTAACTTGGCCTCTACCTTGGCCCCTTCCATGACCTCTACCACCACGGCCACCACTCCGGCCGCCTTGAGCTTCCGTTTCTTGTGGTTCTTGCGAATTTTCCCTATAATTAGCTCCGGCTCTTCTCGGTCTCACCATTTCTATAAAATAAGTAACACGTCGACCCAAAGGTTAGTCTCGAGATGCTCACATGTTAGTCACACAAGTAGTCAACACTCTCATACCGTCACATCATACATAATTCACATCTTTATACTAAGGCCAATACATCAAAGTTCTCAAGTAACCGCTATCTATCATGATTTCATGCCAAGTTCACAACAATTGTCCATCAACATAACCAAATTCTCATATTCAACACATCACACAATAAGCAACTAAAACAAGCGGTTTAAAGTATAATCCGAATCTGATATGCCCTCTAGTTATTGATTGGGTTTGTATACAGGTGATACCAGCGGCTTTCCCTCCACCCAATCAACTCCCATTAGACATATCGGTTCCTTATTATACCCTAAGCCAAGCATGTGCAATCCGTGATGTCATTAACTTGCATATACCATCGGGTGACCTTAAAATAGTTGATCAGGCTGTTTTAGGGTTGCCATAATGTTATACTACGTTAATGCCATAACTTCATTTTGCCCAAATTCATCAAACTATCATCAATCAACAACAATAATCCATCATAATCACAATCAAGTTCACATCAATGTATACGTTGACCACATCATACTCATCACACATTCATCACATTGTACTTGCCATAACATAACACATTGTTCACATTGTACACGTCACAAAACAACACGTTGCTCAATTGTACTCGCATTGTTACATAAATGGTCCCGTCTATGAACTCACAATGTATACTTTTCAGGGTTCATACAATTCACGTTGCACACAAAATTCCTAACCATGCATGCTATATGAAAAGTTTTTACTTAAGTCGTAGTCTAGGTCAAACCGCCTAATTCTCTACGACCAAGCGTGGGCCACCATTCTGTAACACCCCGAGCTAGGCTCGAAATATTACCGAAAAGATATAGCGTATGCATGGGATTATCGTAGAGCAATACTAAATGAATAAAAGGGATCCAGTGAATCCAAACATGAAATATAAAGTACAAAATGCATAAGGAGCATATAACCATCAAACGTTTACAAAAGACTATCAAAAGATGGCTATCAAACCTAAGCATGATGCAAAACAATGGGCAAATGAATCTGAGATCCACGTAAGTCCAAGCCCAAGATTCGCCTGATTACCTGAAAAGTGTACTAAACAAGGTCAACACTAGGTTGGTGAGTTCGTAGTAATGATTCACGAGGAACCAACGTCAATAATCGCAATATATATATACAAGGTGAGGGCAAGCAATACTTACTACGAGCCCTTAATCATCACACGTCAAACATTTGAGGTTAGCATATCGCTCAACCTTGCCATATAAGTAAACAAACGACAAACAACACAAGATAGTTCGTGTACAAGTCACAGTCAAGTGCCAAAGATGTCAATGCCAAGAAATGTATCGTATGCGTGGCAATGCCATGCAATGTATCGAAATTGTATAAATATCAATAAGTGCATCATATGCGTGTCAAAATCATGCAATGTATCATAAATCATCAAGCATCTTAATACTTGGTCCACATCGTGGCGTCAATAGTTTTAAGTCATCAAGTATGGCCAATACTTGGCATCGAGTACTTGGAAGTACTCGGTCCACACAATTGTGGCGTCAATAGTCCAAGTCATCCATCTACCGTCAAGTATCACAAAGTTTGATATGCATAACAAACGTCAAGTGTATCAATACGTAATTGTCCATCTCAATCACAAGTCCAATATCTAACAATTCAACCAAACCACAATGCACATACATTTCATACGACTTTACATTTAAGGAATCATAGATGTATATATATAGGGTCACCCGCAGCCTTCCCACCACATCTATAACTCTTTAAAGGCATCATCGTCTTCCATGTATGTACAACTATCCTAATCACATCATATAATCGAAATCGAATGCAAAAAATCAATCAAACAATATGTTAAACCGTCAATCAAATCAATCAATCAAGTACGTGTACACTTTTCAGCCCGAATCTCAATCGAGTAGGGGACTACAGAACTCACCTTGATCGGCAACAATGAGCTAAGTTCAAGTTATAAGTGTTTAACGAGCGTCACGCGTCCAAACCTATAAACAAACACAACGTGGTTTACAATTCATTTCACTTTAAGTTTCCTAAAGGTTAAGCAACTTTAGACAACCACCGGGACATCATTAAGGCTCTAAAGAAGTCAAATAAAGGTTTACATAAGATCTAGACTCGACCCAAGGAAAGTGAACTCGAAGCTAGAAAAAGGAAATCAAGAAAAACAAAAGAGAGAATGGGCCGTAAATTTACGGTGGAGGCCACCTTAATTTTACGGTGGTTCACATTGCAGCGTAACAAACGGTCTGACCAGCGTCTCGAACGGTGCCAGGCCTGAACCACCGTCTCACACGCCATGCCTGGCGTCCCACACGCTGGGCTAAGGGCTTGCTTGGCGTCTGAAACGCTAGAACCACCGTCCAAGACGGTGGCTTGCAAAATGCGTTTTTGGCGTCTCGTTGGCGTGTGGTCAGCGTAAAACAGAGAAGGGGAGTGCAAAAGCTGAAGTTACAAGCTAGGGGCCACCGTCCAAGACGGTCCCACTGGCGTCCAAGACGCTGAAACGCAGCTGGGCACTCACAGTTGACTAAGAAAAGTCAAACCCGACCATTTACTTTCAAAACCCTAATTTCATGCCTTGAATCGACTTGGTTGCTTTAAAACCAGAGTTTATGCATTAATGAACTTTAATTCACGTAAACAAGCGTAACCCATACTTTAAATTCGTTCTATAATGTCAAATTCAAGCTCAAATCGTCCCATGACCCGTTTTGACTTTTGCTAAACCCTAATTTGACCTAATTTGATTTTTTTAAAGCTTGGAACTCATTTAGGAAACATATAAGAACGAAATTAGACACACCCACTGCAAAACTCGACTCCAAACAACCATTCATTGCTTAAATCCGAATTTGACCCATTTTACTCATTTTGAAACCCTAATTTTTGACCCATTTCGGTTTTGACCTACAATTTGACTCAAGAATACTCAAATTTGACTAGAAACATGATTATAAACATAAAATGATTAATTTGAAATAGATTTGACTTACCAAAGCCTTCACCAAAGTGTTAAACCCGTTTTTGACCCGAAAGTGAAGATTTCTTGCACCTTGAAGCTCAAACTTTTGATATGTTGTTTAGAAGATGATGATGATGATTATTCTAACATAATTTTAACCCATATAAAAATAAATGAAGATGAAAATCTAGAGAGAGAGAGAGATGTAAGGATGTGTGTGTGTGTGCGCATTTAGTTAAAGAGAGAGTGAGGTGGGTGAAATGAGTTAATGAATGGATGGATAAGAAAGATAGGGGAAAAAGGGATAGGGTTGGGTTGTCTTGGGTTGGGTCATGGATCCTAACCATGGGTTGACCCGTTTCAAGTTCCTAGTAAATCAAACGTCGTTTAGCATTCGTCTAATACCGTAACGTCAAATAAGTCGGCCAATTGACCCGTCAAGCGTATTTGTCCGTCATTTAGTCTCAAAATGAATTTAAATTAAGTCACGAATTAAATTGACTAGTCAAATTGCACACAAAGTCAATGGATCAAATTGCACATAGTTTGTATTATAAGGGTGTATAGATAATTTATAAGTAAATTTTTTACCAATAAACAAAAACACAATTTAAATATATTATTGTGTTAAATAACCCAAAAGTATGACGACCACTAAATATCATTTATAAATTTTACTTACATCAAGATTTTAAATGTTTTTGAAAATGACAACAATCATGAATGCTTCAATACATTTATGCTATCAAAAGGGTTATTATGCTACTAATCAAATTTTTTTTTTAAGATCTCACATGTGGTCCAGCGGTTGGAAAGAACCCTGACTTTAAGTTCCAGGTTTGAATCTTCATTCGGCCTAATTTGAGATACAAGGTAGTCTCTTCATGAGGGTTTGGTTTGGATATACCCAATGTGAGTCCCAAATATAGATGGTTAATACCCGACTGGCAAGTAGTTCTAACTGGAAGATGACCAGTTCAGAATACGATCCAGATATGGATAAACAATAAGATAAAGGTACTGAAAGTAAATGCAAGAAACAATAAGTGCTGAAACTATATAAATAATATGTATATTTCAAGTATGTAGCATTGAGACACTATGTACTTTTCAATGTATTTGATTTATTGATATAAACAAATACAAAGGTTGTTGCGGAACAAAGATAAACACCCAAGTGTAAATATCTAAACAACCTAGAAATACAAGTGATCTGATAACTTGGAAATACTCGTAAGGATTACTTAGAGTATATCTCACAAGTTGCAATGCTAAAGTTTCAAGCCATTTGCAAGTTGTGAGAAGACTTATATTTTTAGACCAAGTCCATGATGACGTGGACCAGATCGTACAGATATGGTTGAGAGCATTTAAGGAATTAAAGGTAATTCCTTACATGCGTACTTTTAAGGTTAAGTATATAAGTCAATTGATGTGACTTATCATACTTTCTTCCCAACCTTTACTTTACCTTGTACTTTCATTAATAGTTAAATCTATTAACTGGGTAAAGGTATGTAAAGTAAAAAGTCTTCCTCGTAATCAGTGTAAAAGTGTGTAAGTACTTTTACACTGAGATGCTTCAGTCTTCGATCAGGTAGAATCAACTTCTGAGCTCCACATCTGAGCTTGATTCTCTTTATTCAGACTTCAGTCTTTGACTTCATTCTGAACGGTATTCTGATACGTTGATCTGAACTGAAGTGAAGCTTCAGTGAACTAATTCTGAACGACTTCAGAATTCTGTACAAGTATTCTTCACTGAGCTTCAGCTATTTCTGAACAAATTATACTTGGTCGATTTTCGACCTAACAAATTCCCACTATTTGTTCTGAAATAGTGCATGCATCTCAGACTTCTATCTATACATGTTTGTAAGTCTGAAATGCAGGTTTTTGTTTAAGTTGTAAAAGTTTTCTAAGTACATCTTATAGATCATTGATGTCTCAGAATTTTACTTGTGATTTTTCTAACTTAAACCTATCATCTACTTGTTAGCTACAAAATGTAACATATATATACAAACTGAAGTGTTTGTTACATCTGCAAATATTTATACAAGTAAATGATAAACTGAAAAGACAACTACTTCTTCGCAGGCCTCGAACCAGAAGGTGCTTCAGTAGCTTTTCTCTTCAGTGGAGAATGATCCTTCTTTCCAAACAATATGCCTTCAATCTCTACCTTGGCTTGCATTTTTTGTTGTATTCTTGATAACCATGCACCAATCAGAGCAGATTTTGGCTTCCCCCTCAGAATCTGGATCATCTCTCTATGCTCAGAAATCCCAAATTCGTGCACTGAAACCTGATTGTATTCTTCAGCTGCCCTTCCTTCTCTTTTAACAACCAAATCAAAGAGCTTCAATCCATCAGCTTTTGTTACTTCTATGTCAGTTATTTTGGCTGGATGGGATCGATGCTTCATATAATGCTCATACTGATCCTTTTCATGTTTCCTTTCGATCTCAGTGGCATCATCAGACATTGGCTTGAAGGTAGAAAGGTCAGCATCACGAATATTCTTTCTTGAAGACCTTGGTCCAATTCTTTTTCAACCTTCAGAACTCCAGCCAGAATTTCTTTCTTTTTGATTGCCATCTCCTTTTCTCTATTCTTCACCAAGTCCTCAATAGACAACTTGAAGGTGAGACTTTCCAGCTTTTGTTCCAGAGGTGAATACATCATCCCACACTCATATTCAAGCATATCAACTACTGCTTTCTGCACTCTTGGATCATTTTTGATCTTCAGATATCTTTCCAGAGAGAGACCAAGAGCTGCAGCATCAACATGATCAAGGGTCCCCATCTTCAGATGTTGTTCCCTTTCTCTTTCCTTGTTTTCCCTCCACATAATGAATTGATTAGAAACTTGCTTCTGCAAAGCCTCTAATTTCTTGCTATCAGCATTAAGGTCATGAAGGGGATAACCATGCTCATCTATATTTTCACCAACAACAATCCCAGAACCCTTAGAATTTTTCTTTGTAGGTTCATCCACCACTTGGGCCTTGCCCTTATCTTTCATAACTGGTTCAGCAACATGGACTTCAGATTTCTGAACTTGTTCCCCCTGAACTGAGGCACTACCAGATTGCACCTCAGCTTGCTTCTTGGTTGCTTCTATCAATTCTTGAGTACTTGAAAGCAGACCAATAGGCACATTTCCCCCTTTGGGGACCTCAGAAGGCATCTTGGCATATAAATCAATAGCAGTCTGTATGGCCTTCAGAGGTTCCCAACTCTGCTGCAGAAGGCAATCAGAAATGCCCTTTGCCATTGTAGAGAACTGAGCCCTTAACCTGAATGATGAGTTAAGGTTCAGAGTCTCTTTCTCAGTAAGATCTTTCAGCATTTTCCTATCTTCTTCAGAGAATGAGGGAGGAGGAGGAGGAGCAACAACATTTTCTTTCTTGAGCAAGGTCAGAATTTCATCTAACTGCTTGGACTGGCCCTTAACAACTTCATCAAGAGTAGATACAGATTTCTGAACTTCTGCAACAGCTTTATCTACCAGATGTCAAGTTTGCAACAACTGAAGCTTGCACATCTCTTTTGGCCAGTCTGAAGGCTTCCCTGATAGCCGTACTTATTTTGTTACATGAATGCACCAGCTCATTTAGCTTCCCACTTACTAGTCCCTCATTTCCAGCAACCTTGGTGAACTCAGTGCCAAGGAACATCTGAGCACCCTTCATTTCAGCAATGGAACTAGTATTGGCAGTTAGAGATTTTGTTAAGTCCTCCACCTTGAGAAGGAGGCGTTGGACTTCGGTGTTTTGCTTCTCTAACTGTGCTTCTACACTCAAAAGAGGAGGTGGTTGTGCATAGACAGAAGCCACAAAGGGAATTCTACCAAGCCCATCTAATGCCTTCTCCAATTGCATTTCAGTTGGACTCTCAGATTCAGTAGCAGAGTCCAACTCTTTCTCAGTTTGATCATCATAATTTATGGGCCTTGGTACTTGGTGAATTTGTGGGTGTAAGTGTTGGAGTTGTGGTTGAAAATGAGGTGAAGTGACATAAGCAGGTGTAGAGCCAGGTGGAAAGTATGGATGTGCATTAGAAGTTTCAGGTTGGCAATATGGTTGTTCAACAAGTAAATTTTGGATTTCTGGGGGAGGTGGGACGTTTGTGAGGCTGAAGGTTGGCTCAGAATCAGAAGACTGATTCTCCTCCAATAAGCCCTCATCAAACTCAAAATCAGCAAAGGAATCAAGATTCCCTTGAGGTGGCTCATCTTCATCCCAGAGGTCAGTTAAAACTGCAGTCTGATCAGATATGCCCTGGTTCAGATCACTGGTACCTGAACCAGCTTCTGGTTCAACAACTGCTGCTGCAGATGCATCGTCACTAGATTTATGGGTTGGTTCAGCCATAGCTTCATCGCCAGAGATAGTAGACACAGGGGTTGCCTTAACGACCCTCGTACCATCATCAAGAGTCACTTCATCGGCCGTAGAGTCTGGAATCTCAGTCTCAGGTGGTGTCACACCAAAGACTTCATCAATTCGTGCTGCAGTAGAGTGTAAGATTTGTGAAGTTTCAGGGGGTGCGTGCAGACACGGACTCTATTGTGTGCTGGGCGGACACACTTATATTTTCTTCACCATCTCCCCCTAAAGAAGTTTTGGAGATGGCTTCTTGTGGGTTTCCCTTTGGACTCGATTCCTCTGGTTCTTGTTGGGAAGATCCAGAGGGGTTTACTTCGGTACTAATGTCCTTGGGCTGTGAGGACTGCTTATATTTACGACGTTTTAATAAGCCCTTTGGAGATCTTGAGGGATCTTTTGGGAGATCCTCAGGTTGGTCAGTGGAGGAGGGAATTGGTGGTTGGGTAGATGAAATTATTGGGGTTTTTGTTAGGTCCAGATTTAGTCCAGATTTACTGGACTCGCTCCAGACTCGACTACTGGAGCCTTACTGAAGATCTGTCCAGAAACGTGTTCTACTGGACCTACTCCAGACTTGGAATCTGGAGTCCCTCTGAAGATTTGTCCAGAAATAATGGAAGACCAGTGAGCAAATACTTGTATAGGAAATTTGACTGAAGTCTGAAGAAAGAAGACTTAACAAATGGCGGAGTCCACTGGAAAGTCTTACCAGATATGTACACTGGAGGATTGTCAGTGTTCTAGATCCTACAAGTCTGAACACTGATATCAAGGATTGATATTTCCCTTTACACACTTTCCAAAGAACAATCCACTTGTTCTTTACCAAAGTATACGTGTGTAAAGGTGGTTGGATAAAAGGATACACTTGCATTTGATGTGACTTTATCCTTATTCCTTATCCAATACATTTAATGTTCTTGTCGGATCATTAAATGTATGCAACCATATTTGTACGGCACAAAATTCACTGGTGAATTTTGTTGCCTATAAATACAAAGTCATTTCCTTGACATAAATACTTTTAAGCATTCATTTTGCATTGAAGTGAATTTGTCCAAATACTCTCGATCTTAAACTGGGATACTTCACAACTTTAAGTATCTCGATCCTAAAGAGTTATTTGACAAATATAGATCATTTGTAACTCATAGGTTGTTAGGATACATACTTAATTGTATTATCTTGATTCCGCAACAACCTTGTGTTTTATTTAACATCATAAATAAAATACCCATGAAAAATACATAATGTTCCACTTTATTTGTTTATTGCTTTAAGTCTTGTATTACTTTATTTATATACTTGCATTTATATTAAAGTAATACTAGTCCATTCTAGTGCTTATTAGACTTGTTGTATTTTGCACTTTCCTGGTTTAACCATCGAACTTAAGGGACTCACATTTGGGACTATCTACATGAGCAAGTTGTCAGACTCATGGAGATATTTCTTCACACATATTATTGAGTGTCTAGGAGGCAGTTCTGGAGGGTTAGACCAGATTGCCTACTGCTTGTGGTTTGGGCTTAGGGTGGACTTTGCCCAGATTCTTTTTGATGACTTGGTTGAGCGACTTAGGGTGAAAGGAAGAAAACCGTTCGTTCCTTATATTCGTTTCCTTTCCTTAATGTTTAAAAATGCTCTTGGAGACCAGTATGATATGGATACTACTCACTTTTTTGTGACTGAGTATATGAGAGATTTGGTTAATCTCAGGTCTCCACTGGATGAGGTAGATATTCCTCACTCCATGCTTTCCTTGCAAAGGGAAGAAGTTGAAATGGCTCCAGTTGAAGGACCATCTGGTGATGATGTACAGATAATAGAGGTTGTACAGCCAATTAGACAAGTTGCTCCAGAAGGTCAAGGTCAAAAAGTTGTTGAACCTTCCAGACGACCTAGAACTAATAGGCGTCTGATGAGAGCTGGACTCCAGGTGAATCCAGCAAGACATCCTGGTGATGTTATGAATCTGGATGGGTCACCAATTTTTGAATCTAAAGAGGTTGTTGGGCAGGAAACTGATGAACAAGCTGAAAATGTTGCCCATATTGTAGAGCAGGTTGTTGAGGAAGTTGAAGTAGATGTTCAGACTGATGAACATATTTCTGGTGAGCAAGAGGCTCCAATTGACTTAAATGTTGAGGCTGGTGAACAGGTAATTGTAGAGACTGGTGAACAGTCTGGTGAACAGACAGTTGGGATTGCTCAAGACTGGGATGATGTTGACTCCCCAATGTCTGAAGGTTTTGATGTTAACATGAATTTTCTGGGTGAAGATGTACAAGAAGAAGAAAATCTACCAGAAATACCAACACCTCCACCAGAAATGCTTCCACCACAATCAAACATGCCACCACCACCACCACCTTCAATTCCAGAAAACACCCAATACTTCACTCCAGCAACCATTCAACCTTTAGAATCTCAACCTCCTCCTCGTGCGCCGGAGTCACCAGTTGCAACGTCTGAAGCTGCAACTGAAGAGGACTGGGCACAAGTTCCTCTAATGACCAGATTACCCTCAACTCTTGAACCTCCCACTGGTCTCTCCACTTCTTCTTCTGCTGAGGTCCAAGGCCTTTTAAGTAAGGTGGCGGACCTGGAGAGATCGCTCCAGACTTCATCTCAGGTTATTTCAGACTTCAAATCTTTATTATCAAATAACCTGGCATCTGAGATGAATGTCTTTGCTGGAAATGAGAAGCTGGTTTATGAGAAGCTTGATGAATTGGTACTGGCCACAAACAACAACACTGAAAAGATCAAGGTGGCAGTCCAGGGCTTAGAGTCAAGGTTGGTTAATTCTGTTCAGACTGCAGTCACTGGCGAACTGGCAGGTCTGAAAGAAGATGTTCAAAATTTGGTCTTCAGGATCAGTTCTCTGGAAAGTAGACCCACACTGGAACAGGGTGCAGTTGTTAGCACTATAAGTGATGAATGTACAAGGAAGTTCAGAAACAATATGTTGAAAGAATTATGTGAAGAAGTTTCTGGGACTGTTCTTCGTAGCATTTATGATGGGGTGTTACCCCAAGTAGAAAAGTTACTGGATGAGAAGTTGCCAAAGCACTTGCCTACAGCTGTTGCAAATATTCAGAAGGAAGTGCAGGTACTCAAGAAAGTTGTGTCTGAAACAACTCCAGTAGAAGGTACAACTTTTGGTCCACTAGACAGACTTATGCTTGAACAGTTGTGGAATGATCTCAAGTCAAGTACTGGAGATCGTTCCAAGGGGGAAAGGTCGTCTGGTGACCAAACTGAAAGACAAGGAGCTACTGGTACTGAAGCCAGTGAGCCCCAGTTTGAGTCCTTCCCAGATATTCCATCAACTCTGAAGGCTGTTAAAGGAAAAAAAAAAGTGGTATCTGGTGAAGAGGAAGAGCATACTGAAGATGCTGATGATGAAACTTCCAGGAAGTTAGAGCAAGAATGCATAATGATAGAGATTTTCAAAAGAAATCAAAAGGATGAACTGCTGGCCCATCAAAGGGAGATGGCAACAATGGGGACTCTGGACTCTTACAATGCTGGAAGGTTAGGCATTAACATTGAAGTATATAAAAAGATGAAAGATGACCCCAGAGTTCATCAATTCCTAAATGCATTAGATGATGTTCATGTACGCTCATTCTACGCTGAAGAAGAGCAAGTCTATGATTCAATTATTTATGGCGTGAGTGTACCAGAACTCATCAGACAAAGAAAGGATGAACTGCTGGCCCATCAAAGGGAGATGGCAACAATGGGGACTCTGGACTCTTACAATGCTGGAAGGTTAGGCATTAACATTGAAGTATATAAAAAGATGAAAGATGACCCCAGAGTTCATCAATTCCTAAATGCATTAGATGATGTTCATGTACGCTCATTCTACGCTGAAGAAGAGCAAGTCTATGATTCAATTATTTATGGCGTGAGTGTACCAGAACTCATCAGACAAAGAAAGGATGAACTGCTGGCCCATCAAAGGGAGATGGCAACAATGGGGACTCTGGACTCTTACAATGCTGGAAGGTTAGGCATTAACATTGAAGTATATAAAAAGATGAAAGATGACCCCAGAGTTCATCAATGCCTAAATGCATAATGATAGAGATTTTCAAAAGAAATCAAAAGGATGAACTGCTGGCCCATCAAAGGGAGATGGCAACAATGGGGACTCTGGACTCTTACAATGCTGGAAGGTTAGGCATTAACATTGAAGTATATAAAAAGATGAAAGATGACCCCAGAGTTCATCAATTCCTAAATGCATTAGATGATGTTCATGTACGCTCATTCTACGCTGAAGAAGAGCAAGTCTATGATTCAATTATTTATGGCGTGAGTGTACCAGAACTCATCAGACAAAAAAGGATGAACTGCTGGCCCATCAAAGGGAGATGGCAACAATGGGGACTCTGGACTCTTACAATGCTGGAAGGTTAGGCATTAACATTGAAGTATATAAAAAGATGAAAGATGACCCCAGAGTTCATCAATTCCTAAATGCATTAGATGATGTTCATGTACGCTCATTCTACGCTGAAGAAGAGCAAGTCTATGATTCAATTATTTATGGCGTGAGTGTACCAGAACTCATCAGACAAAAAAGGATGAACTGCTGGCCCATCAAAGGGAGATGGCAACAATGGGGACTCTGGACTCTTACAATGCTGGAAGGTTAGGCATTAACATTGAAGTATATAAAAAGATGAAAGATGACCCCAGAGTTCATCAATTCCTAAATGCATTAGATGATGTTCATGTACGCTCATTCTACGCTGAAGAAGAGCAAGTCTATGATTCAATTATTTATGGCGTGAGTGTACCAGAACTCATCAGACAAAGAAAGGATGAACTGGTGAGTCTCCAGAAAAAGATAAGAAAGAATGCTGGTGCTCTGGAGATAGAGTACAGAAAGAGACTTACTGGTTTACCAAAGTTAACTGCCAGACAGATCAAAACAATCAAAGATGCTGATGTAAGCAATTTCATTCCCCTGGACACTTCTCGAAAAATCAATCGTCAAGAACTCCAATCTGCTGTAGAGCAAAGGAGAGTGTCCAAGGATACTGAAGCTTTGATCCAGCAAGCCAAGCTGAAAGAAAAATACAATGAAATGTTGAACTTCAGGGCTGATGCTAGAAGGATCACTGGTGCTAAAATCAAGTTGGCTGAAGATCATGAAGGCATGTCAAAATTTGAAGTAAAGTTGACCAGGGAGGGTAAGTTTACTGACGAAAGAAGAAGTACTTCAGTCCAAGCATTTGGATGGAGTGAACTGAAGGAAATCGCTTTAACGTTCAGGGGGAAGACAAATGTGTCGACTGATGTTAAAGCATTTCTTAAAAGGATTGAGAAGGTATGGAAAAGAAAGCAACAAATGGAAGTTGCAATGGGCATAAGAACGACAGAATCAATACCATCTTCTCCATCACCAAAGAGAAAGGCTACTGAAGATGCTGATGATGAAACTTCCAGGAAGTTAGAGCAAGAATGCATAATGATAGAGATTTTCAAAAGAAATCAAAAGGATGAACTGCTGGCCCATCAAAGGGAGATGGCAACAATGGGGACTCTGGACTCTTACAATGCTGGAAGGTTAGGCATTAACATTGAAGTATATAAAAAGATGAAAGATGACCCCAGAGTTCATCAATTCCTAAATGCATTAGATGATGTTCATGTACGCTCATTCTACGCTGAAGAAGAGCAAGTCTATGATTCAATTATTTATGGCGTGAGTGTACCAGAACTCATCAGACAAAAAAGGATGAACTGCTGGCCCATCAAAGGGAGATGGCAACAATGGGGACTCTGGACTCTTACAATGCTGGAAGGTTAGGCATTAACATTGAAGTATATAAAAAGATGAAAGATGACCCCAGAGTTCATCAATTCCTAAATGCATTAGATGATGTTCATGTACGCTCATTCTACGCTGAAGAAGAGCAAGTCTATGATTCAATTATTTATGGCGTGAGTGTACCAGAACTCATCAGACAAAGAAAGGATGAACTGGTGAGTCTCCAGAAAAAGATAAGAAAGAATGCTGGTGCTCTGGAGATAGAGTACAGAAAGAGACTTACTGGTTTACCAAAGTTAACTGCCAGACAGATCAAAACAATCAAAGATGCTGATGTAAGCAATTTCATTCCCCTGGACACTTCTCGAAAAATCAATCGTCAAGAACTCCAATCTGCTGTAGAGCAAAGGAGAGTGTCCAAGGATACTGAAGCTTTGATCCAGCAAGCCAAGCTGAAAGAAAAATACAATGAAATGTTGAACTTCAGGGCTGATGCTAGAAGGATCACTGGTGCTAAAATCAAGTTGGCTGAAGATCATGAAGGCATGTCAAAATTTGAAGTAAAGTTGACCAGGGAGGGTAAGTTTACTGACGAAAGAAGAAGTACTTCAGTCCAAGCATTTGGATGGAGTGAACTGAAGGAAATCGCTTTAACGTTCAGGGGGAAGACAAATGTGTCGACTGATGTTAAAGCATTTCTTAAAAGGATTGAGAAGGTATGGAAAAGAAAGCAACAAATGGAAGTTGCAATGGGCATAAGAACGACAGAATCAATACCATCTTCTCCATCACCAAAGAGAAAGGCTACTGAAGATGCTCCAGAAAGGACATCGAAAAGAAGGGCCTGACTCTTATTGTTTACTTATTGTAAATTATTGTCTTATGAAAATTGTATACTATTTATCAGTTGATGAATGTAATAATAGTTGCAATTTTTTATTTTTATAAGTAAATGATCAGATTTAGTCTAAGTTAGAACTTAATTGATGAAACTGAAAACACTCATGATCTATAAAGTGTTTTCCAGTAACTTAGATTTTTTAGACAAATCGAAACTTGTGTTTTTCAAGCTTACAAAATGTATAGATTTAAGCTTGAAAACACTTGCATTATTTCTAAACAAATAGGGGGAATTTGTTAGGTCCAGATTTAGTCCAAATTTACTGGACTTGCTCCAGACTCGACTACTGGAGCCTTACTGAAGATCTGTCCAGAAACGTGTTCTACTGGACCTACTCCAGACTTGGAATCTGGAGTCCCTTTGAAGATTTGTCAAGAAATAATGGAAGACCAGTGAGCAAATACTTGTATAGGAAATCTGGAGTATTCTCCAGATGAGCTCACTGGACTTCACCCCAGTCCAGATCAACTCTACTGAAGACATTTTGACTGAAGTCAAAGACTGAAGTCTGAAGAAAGAAAACTTAACAAATGGCGGAGTCCACTGGAAAGTCTTACCAGATCTGTACACTGGAGGATTGTCAGTGTTCTAGATCCTACAAGTCTGAACACTGATATCAAGGATTGACTTTTCCCTTTACACACTTTCCAAAGAACAATCCACTTGTTCTTTACCAAAGTATACGTATGTAAAGGTGGTTGGATAAAAGGATACACTTGCATTTGATGTGACTTTATCCTTATTCCTTATCCAATACATTTAATGTTCTTGTCGGATCATTAAATGTATGCAACCATATTTGTACGGCACAAAATTCACTGGTGAATTTTGTTGCCAATAAATACAAAGTCATTTCCTTGACATAAATACTTTTAAGCATTCATTTTGCATTGAAGTGAATTTGTCCAAATACTCTCGATCTTAAACTGGGATACTTCACAACTTTAAGTATCACGATCCTAAAGAGTTATTTGACAAATATAGATCATTTGTAACTCATAGGTTGTTAGGATACATACTTAATTGTATTATCTTGATTCCGCAACAGCCTTGTGTTTTATTTAACATCATAAATAAAATACCCATGAAAAATACATAATGTTCCACTTTATTTGTTTATTGCTTTAAGTCTTGTATTACTTTATTTATATACTTGCATTTATATTAAAGTAATACTAGTCCATTCTAGTGCTTATTAGACTTGTTGTATTTTGCACTTTCCTGGTTTAACCATCGAACTTAAGGGACTCACAGTTTTAAACAACTTCAACATTTGACCACCAGGTGCACCAATGGGTCTCGCATTCTTTTGCGACCCGCTCGGTGACCTTTCTGAGCCAGTCGGTCGTGCTGTTTCAGTTTTATTAATTACCTGAAGCATTGCAGCGGAGAGTTCTGGTTCTAGATCTGAAGTAGATAGCTTTGATAGATCCTTGTAGAACTCCGTCGCTGAAGATTCAAGCCCCTCCATGTGATACGCATCTCCAAGCATGTTCATGAAGCAAATGCTCAGAAATCTGGGAAATGAGATATGTGGACTTCTTTTCTCTTTTAATTTTGTTACCAGCTAAGAGAAAAGTATCTCAGCGAAGTCCACCTCAATCCCATGCCACAAGTAGTACCCGATTTCTACTTGTGTTAATGAAATCTGGTCCAATCCACCCCAGTTTCCACCTAGGCACTCCACAATCTGAGTCCAGAAATAACGCCAACAATTTTTAAATCCAGACAGAAAAATATGTCCAGATGTTCTCAGATTGTGCTCAGCATCGACCATGTCATCATGACCCATGGCGTGCAATACTTCCCTGAAATTAACTCCTTTTAGCCTTTTTGCATAGGCTGAAGAAGAGGGAAGGTAGTTCAAGTGAAAGGATATACTGCTTAGTGCCTTCTTGTAAAGAAAAAGCAATGGACTTTTCATCCTTGCTTAGAGTAGCAGTATACCAGAATTCTAGTAAGTATCTATGATACATTACTTGAGGATCTGCAGTCAAGGCATAATGGAGAGGGGATTATTCAAGAAATTTATTAATCCTCCCCATTAAGGTTTTGCCTTTGGCGTTCAGTGCGGCCATGAAATTATTCATATTGAATCTAAGGGTCGATGGATCGAACCCTTTTGGCCATTGAGCACTGGCCTTGACTACTTTGGATGGTTTGTATTCGAAAGCTATTAGTGATTTGGCGTGAGAAGCAGATTTAGCCATTATTTCTACAAGGGAAAACTGAATATGAAAGATGAATTTAGGGTTTTGAAGATATGAAGGAATGAGAAAATGAGAGAGAATGATGATTGGGAGTAAATGTAAAAAGAAGTAAATGAAGGAATTGTTTTGGAAAAGGTATATAGATTTATGATGGAATACAAAGTGTTTTTCCAAAATAAAAAAAAAACTGATTTTGAAATTCAAACCCACAAAAAAAATATTATTTTAATGAAATCTGGTCCAATCCACCCCAGTTTCCACCTAGGCACTCCACAATCTGAGTCCAGAAATAACGCCAACAATTTTTAAATCCAGACAGAAAAATATGTCCAGATGTTCTCAGATTGTGCTCAGCATCGACCATGTCATCATGACCCATGGCGTGCAATACTTCCCTGAAATTAACTCCTTTTAGCCTTTTTGCATAGGCTGAAGAAGAGGGAAGGTAGTTCAAGTGAAGGGCCTCTCGAAACCCATCAAGTGAAAGGATATACTGCTTAGTGCCTTCTTGTAAAGAAAAAGCAATGGACTTTTCATCCTTGCTTAGAGTAGCAGTATACCAGAATTCTAGTAAGTATCTATGATACATTACTTGAGGATCTGCAGTCAAGGCATAATGGAGAGGGGATTATTCAAGAAATTTATTAATCCTCCCCATTAAGGTTTTGCCTTTGGCGTTCAGTGCGGCCATGAAATTATTCATATTGAATCTAAGGGTCGATGGATCGAACCCTTTTGGCCATTGAGCACTGGCCTTGACTACTTTGGATGGTTTGTATTCGAAAGCTATTAGTGATTTGGCGTGAGAAGCAGATTTAGCCATTATTTCTACAAGGGAAAACTGAATATGAAAGATGAATTTAGGGTTTTGAAGATATGAAGGAATGAGAAAATGAGAGAGAATGATGATTGGGAGTAAATGTAAAGAGAAGTAAATGAAGGAATTGTTTTGGAAAAGGTATTTAGATTTATGATGGAATACAAAGTGTTTTTCCAAAATAAAAAAAAAAAATTGATTTTGAAATTCAAACCCACAAAAAAAATATTATTTTAATGAAATCAATTTTGATCGGGTTTGAAGTCCGAAAATAATTTTGGGTATACGTCCGCATTTAATGCAACGACGGTTATGACCCCACATTTTCACAAAACTTTTCAACACTTTAAAGAAAAAGTGATCATTACTTTTCATTTACGGCGCAACTTGTGTGACACGTCAGCAAAAAGCATCATTATTCAAACGTTAAACAGTAACTGTCACGTGTTCACACAACGACCAAGTATCCAAAAGACATTATAAAGGACTAACTTATTTCAGAAATAACTTATTTAAATCTGAGCATGATCAGATTTTGAGGAATCTGAACCATCTCAGTTTTCACACTTATTCTGAAATCATTTCAGAAATTCTGAAGCATTTCAGTCAAAATATTTTTTGAAAGCAAAGTTCCCCCTTAGAGAAAAAATTCTTTTAAACATAAAATATTTGACACTTCCCCCTGAGGCGATGCTATACAGGATTTAGCATACCCAAATCACTGATGAGATGTTTAAACGTTTTGACATCCAAGGGTTTTGTAAAAACATCAGCGAGTTATTTATCAGTGGGAATGAAATGAAGTTCAATGTCACCTTTAATAATGTGATCTCTAATAAAATGATACCTGAGGTCGATATGCTTGGTTTTGGAGTGCATGACAGGATTGTGAAAGATGGCAATGGCACTGGTGTTATCACAAAATATAGGAGTCTTTGTATACTTAACACCATAATCAGTTAGTTGGTTCTTCATCCACAAAATCTGAGTGCAGCAACTGGCTGCAGAAATGTATTCAGCTTCAGCTGTGGAGAGTGATACTGCAGTCTGCTTCTTACTTGTCCAACTAACCAATTTGCCACCTAGGAAATGACAACCACCTGTGGTACTTTTCCTATCTATTTTACAACCTGCATGATCAGAATCTGAATAACCCATTACATCTAGACTTGAGCCTTTGGGATACCAAAGACCAAGTCTGGGGACACCTTTAAGGTATCTGAAAATCCTTTTCACAGCATTTGTGTGTGCTTCTCTGGGATCAGACTGAAATCTTGCACAAAGGCATGTTGCAAACATTATGTCAGGTCTACTAGCAGTTAAGTACATGAGGGATCCCACCATACCACGATATTTTGTGGGATCCACTTATTTTCCATTGGGATCTGAGTCCAAAGTTAATGGTGCAGAAATGGGAGTATCTTTTGATGAGACTGAATCAAATTGATATTTCTTTAATAAGTCTCTGACATATTTTTCTTGATTTATAAAAATACCATCACTGGTTTGTTTCACTTGAAGACCTAGAAAATATGTCAGTTCACCCATCATACTCACCCATCATACTCATTTCATACTCAGATGACATTATTTCAGAAAACTGTTCACACATTTTGTTATTTGTAGACCCAAACACAATATCATCGACATAAATTTGTACAAGTAAGATATCACTTTTATCATGCAATATGAATAAAGTGTTATCTATTGCACCCTTTTAAAACCATGTTTCAGAAGATGTTTAGTAAGAGTATCATACCAGGCTCTAGGTGCTTGTCTCAGACCATATAATGCTTTATTCAGTCTGTACACCCAATGAGGTCTTTCTTCATTTATGAACCCTGGTGGCTGATACACATACACAACTTCTTCCAATTCACCATTCAAGAACGCACTCTTGACATCCATCTGATAGACTTTGAACTCATGATGAGCTGCAAAAGCTAAGAAAATTCTGATAGCTTCTAGTCTAGCAACTGGTGCAAAAGTTTCATCAAAGTCTACTCCTTCTTCTTATGAGTAACCCTTTGCAACAAGTCTTGCCTTGTTTCGAATCACATGACCATCTTCATCCATCTTGTTTCTGAAGACCCATCTTGTCCCAATAGGTTCTTTCTTTAAATCACTGGGACAAGGAACAAGTTCCCAAACATCGTTCCTCTTAAACTGATTAAGCTCATCTTGCATGGCTTCAATCCAGCTAGGGTCATTCATAGCCTCGTCAATCTTCTTCGGTTCTATCAAAGATAAGAAGCTGACATTTAAGCATTGATCGCTTGTGGCTCTTCTGGTCTGAACCCCACTAGTGGAATCTCCAATGATTAGATCGATTGGATGTGCTCGTGTCCACTTAGTGTAATGACCAGGATGAACAATGATATCAGTGCAAGAGCTCCTCTGATTTACTTCAGGAGGTGCTTCAGAAAAGACTACTTCAGTCTCATCATCTTCCTCCTGCAGATCATGATTTGCATCATGGAACTGTTCAGATTGGGGTAATTCAGTGGAACCTGATATCTGAGGTGAAGCAGCATGTACATCTGATCCAATAGTCAGTTCAGAAGGTAGTTTAAAACTGACTGAAGGATAGAATGGAATGTTGCTTGACTTGTTTATTATTGGTTCTGAACTGAGATGTTCAGAAGCAGGTTCAGGTGACTGATCAGATTGGGCAATAGGATCAGAATCACCAAAACTTATTAGACTTTCTGAGGGTGGTACAGGAGTTGAATTCTTAAAGATTGCAGAATTAGATTCATCAAAGGTAACATGAATTGACTCATCAACCTTATCAAGTCTCTTGTTATAGACTCTAAAGGCCTTGCGAATTGTTGAATATCCTAGGAAGTAACCTTCATCAGCCTTTGCATCGAATTTTCCAAGCTGACTGGAGTCATTCAGAATATATACTGGACATCCAAATACATGGAAGTATCCAATATTAGGCTTTCTATTTCTAAGTACTTCATAGGCTGTCTTCTTGTGTCTTTTGACATAGACAGATCTGTTCTGAGTGTAGCAAGCAGTTGCAACAGCATCAGCCCAGAAATTCTTGGGAAGACCAGATTCATTTAGCATACTTCTAGCAGCTTCAATCAGCGTACGATTCTTTCTTTCTACTACACCATTCTGCTCTGGTGTGTGGGCTGAGGAGAAGTTCTGAGATATGCCAGTGTCAGTGCAGAAGGACTCCAGAGTTGCATTTCTGAATTCAGTGCCATTGTCACTTCTGAGCTGACAAACTTTTCGCTTATGCTTGAGTTCAATTTGTTTGATGAGAGTAATGATTTCAGCAGCAACTTCACTCTTGGATCTGAGGAAAATTACCCAGCAATATCTTGAATATTCATCAACAATAACAAGGGTATACTTCTTTCCTGCTCTTGTCTGAACATTCACTGGTCCAAAGATGTCCATGTGAAGCATGTGAAGAGGTTCAGTTATACTAAAACTTTGCTTTGTCTTGAATGAAGCTCTTTTCTGCTTACCCATTTCACAACCTGGACATGGCTTGTCTTTATTGAAAGACATTGAGGGTATCCCATCAACAAGTTGTTTTCTTGACAACTTATTAATATTTTTGAAGTTCAGATGGGATAATCTCTTGTGCCACAACCAGTTTGTGTCTTCATTTGCCTTTGTGTAGAAACATTGTTCAGTGGGTGAACTATTCATATCAATGATATAAATGTTTCCTTTTCTTGGTACAATCAATACTACATTTCCATCTCTGTTGAATATGGTGCCTTGTGAAATATCAAACAATACCTTGAAGCCATCATCACACAGTTGACTAACACTGATCAGGTTATATTTCAAACCATTCACATATGCAACACGTGTGAATTTGACTTGTCCATTATTCACAACACCATATCCCTCAGTTTGTCCATTTTCATCATTCCCAAATGTTATTGAGGGCCCCTCTTGTACCCTATATTCCTCCAGCAGGGTTTGATAACCAGTCATGGTTCTGCCAGCAGCGCTGTCAAGAAACCATATATTCTTCTTTCGGTCTCCCTGCACAAACACAAAGATTAGTTCTTTTTGGGAACCCATCTCTTGATGGGTTCGCTAGACTCTCCCTTAGTAGTCTCAAATTTCTTTGGTTCATAAGGAACTGAAGGATCGAAGGGGATCTCAGTCATAATTTCAGATGACACAAAAACAGTTGGTTTGATGAGGGTTTCAACCTTTTTCTTCTCAGATTTTTGCTTGATTTGTTTGGAAAAAGGTTTTGCATTTTGCTTAGGTTGAAGAGGAGTGGTTTCAACATTTTTTAAACGTGCATTACAACTCTGCACTTGTCTAGCCAATACCTGAAATTGACTATTTAACCTTAACAAAATTGATTCTTCATTAGACACCTGAGCCTTACCTGAATCTGAGGTAGAAGGCTCAGTGGGGGAGATATTTTTCTTCTTCTTTTGCCCTTTTGGAACCTTAGATGAATTCTGAGGGGATGGATTTTTGGTTTTAGCCTTCTTTTCTGAAACAGTTGTCTGAGTTGTTTCAGATTTACCCTCAGATTGTTCCTGGGCCTTATCAGTCACAGTTTTCTGTTTGCCAACTTTAGGAAAAATAATTTCTGGTTTCATTTCCTTTGGAAGTGCATCTAAATCAGTGATTATAGATGCCAAATGAAGATCACCCGACTCATATGCTATTCTTTGATTTGCAAAAGTATTTTTAATTGCAGCATCTGGTTTTGGTGCCTTCATCCAAGATTTAATTATTTTTTGTTCCTTTTCAAGGATGGTTTTTAATTCTTCTTTTTACAACTCTAAAGTGGAAACCATAGACTGATAACTTTTTAAAGCCAACTGAACATCTTTCAGCTCTTTTAGTCTGGCCTGACTGGTGTTCAGTTCAGAAGTATTACTTTCAAACATTTTTAGGCTTTCTGAACGCACAGTTTCAACAAATGAAATGTCAGCCTCTAAAAGAACCAAAAGGTCCAATTTTTGTTCCTTATTACTTTCAAAACCAAAGTCACTAACCTTTTTCATGACTATATCCACCCATCGACCAGATTCAACATCAGACTTGACCAAATGACCTTGATCTTCACGTGCCATGAAACACATATCCCTAACTTCTTCCTCATCATCAGATGATTCGTCAGATTCTTCCCATTTTTCAGTCTTGGCAGTCATACAACTATTATTGCTTGAGTTGTTTTGAGCCATGAGAGCTATTTGGGCTTTCAGCTTCTTGTACTTAGCCTTATAGCTATCATCAGATTTCTGAAAAATAGAATGATTAGGGGCAGATTGTGATGATGAAGGCTGACTAGATCTGCATTCCTTCATGAAATGTCATTTCTTGCCACACTTAAAGCATTCAAGATTAGACTTGCCAATAGAAGCGCTGGAAGCAAATGGTTTGCCAGATCGATTTGATTTGGCCTTAAAACGATTGAACGTTTTAGCCAGCATGGCAACCAGATCATCATCGTCATCCTCATCACAATTATGAGTTACATTACCAGAAATACCAGTTTTTAACATTTCAGAGACCATCTTCTTCATTGAGTCAGAATGATCACTCTCAGAAGATAGTAGAGCAGTCCCATGTGGCTCAGAGTACTGAACCATGACTGAACTGGTAGAAGCATGATTTTTGGCATCTTGCTCAGCCACAGCTCTCTCAGCTTTGTTCTCTTCAGTGTACCTGAAGGCTCCATATAGGGAAGCAAGAGTGTGACTGTGCAAGGTTTTTCCTTGTCTTAAAACCAAGATCAAGTTTTCCCATTTAGAAGGTAAAATGTCACAAAACTTTTCTAACAAAATTTCTTTGTCTTTAGTTACACCCAGGGCTTTCAATTGATGTAACACCCGACATTTAAAAACATGGGTTTTCAAAAACTTTCACCTAACGGTGTTAAAAGATGCGGAAGAAAACTTTAAAAGTTCAAAACCGATAAAAACTGTTCGGTTTCTGCATTTATTGGTGTTACATGCCATACCATAAAATAGTTTAAAATGAAAACCCAACGGTTGCCCAACACAAAACAACCGCTCAACAATACTACATAAATTCGACATTAACTACGAAATGTAAATAAATGTATAAAGAGATAATCGTCTATGGGTAGCTAAGTTCTCCTGCATGCATCTACCCAATTCTCACTCTTCCTGCATCAACTAGTCCTTCAAGCTAAACCTGAGGGAACAACCACATTTAAGAAACAAGTGTTAGCTAACGAATTAGCTAAGTAAGATAACACTATGTTACTAAGACATTTGTCCAATTGAAACAATCTTCATATTTAGACAAGTTTATTTAGGCACATCACACGTTCACACATAACTGCATATCAACTTCATATCAATTAGGGTGAATCCCCCTAAATGTGCCTATCCTTCATTTTATTCATACATTATCACACGTATCTTCGTTAACTGCATATAAGTGTAACATAAGTCACACCCGACTAGAAGCTCCACCAAAAGGCGAGTCATACTTCGTCGTTAAGGAATGGCAAGCCAATCCAAGAGTAATCCGTATGTGGAGGTTGGTCAAACCCCTCGTATTACTCGCCCTGCATTATTATGACCATGTTGCAAGGAGCCACCCAAGCAACAACTACGTCAACGCACTCGTCCGACTAAGACTAGTATGGGTTAAGCTTAACACTTTCCCTGCATTATATTTACGAGCTCGGTTTCACACTTATGGTTTAGGTAACACACATTCCTAAACCGTCACATACATATAGTCTAGGTAACACACATTCCTAGACATTCACACACTTTATCTTCATTACGTTTGGATCCTTAAACGTGCAAGTGACATGGCAACCTAATAAGTCTAGTGAGCTAGGTGTACAAGCCATGTAAGCATGCATATATCACACATCAACTTCATTTCTACATTTCATGCATAATGAGATACTTCGTAATACTACATAAACTGCATAACAATACACTACATTAAGCAATACTTCATTTCACTACATTAGGGACTGCATTTCAGGTCTCATGGTCAACTACATAACCCATAATACCTCCCGTGTAACCCCATATGCCCACATGCAATATAAAGATACCAAATGGAAGTATTTATGATTTGAAACCAGCTTTTCGTTGAATCCCCCAGCGTGTCAAAGTAGTGTATCTTACCTCGGCGTAGTCCACAATAATCAACAACTAGTCACTGTGTAAAGCAACTATGCTCGTCTACCTATAATTAGTAAACGATTATTAGACAAGCTACATACTCACGTCATTAAGGCCAATAACTAGACCCACACACTTTAAAGACTCACTTATGATTCAGGTCTAATCTACATGTCAAACGACGTTACGGTTCAAAAGTATACATTTTCTGAAAACAGTTGAGTTGCGCCGCAACATAGAGTTGCGCCGCAGCTCAAGCCCCCAGTTGCGCCGCAACACCTTATGTTGCGCCGCAACTCTCCTTCGACCTGCACTTTTACAAAATCATTTTCCACCCCCAATTCGACCCCAAACGACTCCAGGTCTACCATACAGATTCAATACACCATAATCCTTCATATTTAGACCATTACAAAGCATTTCAATCATTAATTACACCATATATGGCTTTAATCCATCAAAACCACTATTAATCTTCATTAAACGATTCCCCATAATCCAATAATTATTCCTAATGACTCATATAATCAAAAGGACCTGAAATCAAAGATTTAATACCTGATCTACCTGTAGATGACAATAGGGATGCAAACACTTGGCTAAACACAACCGATTCACACTTTGGAAGGATTTTCGGCTTGCAATTGGTGGAGGAATGTTATGGGGTGGCCTAGGGCTTGTTTAGAGAATGTAATGGCTGCAAATTATGATCTAATGACACCCTCTAATTCCCTAATCCCGTTTTTGACTTTGCACATATGTCAAAACTAGCCCCTAGGCTTCCTAATGCTTCATTATTGGTCACAAACTACTTTAATGACCATATACAACATTAATCCTTCATTAAATGTCACTACATAGACATTAATCTTCTTATTACACACATTTATACTACATTAACATTTAGGCTTTCAAGCCTCACACATAACACACATTAACTACAAATATGCATAAAATCTAAAATAGACTTAACGACACACACACAATATTGACTTAACGGCATTAGTCAACTAGTAAAGAAAAGTTTGGGATGTTATAATTACCTCCCCCTTAAGAGGATTCCGTCCCCGGAATCTCATCATTAAGGAACAACTCGGGATATTTCTCTTTCATCACTGCTTCAGTTTCCCAAGTCAAGCTTTCTCCATGATTATGCTTCCACTTTATCAAGACAAGATCTATCACCTTTCTGCGTAACTTCTTTTGCTTTCTTCCAAGTATCGCCACCGGTTCATCAACCATTCTCTTCATTGGGTCTATGCTCACGTCTTGAATTGGAATCACACTTGACTCCTCGGCTAGACACTTCCTTAGGTAGGATACATGGAAAGTGTTGTGAATCCCTTCCAATTCTGGAGGCAATTCCAACTGATAAGCTAGATCTTTTATGCGTTTCAACACTTTGAAAGGTCCAATAAATCTTGGACTCAACTTGCCCTTCTTTCCAAACCGGATAACTCCTTTCCATGGTGACACTTTCAGCATCACTAAGTCACCTACACTAAACTCCATTGGTCTCCTTTTCTTATCTGCATAAGTTTTCTGCCTTTCTCTAGCCACACGTAAAGCTTCTTTAGCCACATTGACTTTTTCAGCCGTAACTTCAACAATTTCAGGACCGGTTAACTGCTTTTCACCGGGTTCCATCCAACAACTTGGAGTCCTACATTTCCTTCCATACAACATTTCAAATGGTGGCATACCAATACTAGCATGGTGACTATTATTATAAGCAAATTCAATCAACTTCAAGTGATCATCCCATGCTCCACCATATTCGAGTACACACGTTCTCAACATATCCTCCAAGGTTTGAATGGTTCTCTCACTTTGCCCATCGGTTTGAGGATGATAGGCGGTACTCAAATTTATCCTACTACCCAACTCCCGTTGAAGACCCTTCCAAAAATTGGACACAAATCTAGAGTCTCGATCCGAAACAATAGACAAAGGAACTCCATGCTTCGATACTACTTCATCAATGTAAATCTTTGCCATCTTCGTTAAAGACACATCTTGTCGGGTAGCTAGGAAATGGGCACTCTTCGTCAATCTATCTACAATCACCCATATCATATCATTCCCTTTCGGCGTTTTAGGTAGCTTCGTTACAAAGTCCATGGTAATATGATCACATTTCCACTCGGGAATGTCTAATTGATGCAACAAACCATACGGTTTGATGGTCCGTTTTCACACGTGCACACGTCAAACACTTTGCTACAAAATGAGCTACTTCTCCTTTAATATCCGGCCACCAATAAATCGGCTTCAAATCTGCATACATTTTGGTGACACCGGGGTGAACCGAATATCTACTTCTATGGGCTTCCTCAAGGATCAATTCTCGGTTACCACCAAGCAATGGCACCCAAATTTGACCCTTGTATGTTTTGAACCCACGGCTATTAGTCTCCATCACAAGATGTTTCTTCTTTCTAATGCTTTCTTTGTCAATGTTATCCTTCATTAATGCCCTTGCTTGTGCTTCTTTAATTCGATCAAGTAGCCCTGACTTGGCTTGAACTTGCATGCTCATTATCTTACAAGAAGAACTTTGCACCTTCCTACTTAGTGCATCCGCCACTACATTGGCTTTACCCGGATGGTATTTGATTTCACAATCATAATCCTTAAGTAATTCCATCCACCTCCTTTGTCTCATGTTCATCTCCTTTTGGTTAAAGACATACTGCAAACTTTTATGATCGGTAAACAAAGTGCATTTTGTACCATAAAGGTAATGTCTCCACAATTTCAATGCAAATACAACTGCTGCCAACTCAAGATCATGGGTAGGGTAATTCTTCTCATGTGGCTTCAACTGACGTGAAGCATAAGCAATCACCTTCTCCCTCTGCATAAGGACACAACCTAAACCCGTATTAGATGCATCACTATACAAAACCAAATCATCGGTACCTTCAGGCAAGGCAAGTATAGGAGCTTCACACAACTTCTTTTTCAATGTTTGAAATGCATTCTCCTGCTTATCGGTCCCACTCAAACTTCACTCCTTTCTTCGTTAGTTCAGTCATAGGCTTGGCTATTCGGGAGAAATCCTGAATGAATCTTCTATAATATCCAGCCAAACCAAGAAAACTTTTAATCTCAGTAGGAGTCTTTGGCTGCTCCCACTTTGAAACAGCTTCAATCTTTGAAGGATCTACTTTAATACCTTCTGATGAAATGACATGACCAAGAAACTGCACTTCTCGAAGCCAAAACTCGCATTTAGAAAACTTGGCATACAATTTCTTCTCCCTCAACACCTCCAAAACTGCTTTCAAGTGCTCACGGTGCTCATCTTCTGACTTAGAATAGATCAAAATATCGTCAATAAACATAATAACAAAATGATCTAGAAAGGGATGGCATACCCGATTCATTAAGTCCATAAACGCGGCTGGAGCATTAGTCAACCCAAATGGCATGGCCAAGAACTCATAATGCCCATATCTAGTCCGGAAAGCTGTCTTTGCTACATCCTCCTTCTTAACCTTCAATTGATGATAACCGGACCGCAAATCTATCTTTGAAAAATATGAAGCACCATGTAGTTGATCAAAGAGATCATCAATTCGTGGGAGAGGATATTTATTCTTAACCGTTTGCTTATTCAGCTCACGGTAGTCTATGCACATGCGCATAGATCCATCTTTCTTCTTAACAAAAAGAACCGGAGCTCCCCAAGGCGAGGAACTAGGTTGTATGAACCCTTTGTCAAGTAATTCCTGAAGTTGGGACATTAACTCTTTCATTTCTATAGGCCCAATAGGTATGGTGCTTTTGCAACAGGTGTAGCACCGGGTATAAGATCAATCTGAAAAGTGACTTCACGATCGGGAGGAATACCAGGAAGATCATCGGGAAACACGTCAGGAAAACCAGAAACTACATCCACACTAGCAATAGAAGGCTTCTCCTTTCTTGCATCAATAACATAAGCAAGGAAATGGCTTTTGTTCTTTCGTATGCACTTAAGAGCCTTCATCATGTTGATAATCTTTATTCCCCCTCTCTTCTTATCTCCATAAACTGTAACGACTTTACCATCGGGTGAAGAAAACCGAATAATCTTTTGTGAACACAAAATGTTAGCTTCATTCTGAGACAACCAATCCATACCTATCACTACATCAAAACCGGCTAAAGTAGTAGGCAATAGTTGGACCGGAAACGAACGACCTTCAATCTCAATATCACAATCATCATAACCCACACGTATATCACTAACCGTACCATTAGCAATTTCTACTTCTATTGAGCAATCTAAAGGGGTAGTGACTCTTTCTAGCTTAGGAGCAAATAAAGTAGACACAAGTGACCTATTTGCACCAGAATCAAATAGAACAGAGGCAGGCTTTGAATTAACAAGGAAAGTATCACTTACCACCTTGTCGTTGTTCTTAGCATCATCAACAGTCATCTGCAAGGCTCTCACTTTTGTTGCTGTCGTGGCTGCCTTCTTTCCATCATTCTTCATTTGTGGACAATCGGCAATGAGATGACCCGTTTCTTGACACTTGTAGCAACGAGTCTTGTCCCTATATTCTGTTGCAAGATGTCCCGACTTCCCACACTTATGACACCTTCTTGTCTTGTCGGAACATTGACCTTCATGAACAGTCTTGCAAAAACCACACCAAGAACCATTCTTCTTTTTATCATTGCCACCACTTGAGCTAGGATTTCCACGGAACTTCTTATTATTGTTGTTGTTAGATGACCAATTTGACCTTCTTTTGAACCCTGCTTTCTTGTCATCAACTTTCTCCACAGCTTTCTCGCTTTTGAAGTCATCGTCCAACCTCTTTGACTCCTTAATAGCCGCCGACAAAGTCACATGCTGTCTACATAATCCACGATAACTAGCGGGGAGACCATCACAATAAGCCTCAATTTGGTCCTCCTGCCTTCGAACCAAGTGTCTAACAAACTTCAACTTCTCCATAAATGAATGTGCATATTCAGAAATTGCACCGGGTTTCGCAACCAACGATCTAAACTCCTTTTCAATTAGTCTTAACTCACGAGTTCCCACATACTCCTCTAGAAACTTCTCCTTAAATGTTCCCAAGGCATAACTGCAAGTACCTCAGGAGCCATAGAAACTGTAGTAGCCCTCCACCAATTACGGGCATTCTTCTTCAACATCCTACTAGCACACAAAATCTTCATATCATCCGAACAGTAACAAGATGCAAATACTACCTCAATATCTTCAATCCACTCCATAGCACCCACTGCATTTTGGGTACCATCAAACTCCTTGGCACCACATTTCTGAAAGCTCTCATACTTAAAGTTGCTAATGCAAGGTGCATTCCCAACTCTAGGTCGACCACCATTCACCTCATTAACCCCTACTACTGCAACAACATTCTCATGAGCATGTTGTGACCTTGCCATTGATGGCTCAGCACTTTGGGAGGGGTTAGAGTAATTCCCATCCGAATGCTCACCCCTTCGTTCACTCCCATTCCTTTCAGCATCTCTTTCTGCCCTCATTTGTGCTAACTCTTCTTCATTTCTCAATAGAAGAGCTCGAATAGCTCTCAACTCTTCATGTAATTCTGCTTGATTGGGAACCTGTTCAATCACCGGGTTTGCCCTATCTACTTCAGAGGCGGTTGGTGGATCACCAATACAAATTCCTCGATTAAACCCACGGGGTGGCCTTTGCTCGACTTCATTTCCAGCCCCGTTTCCATTAGGAGGAACACCACCACCATTTCCTCCTCCTCTCTGGTTACTAGCTCTAGTGTTTGCCATTATCTCTACAAGGCAACGACGACGGTTAGCAAGAGTTAAAGTGAGACTACATTTATCAAGGCCATACTTCATTTAGCTACATTATCACACATGATATTCAAGCCTTAAATTTACACTCTCACTCACTCCCCAACCCGTCCTAAAGCATTTCACTTCATTGGCTAGGCATCCTACTTAAGCCTAACCTACTTCTCATCGGTCTAAGTCCAAAATCCTACGGTCAAAGTCGAATCTTGGTTCACTTAAACCATTTCTCTGATACCAACTTGTAACACCCGACATTTAAAAACATGGGTTTTCAAAAACTTTCACCTAACGGTGTTAAAAGATGCGGAAGAAAACTTTAAAAGTTCAAAACCGATAAAAACTGTTCGGTTTCTGCATTTATTGGTGTTACATGCCATACCATAAAATAGTTTAAAATGAAAACCCAACGGTTGCCCAACACAAAACAACCGCTCAACAATACTACATAAATTCGACATTAAGTACGAAATGTAAATAAATGTCTAAAGAGATAATCGTCTATGGGTAGCTAAGTTCTCCTGCATGCATCTACCCAATTCTCACTCTTCCTGCATCAACTAGTCCTTCAAGCTAAACCTGAGGGAACAACCACATTTAAGAAACAAGTGTTAGCTAACGAATTAGCTAAGTAAGATAACACTATGTTACTAAGACATTTGTCCAATTGAAACAATCTTCATATTTAGACAAGTTTATTTAGGCACATCACACGTTTACACATAACTGCATATCAACTTCATATCAATTAGGGTGAATCCCCCTAAATGTGCCTATCCTTCATTTTATTCATACATTATCACACGTATCTTCGTTAACTGCATATAAGTGTAACATAAGTCACACCCGACTAGAAGCTCCACCAAAAGGCGAGTCATACTTCGTCGTTAAGGAATGGCAAGCCAATCCAAGAGTAATCCGTATGTGGAGGTTGGTCAAACCCCTCGTATTACTCGCCCTGCATTATTATGACCATGTTGCATGGAGCCACCCAAGCAACAACTACGTCTACGCACTCGTCCGGCTAAGACTAGTATAGGTTAAGCTTAACACTTTCCCTGCATTATATTTACGAGCTCGGTTTCACACTTATGGTTTAGGTAACACATATTCCTAAACCGTCACACACATATAGTCTAGGTAACACACATTCCTAGACATTCACACACTTTATCTTCATTACGTTTGGATCCTTAAACGTGCAAGTGACATGGCAACCTAATAAGTCTAGTGAGCTAGGTGTACAAGCCATGTAAGCATGCATATATCACACATCAACTTCATTTCTACATTTCATGCATAATGAGATACTTCGTAATACTACATAAACTGCATAACAATACACTACATTAAGCAATACTTCATTTCACTACATTAGGGACTGCATTTCAGGTCTCATGGTCAACTACATAACCCATAATACCTCTCGTGTAACCCCATATGCCCACATGCAATATAAAGATACCAAATGGAAGTATTTATGATTTGAAACCAGCTTTTCGTTGAATCCCCCAGCGTGTCAAAGTAGTGTATCTTACCTCGGCGTAGTCCACAACAATCAACAACTAGTCACTGTGTAAAGCAACTATGCTCGTCTACCTATAATTAGTAAACGATTATTAGACAAGCTACATACTCACGTCATTAAGGCCAATAACTAGACCCGCACACTTTAAAGACTCACTTATGATTCAGGTCTAATCTACATGTCAAACGACGTTACGGTTCAAAAGTATACATTTTCTGAAAACAGTTGAGTTGCGCCGCAACACAGAGTTGCGCCGCAGCTCAAGCCCCCAGTTGCGCCGCAACACCTTATGTTGCGCCGCAATTTATTCTTCTGGAATTGAGTTGCGCCGCAACTCTCCTTCGACCTACACTTTTACAAAATCGTTTTCCACCCCCAATTCGACCCCAAACGACTCCAGGTCTACCATACATATTCAATACACCATAATCCTTCATATTTAGACCATTACAAAGCATTTCAATCATTAATTACACCATATATGGCTTTAATCCATCAAAACCACTATTAATCTTCATTAACCGATTCCCCCATAATCCAATAATTATTCCTAATGACTCATATAATCAAAAGGACATGAAATCAAAGATTTAATACCTGATCTACCTGTAGATGACAATAGGGATGCAAACACTTGGCTAAACACAACCGATTCACACTTTGGAAGGATTTTCGGCTTGCAATTGGTGGAGGAATGCTATGGGGTGGCCTATGTAACAACCCTACTTTTTAAATGTTATATATGAGCTAGTTATGTTGTCCATAATCTCGCAAGCCATAGTTATACTTAAAGCTAGTAGATAATGCCCCTAAACTAGCAATCTAAAGCTATTGTTCAATTCTAAATATGAATTATAAAGTACCATTGAACAAAATTTTATTGATGGTCAATCAAATTAGCTAAATAATAATGTAAGTCTCACAAGTTGAGATAACCATCAAAAATCCTTACGAAGGTCCAACAATTTAATCATTTAACTAATTAAAGTAAATTTGGTCACGAAAATAAAATTTGCCCAATTCAAAACATGTTATAAGTTCTTATGCGCATAAAAGCGTTTAAATCATAATAAGTGTATATATATGCATATATGCTTAAATTAAATACAAGATTACCACCAATGAGCCTTGTAACAAATTAAAACACCAAAGGTATGTACATATACATACATACATACGGCACACACACTTATGTTTTGGACCTCACTAGCTAACATATTAGTGCAAACTAATACAAATAACCTTACAAAAATACATATTCTTACACCTAACACTTACATACATATTACACAACAAAATTTTATAAAAAAAAAAAGATGTGAAAGACCCCCCATATGCCCTAGAAGGGCCGGCCCCCATCACCCCCTCACATACCCATTTCAAACTTCATACACTTCAATTTCTTCCTTGGAACTCACCACTTTTCTCACAACTCTTCCCTCTTCTCACATACTCTCTTATTCTCTCAAGACAAACTCTCTTCTCCCTCCTTTCTTCTTGATACCCACGGCCAAAAAGAGAGAAAGAAAAGGCAAGCTTAAATCAACATAAACATACAATAATAATAAGGGTTTAAGCTAGATTGTTAAGGGCTAATTCAAGGTACATTCAAGGGTTGTTCTAGGCTTAGATTCAAGGTATTATAGGGGTTTGAAGGCCACGAAAATCTGCCCAAATTCTTCATCCAAAACCAAGTTCAAGAGGGTATAATCTTCATCCTTTTTACTAGATCTAATCTTGTTTTTGTTTATATTCAAAGGTTTTATCAAAAACACTCATACTTTCTTCTTGTTTTCTTTGTAATATACACTTAATGAGGGCAAAGTTGATAGGATCTTTCTTTCCATGCTCATGCATGTCGAATCTAATAAGAAAGATCCAAGGATTCAACAAGTTTAAGACCCAAAAGTGTGGTTATAGATTAGTAGCTTTAAAGTGACTTTCTTGTTGATAGATCTATATGTTTTTGTATATTTTTGAAGAGTATATTCTGAGATTTTTCATATGAAAGATGTTTTTATATTGTTGAAAGTTAGATCTATAAAAGTTGATAGTAAAAAGTGTTGATTCGAATGCATATATGCTAGATTTAAGAAAGTTGGATCTTTTGTTGGATTATGAGATGGATATGGACTTGTTATAAGTGAAAAATATGTTAATATTAGTGTTAATACTCTGGAAAAATTTATAAAATATCAAGGATATAAAGCTTGAATCAAAACATGTTAAAATAAGCTAGAAATCACAAACCGAAAACACGCAAAAATGCATTTTGAGCACACACATGCACCATAATCTTATGACCAAGAAAATATGATAAACCTACTGGAAAATTGTTGAAATAAAAGCACAAAACTCAGATCTATTGGTTCATGACAACAACAAGCTCAAAAACCACCTTTTCGGGTCCAATAATCACTAACCGAAAGCACTAAATTGCACATATCACACCACCACCACTCTCACGATTTTGGACACCAAAATATGATGAACTTTCTGGAAATAATGAAACAAGAATGAAAATCCATTTTGAAGCACTTTAATTGCTCAAGAAATGAGGCTAAAATCACTATTTCGGTAAACGATTTTTAATCATAAAACCCTCAAAATAAGCAAGACACAAGAGAGGTTGAATGGATATGATTTTGTATGAATAAAAGTTGCCTAAAAGGCCTGAGATTTTTGACCAAAATGTTTGGTGATGATTTCTAAGAATTTCCATGAATTATTGAATTTAAATGGTAATTAAAAGACATAAAAATCAATAAATAAATTATGTAAATCAAGAATGAAGTTAAATCATCTTAACCATTGATAAAAATAACTAAAACCTACTGGAGAAAAATAGCTAAAAGGCAAGAGACATGTGTTACATAATTTAAAGATAAATAATTAAGTAAAAACAATTAATTAAATATTATTATTAAAATAAATGGAAAATACACAAATAAAAGTATAAATCATGAAATTATAAATTTAGGAGTATATATATCAGTAGATAATTCAAATGAAATTATCCATAAATTACAAAGGCAATTATGACACTTAAAAGTATTTTTAAGGAATTATTTAATTAATAAATCAATAAAATGAATAAATAATTAATTAAATAATATTAAATTAAAATATATAATTACAAATCAGAAAATATACATAAAATATTAATATTATAAGACCACTAATGTCAAATATTATTACTAAGCAAAGTGTGCAATGGAAATCATATAAATCCAAGCCAAACTACCGAAATTCCAATAAACGTACAAAAACGTATAATGAGAAAACGACTCTTACCACCAAATCTCTTATACCCAAACAATGAGAACATCATAATGCACTTAAATTCCATAATCTAATGACAACCAAATATGGGCAAGTCTACTAGTATACATCTCATGATCTAGCTCACTAGTTCATGTCACGCGAACTTACGCCGCGAATATATACGTTATGGTTTAGGCTTGCTTGAGGCGCAACAAATCTAAGCGAAGGAATCACGTTTGATCAGCCCCTATTCACTCTCTAACCAAGTGAGTCATAGCCCCCTTTCAAACTCTTTTATGTGTTTACTTTCGGGGTGAAAAGCATGATTAATTAAAATGACTTTCTCTTATGAATTGATTCATTGAAATAATGATAATGATATGGAATTATATTGTATGTTCAACGTGTTATATGTTATATGATGAGCTTGAGTACTGTCAAACTGTGGTCCCCTGTACACTACTATTAACTCATTTGAGGCCTGTAGTTAGAGGGTTGCGCAACTAGGACTTGTCCCCTCATCCACTATTATAGGTAACGGTGGGATGTTTGGTCTGCCTTGGTGGCCACCTTCATCGCCAGTCTGACCTCGCGGTGCTCTAACTACTATATATTTATGGGCGTCTCCATGGCACGACCCTTGGTTATCTTTATGCACGTGATTGACAGCATGTGCTTATCATTATCTTATCATTTGGGACATTATATCTGATTATTGGGACATAACCGGTCTTAGTAGTGGCTCAAGAACAATCTCATCAAGTTATGTCATGGTAATCTTACCATTGACTCAGAGGTATTGATATTATATTATGGATGGAAATTGTGGATTGAACATACGGTTTGGGTATGGACAGTATGATGGAATTCTTGGAAATTTTATGACATATTCTTGCTTGAATTGGATTAAATACATGTGTGTTGTTAGCATAATCCTATGAACTCACTCAACTCTCGTAGTTGACACTTTTTTCTTCATGCTTTTCAGGTCTAGGGCAGTAAGTTAGCTTTTGGACCGCCTCATGGATGATATGTTTAATTGTTGCCTGATGGACTAGTAACGCAAACATTTGATCTCTTGGTTATGAATTTGGTTATGTAATGATTATTAAACGTCAACTTGAACTTGTTACCTTTTTAATTTGAATGGCGTTTGAAACTTTATGTTGATGTTTATTACTTAAACCTTTTGTACCATGTCGTTCTGTGGCATCTCGTGTTTCCGCTATAGTCGGGGTGTTACAGAAAAATGGTATCAGAGATCAAGGTTATAGAGAATTTTTGCTATAACCTACGTATTTTCCAAACGAGTCGAATATTTCTTAAACAATTGAGTCGATCATAAAGTATTCTTGTTTTACTTATACATAGCCTGATCAACTATGCCTAACTAAAAATTTAATATGGAATGATCGAAATGATTGTCTAAGAGATATTCAAATGAGTCTTTTGGAAATAAGCTTTGAAAACGATTCTTGGTGCAAAAAGATACATAACCAAATCCAATGTTTGCATTACCTATTAGAACCCTTAGTTGATACCCCCACTTGGCTAGCATTACTTTGTCCATTTAGGTGTAATACATGAGAGCTATGCACAAGTTGAATTCTAGTCATTACTTTAAATATAAATGGTTATGTCGGTCGTGCGAGTCGAGTTGGTCGTCGGTTGTGAATGGTCATGTCGTTGTTCGGTTGTTAAGCTTGTGAGTCATTGGTCGAGTTGGTTGGTTGCTTGTCAAATGGTTAAGGTCGTCTCATGGTCCGTCGAGTCGTCTTGCTGTCCGTAAGTTGCCATATGGGTCGTCAAAGGTCAAGTCGGTCGTCCATGGTCGTCTAAGCGTCGAGTCAAGTCGTCATCTCACGCCTTTGTGAAACTTGTGTAGGAACATCATGTCACGAGCAAGTGGAGCTTCCGGATCAGCCCTTAGACCAAGGAACTTGTACGGATTTGTGGACTACTTGGAAGAGGAAGAAAGGAGAAGCCTAGAGCAAGAGCAACCTCCCCAACCACTCCCAGAAGAAGAGGAAGAAGAGACCGATCCAATGGAAGACCCATCGGAAGACGATAATGCTAGGAGTGTTGCCCCTAGCCAACCTGAACGTCGCTCACCCTCGCCACCACCATCACCACCTGCCCCTAGAGCACCTACTCCGCCGAGGCAAGATGCACCCATGAACCTAAGCGATGGGAGATTTCCAGCCCGAGATCCCTACTTTCAGCCGCGTCTTCCTCGTGATCATCCCTGGTACCATCTTGGACATAGGCGTCAAGGAGAGGAGCCACACCGCCCAGTCTATGGAGTACCCCCTCCACCTCCCATTGGTATGACTCGTGAAGAAAGGGAGAGGGTGTGGGGAATAGCTAACGGGTTAAGGGATGCTAGAGTAAGGGTAAGGACTCAAGAGGTGATGATGGAAAGGGCCTTAGGAGTTATGGATCGAACGGGAGACTATGCGAGCTTGGCGATATCAGAAGTCCGACGAGTTAATGAGGTGATATATGTAAGCTTGATGCCTTCCTATGGTTACATGATGTTCTATCCTTGTGGTGATAAAGTTATCTCTATTATAAAAGTTATAGTTACAGCAGGAAATCAGTTCTGACCACTTTTAGTAGAACGGCCATATCTGGAGTTCTATTTCGTCATTTGACCTGATTCCAATTGGAGGTGAAACTTAACTCATAGGGCTACGTTTCATATTTTATGAGTTTTTCCCAGATCGTCCATCTTAAGCCACTTTTACGTGCTCCAAGTTCGTACACAGATTCTGTAATTCTCTTAATTAACCTAGAAAGCATGGTTGATTAATTTTAGAAATTACCTAACCATTTATTTACTCATAATGACAAGTGAGTCGTAATTATAAAAAGGAATATGAGCCGGGATATACATATACATATGTGTGCAAACGAACCCTCAATGCACTAAATAACTTTAGATATACTCGTGTGAGATCAAGAAGTCGTGAGTCGAGTTTATGTAGTATGATTCAATGAACGAATAACTAAACTATATTATCCTTTGTAGAGACATGGCACCACGAAGGACCAGCGGAGAAACGAGTGAAGAGGCCCAGCGAAGAGCCGAGCTAGCCGAGCTTATCTCTCAACAGATCAATGCCGCCATGCCAAACATTGCCACCCAAATAGCGGAGAATGTAACCGCTACACTCAACACGGCTAGAAGACAAGATGGAGGAGAGAATGCTATTGACAGGAATGCCTACAAGGCTTTCACGTCTTGCAATCCCAAGGAGTTTCATGGGACAGAAGGTCATGTTGCATTGCTTACTTGGTTCCAAAGCATGGAAGCCAACTTGAACATCATTACCTGTGCCGGCTGACCGTGTGAAGTTTGCTGCTAGTAAGCTTCAGGGAAGAGCTCTTACTTGGTGGAATCTCCAAGCGACTACTAGAGGTCCTGCAGCAGTCAATGCTTTGACTTGGGAGCAGTTTAAAGAGGAGTTGAAGCGTGAGTATTGTCCACGAGAAGAGGTACAAAAACTAGAGATGGAATTCTGGAACCACGCCATGAGAGGACTGGAATTGGAGGCCTATGTGATCCGCTTTCACGAGTTGAGCGTGTTGGTGCCAGAGATGGTAACCCCTGTGGCTAAGAAGGTTGAGAGATTTATCTATGGATTGGCACCGGAAGTTAGGTTGATGGTCACTGTAGCAAGTCCTACCACTCTGGAGCAGGCTATAAGCTTGGCAACCAGGCTAGTGAACGATTTGGTTAGGCGTGGGAAGTATACAAGAGGTGAATCAAGTTCGAGACAAGGTGGAGGAAATCGGTTTGGTGATCGAAAAGGGAATGGACCGGATAAGAGGCAAAGGATTGTGAGAAACTATGGGGTTGTGGATGCTAACCCCAATCCATATCGTGGCATGCCCCCAAGGTGCAACCGATGTGGTTATAGTCACTTGGGTGAATGCAAGCGTTGCACAACTTGCAACCGCATGGGTCACCTTGCTACTCACTGCCGAAGCGGGCCAAGGAATGAAGGAAAACGAGGAGGATGTCACGAATGTGGAAGTACAGATCATTGGAGAAATGCTTGTCCTAAGTTGAGGAGAGCACAAGGCAACCGTGGAAATGGAAATGGTAACCGTGGTAACTTTAGGAATGTTGGAAATCGCGGGAACCAAGCAAACCGAGGAAACAATGGAAATCAAGTCAATCGAGGAAATGTTGGGAATCAAGCTAATATTGGGAATCAAGGCAACAACGCTAACTAAGGAAATCGTGGCAATCAAGGAGGTCAAGCCCGAGGAAGGGTGTATGCCATGGGAGCAAATGAGGCACGTGATGACCCTAATGTCATCGTAGGTACGTTTCCAATAAATAATGTTTATGCATCTATGTTGTTTGATTCTGGAGCCGAAAGAAGTTTTATTTCCTTTGAATTTAAAGAACTAATTGATAAGAAACCTAGTGAACTGGAGGAAACTTATTATGTTGAATATGCTAATGGAAACGAGTATAAGGCTAAGGAAATTATTGCTGATTGTAAGTTAACTTTAGATGAAAAGGACTATAGTATAGACTTGATTCCCATAGAAATAGGAAGTTTTGATGTGATAGTAGGAATGGATTGGTTGTCAAAAATGCGTGCTGAAATACTTTGCCATGAAAGGATCATTAAAATTCCCTTAGATAGCGGTGAGGTGCTAATAGTTCAAGGCCATAAGGCGGGAGTCCAACCTAAGTTGGTGTCGTCCATGAAGGTGAGAAAGTACCTACGGAAGGAATACCACACATACTTGGCACAAGTAGTGGATAAGCGAGTGAAGATAAGGACCCTCTCAAGGTAGCTGTGGTTAGAGATTTTCTAGATGTGTTTCCGGACGAACTACCTGGACTTCCCCCAGCGAGACAAGTAGAGTTTACTATCGATTTAGTACCCGGGGCAGCCCCCGTGGCTAAAGCACCGTACAGGCTAGCGCCCTCAGAAATGCGAGAACTCTCGGAGCAATTGCAAGAATTGCTTGATAAAGGTTTAATCCAACCTAGTTCTTCACCCTGGGGTGCGCCAATTCTCTTTGTCAAAAAGAAGGATGGATCTTGAGAATGTGCATCGACTATAGAGAGTTGAATAAATTGACGATCAAGAATAGATCCCCGCTGCCGCGAATAGACGATTTGTTCGACCAACTGCAAGGAGCGTCGCATTTCTCGAAAATTGACCTTAGGTCCGGCTATCATCAGTTGAGGGTACGAGAAGAAGATGTACCTAAAACGGCTTTTAGAACTCGCTATGGGCATTATGAGTTTCTAGTGATGCCATTTGGTCTCACAAATGCGCCAGCCGTTTTCATGGACCTAATGAATAGGATCTGCAGGCCATACTTGGATAAGTTCGTCATAGTGTTCATCGATGACATTTTGATATACTCTAGAAGCAAGGAGGAGCACGAGAAGCACCTGAGGATAATCTTGCAGTTACTTAGAGACGAGAAGCTATATGCTAAGTTTTCTAAGTGTGAATTTTGGCTCCGTCAAGTCCAATTTCTGGGACACGTTGTGAACGAAGAAGGAATCCATGTAGATCCGTCTAAGATAGAAGCGATCAAGAAATGGGAGACACCCAAGACACCAACGGAAGTGCGTAGCTTCCTAGGTTTGGCGGGTTATTATAGGAGGTTCATTCAGGGATTTTCTAAGATTGCGGTACCTTTAACCCAATTAACCCAAAAGGCAAGAGAGTTCGAATGGGGTGAAGAACAAGAGCAAGCGTTTCAAACGCTTAAGGACATGTTGTGTGAAGCACCAATACTAGCGTTGCCGGATGGAATGGAAGGATTGTAGTATATTGTGATGCGTCGAATAAAGGGCTAGGGTGCGTACTAATGCAAAGAGACAAGGTTATTGAGTACGCATCCAGGCAATTAAAGCCACATGAGAAGAATTATTCAACACACGATTTGGAGCTAGGAGCCGTAGTGTTTGCCTTGAAGATATGGCGACATTATCTTTATGGAACCAAGTGCACCATATTTACTGATCACAAGAGCTTGCAACACATCTTCGATCAGAAGATGTTAAACATGAGGCAAAGAAGATGGATGGAGCTACTTAACGATTACGAGTGTGAAATTAAGTACCACCCAGGAAAGGCAAATGTTGTTGCTGACGCCCTTAGTAGGAAGGTGAGCACTAGGGTGTCGAAGACAAGAATTTATCACTTACAGGTGAAAATGTCTCTAAGGGACAGATTCTTAGAAGATCAAGCAAAAGCTTTTGAAGGGAAGAACATTGAAGAAGAGGCATTGAGTGGAGTAGAAACAAGGTTCGATAGGGATGATGAAGGCATCTTGTATTTCAAGGGAAGAGCTTGGGTCCCAAATATCAACGGGCTGAGAGAGGGGTTAATGAATGAAGCTCACAATTCAAAATACTCGATTCATCCAGGAGCAGATAAGATGTACCAGGGCCTAAAAAGGGACTTTTGGTGGCCTGGGATGAAAGGTGATGTAGCTCTATATGTGAGCCGATGCATGACTTGTGCGATGGTCAAAGCTGAGCACCAAAAGCCAGCTGGACTTTTAAAGCAGCCGGAAATTCCCGAGTGGAAGTGGGAGCAAATAGCAATGGACCTAGTAACGAAATTGCCTCGGACAAAGAAAGGTTATGATGCCATATGGGTGATTGTTGATCGCCTTACGAAATCAGCCCATTTCATCCCCATCAAAGAAGATTGGAACACTGAGCGTTTAGCTCGTCTGTACGTTGAAAAGATTGTGACATTACATGGTGTACCTCTGTCCATAATATCCGATAGGGATGGTAGGTTTACCTCACGTTTCTGGGGTCTTGTGCAAGAAGCAATGGGCACTACGTTAGCATTAAGCACGGCTTACCACCCACAAACGGATGGGCAAAGTGAGCGTACAATACAAACATTGGAGGATATGCAAGAGCTTGCGCATTAGAATTTAGTGGAAGTTGGGATGAACACTTGCCATACGCAGAATTTACTTACAACAATAGTTATCACTCTAGCATACAGTGTGCGCCGTTTGAAGCTCTATACGGGCGTAAATGTAGATCACCCCTGTGTTGGGTAGAGGCGGGGGAGAGAAGCCTAGCTACCGTTGATTTTGTCCAAGAGACAACGGACAAAGTGGCGGTCATTAAAGAAAAGCTTAAAGCCGCGAGAGATCGGCAAAAGAGTTATGCGGATAAAAGGAGGAAGCCCCTAGAATTTGAGGTTGGCGACAAGGTACTATTAAAGGTGTCTCCATGGAAGGGAACCGTAAGGTTCGGCAAAAGAGGAAAGTTGAGCCCCCGATACATTGGGCCATTTGAAATTGTTGCTAAAATAGGCCCCGTAGCCTATAAGTTGAAATTACCCCAAGAATTGGGAGATGTTCATGACACATTCCATGTGTCGAACTTGAAGAAATGTGTGGCGGATGATTCGAAAGTGGTCCCACTTGAAGAACTACGTGTGGAGGATAAGCTCCAATTTCGTGAGGAGCCAATAGAAGTTCTCGATCGCGATGAGAAACGCCTAAAGAGGAGCAAGATCCCTATTGTTAAAGTTAGATGGGATACGAAACGCGGACCCGAGTTTACATGGGAGCGCGAGGACTTTATACGCGAGAAATATCCGCACTTACTCCCTAAGCAAATTCAAATTCCGAGACGGAATTCTTCTAAGGGGGTAAGGATGTAACAACCCTACTTTTTAAATGTTATATATGAGCTAGTTATGTGTCCATGATCTCGCAAGCCATAGTTATACTAGAAGCTAGTAGTCGGCGCTAATGCCCCACTCGCCTCTAAACGCTATTGTTCCCTTCTTCACTATGCCTTCTCCGTCCCCTTGCCACCCCCATTTTCTTGCTGTCCCTTCCACATTCATGCTCACTAATAATGTCCGTCTCCCCAGGTGAAGAGAACCATGCAACAAAAAGCAGGATCGAATGGAGCCAACAGGGAAGCAGGGGGGGGGGGGAACGAAGGAAAGAAAGGGGGACGAAAATGAAAAGGGGCCCAAGGCAAAACAGTGGGAGAAGGGCTGAGGCGCAGAAAAGTGGGGGAGGGGGAAAGGGGGGAAGGGGGAAGGGAAGGGGGGGGGGGGGGGGGGGGGGGGGAAGGGGGAAGGGGGGGAAGGGGGGGGGGGGGGGGGGGGGGGGGGGGTGGGGGGGGGGGGGGGAGGGGGGGGGGGGGGGGAAGGGGGGGGGGGGGGGAAGGGGGGGGGGGGGAAGGGGGGGGGGGGAAGGGGGAAGGGGGGGGGGGGGGGGGGGGAAGGGGGGGGGGAGGGGGGGGGGGGGGGGTGGGGGGGGGGGGGAAGGGGGAAGGGGGGGGGGGGGGGGGGGGGGGGGGAAGGGGGGGGGGGGAAGGGGGGGGGGGGGGAAGGGGGGGGGGGGGGAGAAGGAAGGGGGGAGGGGGAAGGGGGGGTGGGGGAAGGGGGGGGGGGGTGGGGGAAGGGGTGGGAATGGGAAGGGGGTGGGGGAATGGGGGGGGGGGGGGGGTGTGTTATTTCCATGTGGTTGGTTGTTTTTGCATTTTTCATCCCTGTTGTTTTTTTTTGTTTTTTTGTTTTTTTTGTTAATTTTTGTTTGTTTTTTTTAATTTTTTTTTTTTTTATTTTTTTTATTTTATTTTTTTTTTTTTTTTTTGTTGTTTATTGGTTATCATAATAAGTGTATATATATGCATATATGCTTAAATTAAATACAAGATTACCACCAATGAGCCTTGTAACAAATTAAAACACCAAAGGTATGTACATATACATACATACATACGGCACACACACTTATGTTTTGGACCTCACTAGCTAACATATTAGTACAAACTAATAAAAATAACCTTACAAAAATACATATACATACACCTAACATACATTACACAACAAAAATTTTATAAAAAAAAAAGATGTGAAAGACCCCCCATATGCCCTAGAAGGGCCGGCCCCCATCACCCCCTCACATACCCATTTCAAACTTCATACACTTCAATTTCTTCCTTGGAACTCACCACTTTTCTCACAACTCTTCCCTCTTCTCACATACTCTCTTATTCTCTCAAGACAAACTCTCTTCTCCCTCCTTTCTTCTTGATACCCACGGCCAAAAAGAGAGAAAGAAAAGGCAAGCTTAAATCAACATAAACATACAATAATAATAAGGGTTTAAGCTAGATTGTTAAGGGTTAATTCAAGGTACATTCAAGGGTTGTTCTAGGCTTAGATTCAAGGTATTATAGGGGTTTGAAGGCCACGAAAATCTGCCCAAATTCTTCATCCAAAACCAAGTTCAAGAGGGTATAATCTTCATCCTTTTTACTAGATCTAATCTTGTTTTTGTTTATATTCAAAGGTTTTATCAAAAACTCATACTTTCTTCTTGTTTTCTTTGTAATATACACTTAATGAGGGCAAAGTTGATAGGATCTTTTTTTCCATGCTCATGCATGTCGAATCTAATAAGAAAGATCCAAGGATTCAACAAGTTTAAGACCCAAAAGTGTGGTTATAGATTAGTAGCTTTTAAAGTGACTTTCTTGTTGATAGATCTATATGTTTTTGTATATTTTTGAAGAGTATATTCTGAGATTTTTCATATAAGATGTTTTATATTGTTGAAAGTTAGATCTATAAAAGTTGATAGTAAAAAGGGTTGATTCGAATGCATATATGCTAGATTTAAGAAAGTTGGATCTTTTGTTGATTATGAGATGGATATGGACTTGTTATAAGTGAAAAATATGTTAATATTAGTGTTAATATTCTGGAAAAATTGATAAAATATCAAGGATATAAAGCTTGAATCAAAACATGTTAAAATAAGCTAGAAATCACAAACCGAAAACACGCAAAAATGCATTTTGAGCACACACATGCACCATAATTTTATGACCAAGAAAATATGATAAACCTACTGGGAAAATGTTGAAATAAAAGCACAAAACTCAGATCTATTGGTTCATGACAACAACAAGCTCAAAAAAACCACCTTTTCGGGTCAAATAATCACTAACCGAAAGCACTAAATTGCACATATCACACCACCACCACTCTCACGATTTTGGACACCAAAATATGATGAACTTTCTGGAAATAATGAAACAAGAATGAAAATCCATTTTGAAGCACTTTAATTGCTCAAGGAATGAGGCTAAAATCACTATTTCGGTAAACGATTTTTAATCATAAAACCCTCAAAATAAGCAAGACACAAGAGAGGTTGAATGGATATGATTTTGTATGAATAAAAGTTGCCTAAAAGGCCTGAGATTTTAGACCAAAATGTTTAGTGATGATTTCTAAGAATTTCCATGAGTTGGGGGGAAGGGGGGGGGGGGAAGGGGGGGAAGGGGGGGAAGGGGGGGGGGGGTGGGGGGGGGGGGGGGGTGGGGGGGGAAGGGGGGGGGGGGGGGGAAGGGGGGGAAGGGGGGGGGGGGAAGGGGGGGGGGGGGGGAGGGGGAAGGGGGGGGGGGGGAAGGGGGGGGGGGGGGGGGGGGGGGGGGGAAGGGGGGGAAGGGGGGGGGGGGGAGGGGGGGGGGGGAAGGGGGGGGGGGGGAAGGGGGGGGGGGGGGGGGGAAGGGCATAGGTAAGGGGGGGGGGGGGGGGGGGTGGGGGGAGGGGGGGGGGGGGGGGGAAGGGGGGGGGGGGGGGGGGGGGGGGGGAAGGGGGGGGGGGGGGAAGGGGGAAGGGGGGGGGGGGGGGGGTGGGGGAAGGGGGGGAAGGGGGGGGGGGGGGGAAGGGGGGGGGGGGGGGGGGGGGGGGGGGGGGGTGGGGGGGGGGGGGGGGGGGGGGGAGGGGGGGGGGGGGGGGGGGGGGGGGGGGGGGGGGGGGGGAAGGGGGGGAAGGGGGGGGGGGGGGGGGGAAGGGGGGGGGGGGGGGGGGGGGAAGGGGGGGGGGGGGGGGGGGGTGGGGGGGGAAGGGGGGGGGGGGGAGGGGGGGGGGGGTGGGGGGGGAAGGGGGGGGGGGGAAGGGGGGGAAGGGGGAATGGGGGGGGGGGGGGGGGGGGAGGGGGGGGGGGGAAGGGGGGGGGGGAGGGGGGGGGGGGGGGGAAGGGGGGGGGGGGAAGGGGGGGGGGGGGAAGGGGGGGGGGGGGGGGAAGGGGGGGGGGGGGGAAGGGGGGGGGGGGAAGGGGGGGGGGGGGGGGGAAGGGGGGGAAGGGGGGGGGGGGGGAAGGGGGGGGGGGGGGGGGTGTGTTGTTCATCCATGTGGTTGGTTGTTTTTGCATTTTTCATCCCTGTTGTTTTTTTTTGTTTTTTTGTTTTTTTTTTCATTTTTTGTATTAATGTTTTTTTTTCTTTTTTTAGCGATCTTTTTTTTACTACTTTTTACCTTTTTCTTTAATTTTTTTTCTTTTTTAATAAGTGTATATATATGCATATATGCTTAAATTAAATACAAGATTACCACCAATGAGCCTTGTAACAAATTAAAACACCAAAGGTATGTACATATACATACATACATACGGCACACACACATATGTTTTGGACCTCACTAGCTAACATATTAGTACAAACTAATAAAAATAACCTTACAAAAATACATATACATACACCTAACATACATTATACAACAATTTTTATAAAAAAAAAAGTGTGAAAGACCCTCCATTTGCCCTAGAAGGGCCGGCCCCCATCACCCCCCTCACATACCCATTTCAAACTTCATACACTTCAATTTCTTCCTTGGAACTCACCACTTTTCTCACAACTCTTCCCTCTTCTCACATACTCTCTTATTCTCTCAAGACAAACTCTCTTCTCCCTCCTTTCTTCTTGATACCCACGGCCAAAAGAGAGAAAGAAAAGGCAAGCTTAAATCAACATAAACATACAATAATAATAAGGGTTTAAGCTAGATTGTTAAGGGTTAATTCAAGGTACATTCAAGGGTTGTTCTAGGCTTAGATTCAAGGTATTATAGGGGTTTGAAGGCCACGAAAATCTGCCCAAATTCTTCATCCAAAACCAAGTTCAAGAGGGGATAATCTTCATCCTTTTTACTAGATCTAATCTTGTTTTTGTTTATATTCAAAGGTTTTATCAAAAACTCATACTTTCTTCTTGTTTTCTTTGTAATATACACTTAATGAGGGCAAAGTTGATAGGATCTTTTTTTCCATGCTCATGCATGTCGAATCTAATAAGAAAGATCCAAGGATTCAACAAGTTTAAGACCCAAAAGTGTGGTTATAGATTAGTAGCTTTTAAAGTGACTTTCTTGTTGATAGATCTATATGTTTTTGTATATTTTTGAAGAGTATATTCTGAGATTTTTCATATAAAAGATGTTTTGTATTGTTGAAAGTTAGATCTATAAAAGTTGATAGTAAAAAGGGTTGATTCGAATGCATATATGCTAGATTTAAGAAAGTTGGATCTTTTGTTGGATTATGAGATGGATATGGACTTGTTATAAGTGAAAAATATGTTAATATTAGTGTTAATATTCTGGAAAAATTTATAAAATATCAAGGATATAAAGCTTGAATCAAAACATGTTAAAATAAGCTAGAAATCACAAACCGAAAACACGCAAAAATGCATTTTGAGCACACACATGCACCATAATTTTATGACCAAGAAAATATGATAAACCTACTGGAAAATGTTGAAATAAAAGCACAAAACTCAGATCTATTGGTTCATGACAACAACAAGCTCAAAAACCACCTTTTCGGGTCAAATAATCACTAACCGAAAGCACTAAATTGCACATATCACACCACCACCACTCTCACGATTTTGGACACCAAAATATGATGAACTTTCTGGAAATAATGAAACAAGAATGAAAATCCATTTTGAAGCACTTTAATTGCTCAAGGAATGAGGCTAAAATCACTATTTCGGTAAACGATTTTTAATCATAAAACCCTCAAAATAAGCAAGACACAAGAGAGGTTGAATGGATATGATTTTGTATGAATAAAAGTTGCCTAAAAGGCCTGAGATTTTTACCAAAATGTTTAGTGATGATTTCTAAGAATTTCCATGAATTATTGAATTTAAATGGTAATTAAAAGACATAAAAATCAATAATTAAATTATGTAAATCAAGAATGAAGTTCAATCATCTTAACCATTGATAAAAATAACTAAAACCTACTGGAGAAAAATAGCTAAAAGGCAAGAGACATGTGTTACATAATTTAAAGATAAATAATTAAGTAAAAATAATTAATTAAATATTATTATTAAAATAAATGGAAAATACACAAATAAAAGTATAAATCATGAAATTATAAATTAAGGAGCATATATATCAGAAGATAATTCAAATGAAATTATCCATAATTTATAAAGGCAATTATGACACTTAAAAGTATTTTTAAGGAATTATTTAATTAATAAATCAATAAAATGAATAAATAATTAATTAAATAATATTAAATTAAAATATATAATTACAAATCAGAAAATATACATAAAATATTTATATTATAAGACCACTAATGTCAAATATTATTACTAAGCAAAGTGTGCAATGGAAATCATATAAATCCAAGCCAAACTACCGAAATTCCAATAAACGTACAAAAACGTATAATGAGAAAACGACTCTTACCACCAAATCTCTTATACCCAAAATGAGAACATCATAATGCACTTAAATTCCATAATCTAATAACAACCAAAGATGGGCAAGTCTACTAGTATACATCTCATGATCTAGCTCACTAGTTCATGTCACGCGAACTTACGTCGTGAATATATACGTTATGGTTTAGGCTTGCTTGAGGCGCAACAATTCTAAGCGAAGGAATCGCGTTTGATCAGCCCCTTTCACTCTCTATCAAGTGAGTCATAGCCCCCTTTCAAACTCTTTTATGTGTTTACTTTCGGGGTGAAAAGCATGTTTAATTAAAATGACTTTCTCTTATGAAATGATTCTTTGAATTAAAGATAATGATATGGGAATTATATTGTATGTTCAACGTGTTATATGTTATATGATGAGCTTGAGTACTGTCAAACGGTGGTCCCCTGTACACTACTATTAACTCATTTGAGGCCTGTAGTTAGAGGGTTGCGCAACTAGGACTTGTCCCCTCATCCACTATTATAGGTAACGGTGGGATGTTTGGTCTGCCTTGGTGGCCACCTTCATCGCCAGTCTGGCCTCGCGGTGCTCTAACTACTATATATTTATGGGCGTCTCCATGGCACGACCCCTGGTTATCTTTATGCACGTGATTGACAGCATGTGCTTATCATTATCTTATCATTTGGGACATTATATCTGATTATTGGAACATAACCGGTCTTAGTAGTGGCTCAAGAACAATCTCATCAAGTTATGTCATGGTAGTCTTACCATTGACCCAGAGGTATTGATATTATATTATGGATGACAATTATTGATTGAGCATACGGGTTGGGTATGGACAGTATGATGGAATTCTTGGAAATTTTATGACATATTCTTTCTTGAATTGGATTAAATACATGTGTGTTGTTAGCATAATCCTATGAACTCACTCAACTCTCGTAGTTGACACTTTTTTCTTCATGCTTTTCAGGTCTAGGGCAGTAAGTTAGCTTTTGGACCGCTTCATGGATGATGTGTTTACTTGTTGTATGTGGACTAGTAACGCAAACATTTGATCTTTTGGTTATGAATTTGGTTATGTAATGATTATTAAACGTCAACTTGAACTTGTTACCTTTTTAATTTGAATGGCATTTGAAACTTTATGTTGATGTTTATTACTTAAATCTTTTGTACCATGTCGTTCTGTGGCATCTCGTGTTTCCGCTATAGTCGGGGTGTTACAGCCTAGGGCTTGTTTAGAGAATGTAATGGCTGCAAATTATGATCTAATGACACCCTCTAATTCCCTAATCCCGTTTTTGACTTTGCACATATGTCAAAACTAGCCCCTAGGCTTCCTAATGCTTCATTATTGGTCACAAACTACTTTAATGACCATATACAACATTAATCCTTCATTAAATGTCACTACATAGACATTAATCTTCTTATTACACACATTTATACTACATTAACATTTAGGCTTTCAAGTCTCACACATAACACACATTAACTACATATATGCATAAAATCTAAAATAGACTTAACGACACACACACAATATTGACTTAACGACATTAGTCAACTAGTAAAGAAAAGTTTGGGATGTTACAATTGATTTACCAGATTAGTAAATCTGATGTATGTTTGAGTTAAAGTTTCACCAGGGATAGCAAAAAAAGACTCATATCTTTTATTTAAAGCAACTTTTCTTGTGACTATAGTCTCAGAGGTGCCTTCAAACTGTGTCATAAGTTCCTCCCACATTAATTTTGAATTTTCAAGTAAAACAAGGGTGAGCATAAGAGTTTCAGGAACAGCGTACAAGATCATATTTTGTAGCTTGGTATCAAGGTCTACCAGCCTATGATCTTCTTCAAACCAATTATCCTTCTCCTTAGGTGATACCCTAGGAGTCCCATCGGCATTTCTGACAACAGTGGAGGCATTCATGGGGACAAAGGGTCCTTCTTTAAGAATATCAGTCAAATGTCTTTCAACACCAGCAATATATTTGAGCATGCATGCTTTCCATGTTTGAAAATTTTCACTGTTCCCATCAAACTTGGGAACAGGATTATTTGGAAAGTGTACGTGTACATTATGCGATGGTATATTGTTGTTGATGATAGGGGGTGGAGTAGGTGGAGTGTTAGCATTAGCATTAGGGTCAGGGCCTATATTGAATGCTTGGTCAACCATCTTTGCTGATCAAAGGTTAATGAATTAATATAATTCAACCTTGCTGCTCTGATACCAATTGTGAGTCCCAAATATAGATGGTTAACCCGACTGGCAAGTAGTTCTAACTGGAAGATGACCAGTTCAGAATACGATCCAGATATGGATAAACAATAAGATAAAGGTACTGAAAGTAAATGCAAGAAACAATAAGTGCTGAAACTATATAAATAATATGTATATTTCAAGTATGTAGCATTGAGACACTATGTACTTTTCAATGTATTTGATTTATTGATATAAACAAATACAAAGGTTGTTGCGGAACAAAGATAAACACCCAAGTGTAAATATCTAAACAACCTAGAAATACAAGTGATCTAATGTAACACCCGACGTTTAAAAATATGGGTTTTCAAAAATCCTTCACCTAACGGTGTTAAATTGCGGAAGTAAAGACCGTAAAAGTCAAAACGATAAAAACATTTCGGTTTCTGCATTTAGTTGGTGTTACATGCCATATCAAACAATAGTTCAAATGAAAACCCAACGGTTGCCCAACATTAAACAACCGTTCACACATTATTACATATATTCGCCATCAAAATGAAATGTAATCAAAAGTCTCCATAATAAGCAACTAGGGGTAGCTAAGGAATCTGCATGCTTTCTACCCACGCTCTCACGTCCTGCACCTACAAGTCCTTCAAGCTAAACCTGAGGGAACAACCACATTAAAGAAACAAGTGTTAGCTATAAGAATAGCTAAGTAAGACCACACTTAATTTAAAAGCATTTGTCCAATTAAAACATTTCTTCGTTAATAGACAAACTCATTAGGCACAACACACAACACACATAACTGCATAACAACTTCATATCAATTAGGATAATCATCCTAAATGTGCCTATCCTGCATTAGTTAACACATTGTCACACATATCTTCGTTTACTGCATATAAGTGTGCCCTGCATCACACCCGACTGGATGATCAACCAAAGGCTAATCATCGTATGTCGTTAAGGAATGGCAAGCCAATCCAAGAGTAATTCGTATGTGGAGGTTGGTCAAACCCCTCGTATTACTCGCCCTGCATTATAAAGACCATGTTGCAAGGAGCCACCCAAGCAACAACTACGTCAACGTACTCGTCCGGCTAAGACTTGTACGGGTTAAGCTTAACACTTTCCCTGCATTATATTTACGAGCTCAATTTCACACATAATAGTTTAGGCAACACACATAACCTAAACATAATCACACATTACCTTCATTTCGTTTGGGCCCTTAAACGTACAAGTGACATGGCAACCTACCAAGTCTAGTGAGCTAGGTGTACAAGCCATGTAGTATGCATATGTCACACATTAACTCCATTTCTACATTTCACACATAACAAGATACTTCGTAATTCTACATAAACTACATATTAATACACTACATTAAACAATACTTCATTTCACGACATTAGGGTCTGCATTTCAGGTCTCATGGTCAACTACATATCCCATAGTACCTCCCGTGTAACCCGAGATACCCACATATATCATATGTTACCGTTAAGGAAGTTATAAGTATGAAACCTTTGCTTGTTGAACCCTCAGTGTGACAAAAGTAGTGTATCTTACCTTGATACAGCTTAACAACAAGCTACAAGCACAATACAACGATGACTAGGTGTCTCCAATAACCTAGAACAAGTATAAGATCGAAATATAAGCTAAACGACACCTTTTGTGAAATCTGGGCATGTGGTGCGCCGCACCTTCCATGTGGTGCGTCGCACCAATCCTCCAGGGAATTCAGATCAACACTAGGTGCGCCGCACCAGCCCTTGGTGCGTCGCATATCGGGGTCCACCAAAAACCTAAACTGGCTGTGGTGCGCCGCACCACTCCTTTGGTGCGCCGCACCTGGGGTGCAGACCAGCAAACCAAATTTTTACACTTTGATCAAACGAATTCCATACGAACCCATACCCCAAATCCAACCTGGGACTTAAAATTAATCCTTTTAATTGCACTTTCATCACCTTTAACCATCCTATTAATCCTTTAATCCTTTACATCATGAATCAATCATTCAATCACCCGAATAACATGAAATCGGTGAACGTTTAATCAAATAACCCAACCCAAACCCTTATGGCCTGGATTAAGACTAATATAAGACTCACACAATCATATTTCAAAAGAGGAATACTAATATTACCTGTATTAGGTGACAAAGATCCAAGATCTAAGCAATACACGATCGATTTGGCTCCAAAACGAATAGATCTAGAGAGAAACAAGAGAGGGAAAGAAGGGGATCGGCTAGGGCTTGTTTAGGAGGAAGAAAATCTGCATAATGGCTCTCTAATGACAACCCTAAGCCTCTAAACCCATTTTTGACTTTGCACACATGTCAAATCTAGCCCCTAAGCTTCCTAATCCTTCATTATTGGTCACAAACTACTTTATTGACCATATACATCATTAATCCTTCATTAAATGTCACTACATAGACATTAATCTTCATATTACACACATTTATACTACATTAACATTTAGGCTTACAAGCCTCATACATAACACACATTAACTACATATAAGCATTAAATCTAAAATAGACTTAACGACACACACAATATTGACTTAACGGCATTAGTCAACTACAAAATCACCAACATTAAACTCAATCGGTCTCCTTTTCTTATCTGCATATGTTTTCTGCCTTTCTCTTGCCACACGTAAGGCTTCTTTAGCTACATTAACCTTTTCAGAGGTAATTTCAATAATTTCGGGGCCGGTCAACTGCTTTTCACCGGGCTCCATCCAACAACTTGGAGTCCTACACCTTCTACCATATAACATCTCAAATGGTGGCATTCCAATGCTTGCATGGTGACTATTGTTGTAAGCAAACTCAATCATCCTCAAATGATCATCCCATGCTCCACCGTATTCAAGTACACACGTTCTCAACATATCCTCCAAGGTTTGAATGGTTCTCTCACTTTGCCCATCGGTTTAGGGATGATAGGCGGTACTCAAATTTATTCTACTACCCAACTCCCGTTGAAGACCCTTCCAAAAGTTTGACACAAACCTCGAGTCTCGATCCGAAACAATAGATAAAGGAACTCCATGTTTCGCAACTACTTCATCAATGTACATCTTTGCCATCTTCGTTAAAGCACATCTTGTCGGGTAGCTAGAAAATGAGCACTCTTCGTCAATCTATCTACAATCACCCATATCATATCATTCCCTTTCGGCGTTTAGGTAGCTTCGTTACAAAGTCCATGGTAATATGATCCCATTTCCACTCGGGAATGTCTAATTGATGCAACAACCATACGGCTTTTGATGGTCCATTTTCACACGTGCACACGTCAAACACTTTGCTACAAAATGAGCTACTTCCCCTTTAATATCCGGCCACCAATAAATCGACTTCAAATCTGCATACATTTTGGTGACACCGGGATGAACCGAATATCTACTTCTATGGGCTTCCTCAAGGATCAATTCTCGGTTACCACCAAGCAATGGCACCCAAATTCGACCCTTGTATGTTTTGAACCACGGCTATTAGTCTCCATCACAAGACGTTTCTTCTTTCCAATGCTTTCATTGTCAATGTTATCCTTCATCATGCCCTCACTTGTGCTTCTTTAATTCGATCAAGTAGCCCCGACTTGGCTTGAACTTGCATGCTCATCAACTTACAAGAAGAACTTTGCACCTTCCTACTTAGTGCATCCACCACTACATTGGCTTTACCCGGATGGTATTTGATTTCACAATCATAATCCTTAAGTAATTCCATCCACCTCCTTTGTCTCACGTTCATTTCCTTTTGATTAAAGACATACTGTAAACTTTTATGATCGGTAAACAAAGTGCATTTTGTACCATAGAGGTAATGTCTCCACAATTTCAATGAAATACAACTGCGGCCAATTCAAGATCATGGGTAGGGTAATTCTTCTCATGTGGTTTCAACTGGCAGGAAGCATAGGCGATCACCTTGTCCCTCTGCATCAGTACACAACCCAAACCCGTGATAGATGCATCACTATACACAACCAAATCATCGGTACCTTCAGGCAAGGCAAGTATAGGAGCTTCACACAACTTCTTCTTCAACGTTTGAAATGCATTCTCCTGCTTATCGGTCCACTCAAACTTTACTCCTTTCTTCGTTAGTTCAGTCATAGGCTTGGCTATTCGGGAGAAATCCTGAATGAACCTTCTATAATATCCAGCCAAACCAAGAAAACTTTTAATCTCAGTAGGAGTCTTTGGCTGCTCCCACTTTGAAACAGCTTCATCTTTGAAGGATCTACTTTAATACCTTCCGATGAAATACATGACCAAGAAACTGCACCTCTCGAAGCCAAAACTCGCATTTAGAAAACTTGGCATACAACTTCTTCTCCCTCAACACCTCCAAAACTGCTTTCAAGTGCTCACGGTGCTCATCTTCTGACTTAGAATAGATCAAAATATCGTCAATAAACACAATAACAAAATGATCTAGAAAGGGACGGCATACCCGATTCATTAAATCCATAAACGCGGCTGGAGCATTAGTCAACCCAAATGGCATGACCAAGAACTCATAATGGCCATATCTAGTCCAGAAAGCTGTCTTTGCTACATCCTCCTTCTTAACCTTCAATTGATGATAACCGGACCGTAAATCTATCTTTGAAAAATATAAAGCACCATGTAGTTGATCAAAGAGATCATCAATTCGCGGGAGAGGATATTTATTCTTAACCGTTCGCTTATTCAACTCGCGGTAGTCTATGCACATGCGCATGGATCCATCCTTCTTTTTAACAAAGAGAACCGGAGCTCCCCAAGGCGAGGAACTAGGTTGAATGAAACCTTTGTCAAGTAACTCCTGAAGTTGGGACATTAACTCTTTCATTTCTGTAGGAGCTAATCGGTAAGGTGCTTTAGAAACAGGTGTAGCACCGGGAATAAGATCTATCTGAAAAGTAACTTCACGGTCAGGAGGGATACCGGGAAGATCTTCGGGAAACACATCGGGAAAATCGGATACTACATCAACACTAGCAATAGAAGGCTTCTCCTTTCTCACATCAATAACATAGGCCAAGAAATGACTCTTATTCTTCCTTATACATTTAATAGTCTTCATCATACTAATGATCTTTATCCCCCCTCTCTTCTTATCTCCATAAACCGTTACCACATTACCATCGGATGTAGGAAACTGAATAATCTTTTGGGAACACAAAATATTAGCTTCATTTCTAGACAACCAATCCATACCAATCACTACATCAAAACCGGCTAAAGTAGTAGGCAATAACTGGACCGGAAACAAACGACCTTCAATCTCAATGTCACAATCATCATAACCCACACGTATATCACTAACCGTACCATTAGCAATTTCCACCTCTATCGAGCAATCTAAAGGGGTAGTGACTCTTCCTAGTTTAGGAGCAAATAAAGTAGACACAAACGACCTATTTGCACCCGAATCAAATAAAATAGAAGCAGGTTTTGAATTAACAAGGAAAGTACCACTTACCACCTCGTCGTTGTTCTTAGCATCATCAACAGTCATCTGCAAGGCTCTCACTTTTGTTGCTGAAGTGGCTGCTTTCTTCCCGTCATTCTTCATTTGTGGGCAATCGGCAATAAGATGACCCGTTTTCTGACACTTGTAACAACGAGTCTTGTCCCTACATTCCGTTGCAAGATGTCCCGACTTCCCGCACTTATGACACCTTCTTGTCTTGTCGGAACATTGACCTTCATGAACATTCTTGCAAAAAGCACACCAAGACCCATTCTTCTTTTATCTTTGTCACCACTTGAGCTAGAATTCCCACGAAACTTCTTATTATTGTTATTAGATGACCAATTTGACCCTCTTTTGAACCCTGCTTTCTTGTCATCAACCTTCACCACAACTTTCTCACTTTTGAAGTAATCATCCAACCTCTTTGACTCCTTAATAGCCGCCGATAAAGTCACATGTTGTCTACATAATCCACGATAACTAACGGGGAGACCATCACAATAAGCCTCAATTTGGTCCTCCTGCCTTCGAACCAAGTGTCCAACAAACTTCAACTTCTCCATAAACGAGTGTGCATAATCAGAAATTGCACCGGGTTTAGCAACCAACGATCTAAACTCCTTTTCAATTAACCTTAACTCACGCGTTCCCACATACTCCTCTAAAAACTTCTCCTTAAATGTTCCCCAAGGCATAACTGCAAGTACCTCAGGAGCCATAGACACTATAGTAGCCCTCCACCAATTACGGGCATTCTTCTTCAATATCCTACTAGCACACAAAACCTTCATATCATCCGGACAATAGCAAGATGCAAAAACTACCTCAATGTCCTCGATCCACTCCATAGCACCCACGCATTTTGGGTACCATCAAACTCCTTGGCACCACATTTCTGAAAACTTTCATATTTGAAGTTATTAACACGAGGTGCATTAACAACTCCAAGTCCTCCACCATTAACTTCATTAACACCCACGGCTGCCATGGATGGTTCAGCACTTTGGGAGGGATTAGAGTAATTCCCTTCCGAACGCTCACCCCCTTGTTCACTCCCAATCCTTTCTGCATTTCTTTCAGCCCTCAATTGAGCTAATTCCTCTTCATTTCTCATTAAGAGAGCTCGGATAGCTCTCAATTCTTCATGTAATTGAGCTTGATTGGGAACCTGCTCTATTACCGGGTTTGCTCTATCTACTTCAGAGGCGGTTGGTGGATCACCAAGACGGCGATTTTGTACACGGGGTAGCCTTTGTTCTACTTCATTTCCAGCCCCGTTTCCGTTAGGAGGAACACCACCACCATTTCCTCCTGCTCTCTGGTTACTAGCTCTAGTGTTTGCCATTAACTCTACAAAGCAACGATGACGGTTAGCAAGAGTTAAAGAGTGACTACATATGTTAAGGCTCTACTACATATAACTACATTATCACACACAATAAACAAGCCTTAAATCACACTCCCCAACCCGTCTTAGAGCATTCCACTTCATTAGCTAGGCATCCTACTTAAGCCTAACCTACTTCTCGTCGGTCTAAGTCCAAAATCCTACGGCATAAGTTGAATTTTGGTTCACTTAAACCAATGCTTTGATACCAACTTGTAACACCCGACGTTTAAAAATATGGGTTTTCAAAAATCCTTCACCTAACGGTGTTAAATTGCGGAAGTAAAGACCGTAAAAGTCAAAACCGATAAAAACATTTCGGTTTCTGCATTTAGTTGGTGTTACATGCCATATCAAACAATAGTTCAAATGAAAACCCAACGATTGCCCAACATTAAACAACCGTTCACACATTATTACATATATTCGCCATCAAAATGAAATGTAATCAAAAGTCTCCATAATAAGCAACTAGGGGTAGCTAAGGAATCTGCATGCTTTCTACCCACGCTCTCACGTCCTGCACCTACAAGTCCTTCAAGCTAAACCTGAGGGAACAACCACATTAAAGAAACAAGTGTTAGCTATAAGAATAGCTAAGTAAGACCACACTTAATTTAAAAGCATTTGTCCAATTAAAACATTTCTTCGTTAATAGACAAACTCATTAGGCACAACACACAACACACATAATTGCATAACAACTTCATATCAATTAGGATAATCATCCTAAATGTGCCTATCCTGCATTAGTTCACACATTGTCACACATATCTTCGTTTACTACATATAAGTGTGCCCTGCATCACACCCGACTGGACGATCAACCAAAGGCTAATCATCGTATGTCGTTAAGGAATGGCAAGCCAATCCAAGAGTAATCCGTATGTGGAGGTGGTCAAACCCCTCGTATTACTCGCCCTGCATTATAAAGACCATGTTGCAAGGAGCCACCCAAGCAACAACTACGTCAACGTACTCGTCCGGCTAAGACTTGTACGGGTTAAGCTTAACACTTTCCCTGCATTATATTTACGAGCTCAATTTCACACATAATAGTTTAGGCAACACACATAACCTAAACATAATCACACATTACCTTCATTTCGTTTGGGCCCTTAAACGTGCAAGTGACATGGCAACCTACCAAGTCTAGTGAGCTAGGTGTACAAGCCATGTAGTATGCATATGTCACACATTAACTCCATTTCTACATTTCACACATAACAAGATACTTCGTAATTCTACATAAACTACATATTAATACACTACATTAAACAATACTTCATTTCACGACATTAGGGTCTGCATTTCAGGTCTCATGGTCAACTACATATCCCATAGTACCTCCCGTGTAACCCATGATACCCACATATATCATATGTTACCGTTAAGGAAGTTATAAGTATGAAACCTTTGCTTATTGAACCCTCAGCGTGACAAAAGTAGTGTATCTTACCTTGATACAGCTTAACAACAAGCTACAAGCACAATACAACGATGACTAGGTGTCTCCAATAACCTAGAACAAGTATAAGATCGAAATATAAGCTAAACGACACCTTTTGTGAAATCTGGGCATGTGGTGCGCCGCACCTTCCATGTGGTGCGTCGCACCAATCCTCCAGGGAATTCAGATCAACACTAGGTGCGCCGCACCAGCCCTTGGTGCGTCGCATATCGGGGTCCACCAAAAACCTAAACTGGTTGTGGTGCGCCGCACCACTCCTTTGGTGCGCCGCACCTGGGGTGCAGACCAGCAAACCAAATTTTTACACTTTGATCAAACGAATTCCATACGAACCCATACCCCAAATCCAACCTGGGACTTAAAATTAATCCTTTTAATTGCACTTTCATCACCTTTAACCATCCTATTAATCCTTTAATTCTTTACATCATGAATCAATCATTCAATCACCCGAATAACATGAAATCGGTGAACGTTTAATCAAATAACCCAACCCAAACCCTTATGGCCTGGATTAAGACTAATATAAGACTCACACAATCATATTCAAAAGAGGAATACCAATATTACCTGTATTAGGTGACAAAGATCCAAGATCTAAGCAATACACGATCGATTTGGCTCCAAAACGAATAGATCTAGAGAGAAACAAGAGAGGGAAAGAAGGGGATCGGCTAGGGCTTGTTTAGGAGGAAGAAAATCTGCATAATGGCTCTCTAATGACAACCCTAAGCCTCTAAACCCGTTTTTGACTTTGCACACATGTCAAAACTAGCCCCTAAGCTTCCCAATCCTTCATTATTGGTCACAAACTACTTTATTGACCATATACATCATTAATCCTTCATTAAATGTCACTACATAGACATTAATCTTCATATTACACACATTATACTACATTAACATTTAGGCTTACAAGCCTCACACATAACACACATTAACTACATATAAGCATTAAATCTAAAATAGACTTAACGACACACACAATATTGACTTAACGGCATTAGTCAACTAGTAAAGAAAAGTTTGGGATGTTACATCTAATAACTTGGAAATACTCGTAAGGATTGCTTAGAGTATATCTCACAAGTTGCAATGCTAAAGTTTCAAGCCATTTGCAAGTTGTGAGAAGACTTATATTTATAGACCAAGTCCATGATGACGTGGACCAGATCGTACAAATATGGTTGGGAGTATTTAAGGAATTAAAGCTAATTCCTTACATGTGTACTTTTAAGGTTTAGGTATATACTTGAATCATTCCTCTTTTATTTTCTCGTGGTTCGGACTCTCGGTTGTTCTCTTTTTCTTTCTTTTCTCTATATATCCTATTACCTGTATTTTTTCTTTCTATCGCTCTGTTTTTCTTTTCGTTTCCCTACCTTTGTTAATCGTTTTATTCTGTCCCGCCTCATTGTCCCGAGCTCCTTTCTCTTTTCTATTTCCTTTTCCTCTTTGTCTTCCGTCTCCCGTACTCTTTTTTCACCTCTTTCTTCCTTTTTTTTTCCCTCATTTCCCTTCTTCTTATAAGTAATGTCTATGGATTTTCCCCTCCTTTCTTTTTTTCTAACGTTTTTCGGTTTGCTTTCCGTTTTTTGTTTCCTTTGCCTCTTCTTTAGTTAATCCTTCCTTCGCATCGCCCTCTTTCTTCTCTCCCTTTTTGTTAAACCCGCTCTGCTTTCTACCTTTTCTCCTTGCCCTCTCTTTACTACTATTTTCCTCTCCCTACCGCTCTTTTTTCCCCCCCCCTTCCTGTCTCACTCACTCCTTCGCCTTAGTTTGTACTCTTCTTTTCCCTTTGCTCTTATTCCCGTGTACTTTTGCGCTGCTACTATTCTTCTGACGCTTCTTGCCCTTTGAGCTCTGCTTTTGCTTCCTTTTTTCCATGGCTTTCTGTCTCTTTTCCTTACGCTCTATCACCTATTTTTCTCTTCTTGTTTCCTCTCCCCTCATATCTTCTGTTTCCCATTTATATTCCTCGCTTTGTTCGCCATGCTCTCTCCACGCCTTTTTCTGAATCATCCGTCTTCTTTGGTTTCATCTTTTTTTCTTGTGCTTTTTTCATTTGTTCTATTACCTTGATACGGTTTAACAACAAGCTACAAGCACAATACAACGATGACTAGGTGTCTCCAATAACCTAGAACAAGTATAAGATCGAAATATAAGCTAAACGAAACTTTTGTGAAATCTGGGCATGTGGTGCGCCGCACCTTCCATGTGGTGCGTCGCACCAATCCTCCAGGGAATTCAGATCAACACTAGGTGCACCGCACCAGCCCTTGGTGCGTCGCATATCGGGGTCCACCAAAAACCTAAACTGGCTGTGGTGCGCCGCACCACTCCTTTGGTGCGCCGCACCTGGGGTGCAGACCAGCAAACCAAATTTTTACACTTTGATCAAACGAATTCCATACGAACCCATACCCCAAATCCAACCTGGGACTTAAAATTAATCCTTTTAATTGCACTTTCATCACCTTTAACCATCCTATTAATCCTTTAATCCTTTACATCATGAATCAATCATTCAATCACCCGAATAACATGAAATCGGTGAACGTTTAATCAAATAACCCAACCCAAACCCTTATGGCCTGGATTAAGACTAATATAAGACTCACACAATCATATTTCAAAAGAGGAATACTAATATTACCTGTATTAGGTGACAAAGATCCAAGATCTAAGCAATACACGATCGATTTGGCTCCAAAACGAATAGATCTAGAGAGAAACAAGAGAGGGAAAGAAGGGGATCGGCTAGGGCTTGTTTAGGAGGAAGAAAATCTGCATAATGGCTCTCTAATGACAACCCTAAGCCTCTAAACCCGTTTTTGACTTTGCACACATGTCAAAACTAGCCCCTAAGCTTCCTAATCCTTCATTATTGGTCACAACTACTTTATTGACCATATACATCATTAATCCTTCATTAAATGTCACTACATAGACATTAATCTTCATATTACACACATTATACTACATTAACATTTAGGCTTACAAGCCTCACACATAACACACATTAACTACATATAAGCATTAAATCTAAAATAGACTTAACGACACACACAATATTGACTTAACGGCATTAGTCAACTAGTAAAGAAAAGTTTGGGATGTTACATCTAATAACTTGGAAATACTCGTAAGGATTGCTTAGAGTATATCTCACAAGTTGCAATGCTAAAGTTTCAAGCCATTTGCAAGTTGTGAGAAGACTTATATTTATAGACCAAGTCCATGATGACGTGGACCAGATCGTACAAATATGGTTGGGAGCATTTAAGGAATTAAAGTTAATTCCTTACATGCGTACTTTTAAGGTTAAGTATATAAGTCAATTGATGTGACTTATCATACTTTCTTCCCAACCTTTACTTTACCTTGTACTTTCATTAATAGTTAAATCTAGGGTAAATTACATTAATCATACCTGAGGTTTGATCGAAACTACACTGGTCATACCTACAATTTAAAAATTACGCGAGACATACCCATCGTTGTCAAAAACTTACACTGGCCATACCTATCGCTGACGGTCGTCTATTTGGTCGTTAAGTCAAGTCACGTGCCGTGCATGTGAGGTATCAAAACCGTAATTTCGTGTATACTTCAGGTATCATCCATGTAATTTACCCTAATAAAAAATTATTAAGATATTTATATTTATATTTCATTTATTAAAGTAGGTAGATATTCTATATTAAAATTCACATATATATACATATATTTATTTTTTTTAAAAACCTGTTTCAAAATAAAAAATAAAAAATTTATGAAAGGATGTCATCAAACGATACAGGTTTAGGCTTAGAAACTCTAAGGTCAGACTAACGACTAACCCTAGAACTTCAAACCCAAAATGCTACAGATTGTTAATCTGAGGTATATTCCAAAACCGTGACGAGTCTTCGACTTTGCTTTACCCCTCTAATATGAGGGGATGTCATCAAACCATACGAAAAAATTATATTGCTTTCTTAAAAATTTTTTTCTTTTGTATCTTTTTAAATAGGTTTCTATTAAAAAGAATAAATTATAAAAAATAAAATAAAATAATAATAAAATAATATAAAAGTTAAAATTTTATTGGTTTTCATGGTTCTCATCCTTGTTATATTCACTATACACATATAACAAAATAATAATGACATATATAATAATAAATGCATTCTTGTATCAACTATTTTTCTCGATATACTTTTCATTAAGAACAAAAATTATTTTTTCATAATAAATTTCATATCTACCCAACTTAATAACTGAAGTATAAATAAAACTCTAAAATTCTTAATAATTATTTTTATGGTGAATTACAAGTATAATACCTGAAGTATGCACGAAATTACGGTTTTGATACCTCACATGCACAACACGTGACTTGACTTAACGGCCAAATAGACGACCGTCAGTGATAGGTATGGTCAGTGTAAGTTTTTGACAACGATGGGTATGTCTCGCGTAATTTTTAAATTGTAGGTATGACCAGTGTAGTTTCGAACAAACCTCGGGTATGATTTTTGTAATTTACCCTTAAATCTATTAACTGGGTAAATGTATGTAAAGTAAAAAGTCTTCATCGTAATCAGTGTAAAAGTGTGTAAGTACTTTTACACTGAGATGCTTTAGTCTTCGATCAGGTAGAATCAACTTCTGAGCTCCACATCTGAGCTTGATTCTCTTTCTTCAGACTTCAGTCTTTGACTTCATTCTGAACGGTATTCTGATACGTTGATCTGAACCGAAGTGAAGCTTCAGTGAACTAATTCTGAACGACTTCAGAATTCTATACAAGTATTCTTCACTGAGCTTCAACTATTTCTGAACAAATTATACTTGGTCGATTTTTGACCTAACACCCAAATTTGAGTCTGAGGGGCAGGGTTTACCTATACTAATCGTCGTGCCTTCGGGCGAATTGTTAGGGGATTTTCCTCCCATTGGGTACAGGCAGGAGGTGAAGGGATCTCTAGCGTGGACCTGGTTAAAACAGCGTAATATAGACTCCATAGATGCAAGTAATCCACACCTCTAAAAAAACAATTTTTTAATAATTTTTGGAGACTCCATTTTGGACAGCAGATACTAGGGGTGAGATTGGGTCGGTTTTGACCCAAAACCGAAACCCAAACCGAATCTTTCGGTTTTTGAAAACCAGAAACCGTTGGATTCGGTTTTGGTTTGGTTCGGTTTGTTGGTTTTTCGGTTCGTTTGGATCGGTTTTCGGTTTTTAAGTTTATTTTTAGTTAATCATTAGTTCTTGTTTGTGAGTATAAATAAGATGGGAACTATGAGCTGCAGATCATATAATATACAAAACGAGATTGAGTAGCATCAACATTACTAGAATTATGATTTAAAACTTATGAAACCAATGAGCGATAAATTTATATAAACACATGACATATCCTTTAGTCTTTGATTGTGAGAAACATACATATTGCTGAGCTCAATGTTTACATAGCATATACTGTCTATTAATTTCAAACATATAAAACTTCTAGATAAAAAATAGTATAATGTCTATCTCAATACATTTAAAATACAAAACGAGATTGAGACGTGAATGTATATATAAATTATAAATCAGTATAAAATATAAAATTAATTAAAAGAAATAAGGTTTCGGTTCGGTTCGGTTTTGGACGTCGGTTTTTGTATAGGAAACCGAAACCCGAACCGATCCGTTCGGTTTTTAGAAAACCAAAACCAAACCAATGGATTTGGTTCGGTTTTCGGTTTTTTGGGTTCGGTTTTTTCGGTTTTCGATTTTCCGGTTCGGACTTTGCTCGCCCCCTAGCAGATACAGATAGGTACAAAATTGGGCGGAAAAAAGATCTATATATACATAGAAAATAAACAAAAGCAGCAGGCAGTAGCAGCAATTCAACAAACAAACAGTCTGAGAGCGAAAGAAAAGAAAAGAGAGCATATCAATAATCATGACAGAAACTCTGAAGCTTCCGGTGATCGATCTTTCATCATCAGACCGAATCTCCACCGCTAACTCTATCCGTCAGGTCTTCTTTTTCTTCTTTTCATGGCTTTTTCACTAATTTCCCCTAATTTTACTCACACTTTTTGGTTTTGAAAAATGATATACTCCCCTCCCCTCCAGCTTAAATACTCAGAAGTCTATGAAATTGTCACACAGTTTTAGAAAAAAGTCACTATATATCAACCAATAATAAGATGATGTTATTAGAAGTGATTAAAACTTGAAAGTGGACACATATTGTGAGGATTTGTATGAATAGTTGTTGGAGGATACTAGCATTGTGCTCGCGCAAAGCCAGATTTTGGCACATTAAAAAAACTAAGTTATAAAGTTCGGTAAATACAAAACCATGGATAATTAGATATATTGGTGTACTAAGCCCTTTTAATATTTGGTGACCTATTCGGTGAACTTGACTCAGTTTCACCGCATCACTTGGTGACTTGATATTTAAAATTCCCGTTACCAAGTCACCCAAGTTACTGACTAAGTTTGTCCGGTGATTGAATTGCCAAACAAGAGTTAGTTGCTAAAAGGGGCTAACTTTAGCTAGTAAGCTACTATCAGGTGGCTTTAAACCTACTCTATAATATGCCAACTAATTAAATGCGTCGTGGAATTGATCCAAATAACTGGGTTTAAGAGTTGATTGTGTAGTGTCATTGACTCGAAGCTTTTTGCAGAATGAGTTTGTAGCAGTTAGTTCTTGTTAGGTTCACTATGCACATGCACAATCTCATTACAATGAAACTAGAAACGCAAGCAAGTGGTTGACGTTCTCACATACACACACGGTTTGGATAGGCTTTTGTAAGATGGGGATCTTGGTTATTGACGATTGCTAATATGATGAAACCGTTTCTTTTTGGGAGAAAAAACATAAGAAAGAGAACCTCTTGGGGGTGCTATAAACTGAATGTGTGGACTGTTGAGTTCTCCAAAGGAGGTCTTGAGTTTGAATTACGGAAGTTTTAACTCCTTCACGGCTCATTATTAGGTTTCAAAAACATTGATGCTCTGCGTTGTTTTGTGGGGTATTTGTGGAGCCCCAAGTTTGTGGTGTAAAGAAACTTGGCTCGTTTTAGGTGTTTGGAAGAAAAATGCTAGATAATATATGATTCTTTGAATTACAACAATTTCCTTTGAAGCTCACATCTTAACACAACGTAGTCTTATGCAGCACACCTTAAAGATTGATTATGGATCCTACTAGAAGTCAATCCTAGCTGTTTGAACTAATTAGTTCTAGCATAGATATTACACTTGTATTCTATTGTCATTCTAAATGGATTAATTTGATAATAGCTTGCTAATGATTCTTGTAAATATAATGGCGTTGCCTATATATTTTCATATCTGAATGTTTTGTTCAATGAATTAGGCCTGCATGGACTATGGCTTCTTTTACGTCATCAATCACGGGGTAGAGGAGAAACTGTTACAAAATGTGTTTGATGAAAGTAGCAAGTTTTTTTCGCTTCCACTTGAAGAGAATATGAAAGTGGCTCGCAAGGGAGATGTGGGTTTTGCTCCACTTTATGCCGAGAACCTTGATCCTTCTACGACTTCTAAAGGTGCTGTTACCCTTCAGTTTTGACTGTTCGTCCTTCAACTAGTTTTCAGTGCTAATATGCGTTATTTGTTAAAATTGTTTACATGTTGCGTAATGTGCATTAGATGCTTCCTACAAAATCCATATTTTTGCTATAATAAAATGATGACTTCCCAGTGTTCCTTGAATCTGCCTACAGGAGATTTAAAAGAAACGTTCCATATCGGCCCCTTACAACCTGCAGAGAGCTGTCTGAACCAATGGCCTTCTAAAGGTACTATTACCATTTTTCACTTGTTTGTTTCTTGAGCTCCATTCTTACTATATCCATGGACATCGCAGAATTATTACCTTCATGGAAACCCGTAATGGAGAAGTATTATGAAAAAGTGTTGTAAGTGTTGCTTGTTTTAAGTTATTTGGTCTATATTAATTTACTATCTTATCTTTTCATCTACATCCCTCGATTATCTTCTACCAAATTCGGCATGCCAATCAATTATTTGTGTATTTGTAGGTGAGTACACATGTTTGTATTTGTGTATATATGTTTCTTTCTCCTTACATCCGTGATTGAAAGGCATATAGTGTAAATTTTTGGGTCAAGATTATTTCTTTTTCGAATCTATAGTATGTATAGAGGAGTTGATATTGAATACGAGTACTATTTTACAAGTACTATTTCTGATGGGGATGTCATTAACAGGTCCATTGGGAAGCAGTTGAGCTATTTGATTGCACTGTCTTTGAATTTGGATGAGGACTTCTTTGACAAAATAGGGGCGATGGATAAACCATTCGGTTTTTTACGTCTGTTGCACTATCCAGGTATTTTCAGCCTTGTCATAAAACTCAAATTGTTTCAGCACACTACGGGCATGACGATAGATTAGCTTCAGGTGAAATGGGGGTTTCTGATGAGATTGTATATGGGGCTTCTGCACATTCTGATTATGGAATGATCACTCTTCTGGCGACAGATTGTGTTCCCGGCCTACAGGCAATAGAAGCTTTATCAATCAAATATAATTTTCGTCTATTGTTTGAATTTTCTGCTTTATAAGCGCTTCTTCTGCTTTCACAGGTATGCAGGGATAAACTTAAGCAGCCACGGCTTTGGGAGGATGTTATATATATCAAGGGGTGAGTTTATGTACCAACACTAGAGTAAATGTTGGAAACTGTGGTGAAAGGTGTCATCCTTTATAACACACACGCAAAGATTATGCATGTATACACACATATGTACATAGACATCACACATTTGTGTAAATGTTTCACAACAATGTGGTAATGAGTTCTGTTTATACTTGCAAAAAGAATCACAATTTCCCTTTTGGCAAACTTCTTTCTCTAAGTTACCACTCTGCCAATTAATATTCATTACTAATATTGGTACATTATATTAGTCTGGTTACTGAAGGGCTTTTAGCCTGATGGTTGTGAGTTGAGTTGCCCACCAAGCGTGAGGTTTAGGTTTCAAATCTCATAAAAGACAAATGAGTGAAATATTATCTGGTCTTGATATTTGCCTTTATATTTGCCTTTATAAAAAGAAATATCAATCTGGTTTGTCATAATTGAGGGATACATAAGATAATAAACAAGTATTTGGGTTGTGGGAAGGAGAAATCATCACTTTGAGTATCATTACAACTTCATTTAGCAGTCTTAAATTTTACATTTGTTCGGGTACAGGGCCTTCATTGTTAATCTTGGGGACATGATGGAAAGATGGACTAATTGTCTATTCCGGTAATGAAACCAATCCATGTATGATGTATCCCCATCCTTTACTTGTCAGGTGTACAGCTCTGCATTTCATCTTAATAATTGACATTTATTGCAGATCAACATTACATCGAGTTATGCCTACCGGGAAAGAACGATACTCGGTAATTACTTCCAACGAATTTCATTCACTAATTTTCCATTTATTTGTTTATGTGATTCAACAACTTATATTGCTAAGCTCACTTTAGGTCACCTTTCATTTTTACTTTGCGCGTCCCATTTACCTAAAATGAACATTCCCCATAATATGATATGCAGATGGCCTTCTTTTTCGATCCTAACCCAGATTGCATAGTGGAGTGTTTGGAAAGCTGCTGCAGTGAGTCATCCCCTCCACGGTATGTATGTTACATAAACGTTAGTTATCCCGATGCGCCCTGTCCTTGACCATGACCGTCATAATTTTCTTTCATTTGAAGCTGTAACATTGTTTCAATTTGGTTGATAAAGATTTGGTTCAATGGTTTGTACTATGTAGGTTTCCTCCTATCCGTAGTGGAGATTACCTGAGGGAGCGTATCAATGCTGCATATTCCTCTTAGCAAGATTCAAATGTATTTGCAGTCGCTAAAGATATGTATCATATGTTACAGTTTTTATTTTAGTGTCTTTATAAACTAAACTAAATGCATGTTACCATTTCTTTCTTTGTATTGTTTTTATTTGGCAAGACCGTCTCCTTTTTGTCATTTAATGATACTTTCATAATAATTTCTATCATTTTTTCACCAATAAACAAAAACACAAGATAACCCAAAAACATTATTCTCTGTCGCATCAGAAAAGTTCTTAGATTCGTGTTTAGACTCTATACATGCCGTTCGTCACACGTACTTGACTTATATATGATGGAAAGTAATAAATGTTATCCATTTTAGTAAAAGTTCTTTGTTTTTGTAACAAAGGCAGCTAGGATTATTCCTCATTTTTCAACGACCAAACACAGCGCACCTGCTTGATTTTTCTGACGTTGTCACATGGCAGGTAGCTCCCCCATTGAAGGAAATTAAACAAAAAACAGAACGATATTCCAGTATTCCACCACCTGTCCTACGTACAAAAAAAAAAAATCACCTTGTTGAAGTACGTATCTATATCATTTCATTTTTTTTGAAAAGTTATATATCGTTTAAAAAACGAAACTAAGGAGAAAGAGAATCACTCGACTAAGAAGTTGTATTTTGTCTTTTCATAACAAAATCAGCACAACACGTTTCAGCTTTTTTCTTTTCAATTTTCTTTTTAGTAAGATACCCAGTGACTTTTTAACACGTTTCACCGTCAGACTCCACGTAGTGTATCTCCTCAATATCAACACACGTGTACAGTAATTTTAAACACGTACCGTACCAAACGTATATATCCATATCTATATCTTATATATCTATATCTAACTATATATCTCCAATATTAACAAGCAAAAGTAAAAAACCTACACCCACAAAACAGTTTCAACTTTCAAGTTCCAACAAAATAACCAAAAAATGAGTCAAGAACAACAAAAAGAAGGTATAAAATATGGGGACGTGTTTAAAGAAGTAAGTGGGGAATTAGCTGACAAAATGGTGGCACCACAAGATGCTGCAATGATGCAAGCGGCTGAGAGCAGTGTGTTTGGACAAACGCAAAAGGGAGGTACTGCTGCAGCTATGCAAGCTGCTGCCACTATTAACGAACGTTATGGGTTGGTTAGTCATCAAGATGTGAGTGTTACTGGTGATCAAGGTGTTGCTGTTACGGCTACTCACCTTCCTGGTGCTCGTCTTGTCACCGAAACCGTTGCTGGTCAGGTGATCATCACTCCATTCTATACATACATTTCTATTAATTAGTTAATGTTATTGTTAATTATTAATATTAATATTATTAATATATATGTATGATGAGTATATATTGTTCAATTCGCTAGTACAAATCTATAGGCAGCTTGCGCGCTTAGGTTTCATCCCAGGCATTCGATTTAGTTTAGGAGTATGATATGTTGTAAAAAGAAAAATATGAAAAATAGAGGGATGATCCATATACCATTGTTTTAGCCGTTTAACACTAAATATGCGTCACAGTACAATACGTACCCTAACACATATTTGGGAGTGTACACCTAAAAAATATAAATGGTGTATGGATCATCACTGAGAATACTTAGCTTGTAATGTACGTATACGGTAATGGTTATCAAAAGGATTGTTTATACCAAATCGAACTAAAAATGTGTTTATAATATAATTAAACCGCCTCCAATTGTTGACAAATTTGTGATTGAAAGATTACAAAGAAAAATGATTCCTTTGTCTAGTTAGGTCATTTAAGGTGGGCAAGAACTTTTTTATTAAAGAGATTGAGACATAACATATATCTCTCTTTCTTTATAAAAATATATCAACATCACATATCTATATCTATACTACATTATAAAGCTATGTTCCCTTAATATTTTTACCAATTAAATGATAACCCTAAAATGTACCTTCTTTTTATTATCTCCACTTGAAAAATACCTATTATATCTACCTATTATGTCAATAGTTCAGTTCAATCACATAAAGTATAATCGGTTGGTCTACATATAATGATTTGCTAACCATCGACTTTGCTGAAAGACATACATGCAATGGTTAATACATTGTTAAGAAACAATTAATAAGCACCATGTTCCCAAATTATTTGATAGTCATAGCGTCACATTTCATACATAACTCATAGATTCATTATTATCAATATAGAACATAGAATAAGTGGTAGTGGTGTTCATTGAATGTTTCTTTCTATGTATAAAAGGGTAAATAGATGAGGTTTTCCTTGTTCGGGTTACCCAGAAAAGTGACCCGGACGCACCCAGCCTAACCGGGGTATCCCCATGGCCATTTCCGAACATTTACGCGGTCAATCTTGAAGATATTACCCAATGAGATTCAAATCTGTGCCCTCTTTGTGAGGACACCAGGTATCGAGGAGCAAGTTAATTTACAATTCTGTTTCCTTTTGTGTTTCTGTTTGCTTTGGTTTTGATTTTTCATTAAATGTACGTTTTTAATTCATTTTGGTCACTATGTATCTAGGTTTACTGAAAAATGTCTACCTGTTACCTACTTACCACCATTGTTTTAGCTGGTACAAATCTATAGACCAACTTGCTTAGGCTCTTAGGCTCTAATAGAGCGGTGATCTGTACACCATTGTTTTATCTGTTTACCACTAAGCATAAGTCACATTATAGTAAAGTACAATACCTTAACACACATTTGGGAGTAGTGTATACACCTTAAAAATATAGACAGTGTACGGATCATCACCCCGTCGAGTAGACTTAATCAGCTTGTAATGTATACATATTATATACGGTAATGGTTAAGGGGTTCAATTAGTCGTAAAAGGATAGTTTATACCAAATCGAAATAAAAATGTGTTTATAAAGATATTTAAACCGCCTCCAATTGTTGACAAATTTGGGAGATCTTTCAATCACAAAAACAAAAAAAAAAGATTGATTTATCTAGTTAGTTAGTTAATTAAAGTTGGCCAAGAACTTGTTTTTTAAAGAGATGAGACATATAACATATTTATCTCGTTATTTTTAAAAAATATCAACACCACATATACCATTATTTTACTCTATGTACATTAGTTATTTGTCCATCATAAGACATGAACTCCCTCGGTCTCTCAAAGAAAGTAGCTGATTGGTTTGATGTTGCCATCCTTAGAGCCTTATGTTGCATTTGGAAAAACCATATAATGAAGTCTACTTTAACAACTCCCAACAAAAAGCCCGAAGTCGACGACATCAAACTCCTCTCACAATTCAATCACTATAATTGATGGGCCTTGGTACTTGGTGAATTTGTGGGTGTAAGTGT
>CM067167.1:42667245-42787742 GCA_034093135.1 Erigeron breviscapus | reverse complement strand
AAAGAAGGTTTGGCTTAGGAACAGTAAGCCGAGCCATGAACAGTAACCGGCTCGGCTCGTGAACAGTACCGGCTCAGGATGACATCAGCTATTTTGTCTTATTCCTATTTTGTCTTTTTCCGTTTTTTTTTTTTTTTTTTTACGATAGTATACTTTTAGAGTTTCTTATTTTTACCACTTAACTTTTACATTTTATCACTTTAGTCTAACTTTTTGTATACAAGTATAATTTACTTTTCAATTAAATTTAGATTTTAACTTTAATCATCAAATTTTATTTTTTTTTCTTTCTTTATCTTTCAACGCTTCAAACTTATTTTTTTTTTACTTTCTATCTCTTATTTTAACGCTTCAAACTTATTTTTACCACTTAACTTTTGAATTTTTTAACTTTAGTCTAACTTTTTGTATACAAACTTAATTATAGTTCTAACTTTAATCATCAATTTTTTTTTTCTATCTCTTATTTAAAGGCTTCTAACTTTTACCATCAAACTCTAGGTTTTGGTCACCAATTTTTTTAGTTACTACCCCTTATAGTAAACTTTAAGTGTCCAAACTTTTAGGTAATGTTGTATGTATATATGTTTGCATGACGCAACGTCGATCCCGGGCAACGCCCGAGGTCAAAAAACTTGTTAGGTAACAAAATAATTGATACAAACTGAGATTGCATGCATGTTGTGAACTTCAATATAACCGAGTAAACTTTATGACCAATAAAAAAAACCCAAGGTAAATTCATATAACTATTTTACTATATGTAGTCCACAGTACCTTTTTTAAGGGGCAACTCTTCTTACACCACATGACACATGGCGCAAGTCGCTCCTCCCTTCCTTTCTTCCCACTCCTCTTAGTCTTAGAAGAAAAATAGTCTCTTTAAATTACCACCTCATGTATCATTATTAGTCTAAATTCTTTTGTATTGATTTACTATTTGCAAGCAAACATACACACACATGTCTGACCTTTCCGTTTTCAAAACTTTTTGGTTTGAAATATATCCGCAGAGTGGCCGGGTATCTATATATGTCCTTTGCTTTCAAGCATGTAAAGCTAACAACCAATGTGCTAAACAATCTCACAAAGGCTTTTAGGAGAGCATGACCTCACTATAATTGGCTAGCTATAAATCAAATTTATGAACTAGGTGCCAAGTTATAAATGGATTGATTGCTTGTAAATAATTTTGTACTGTTCATATAAATATTGGGCAAAAAATCTTTTATTTTTATTTTATACTGAAGAATATTATAAAAGAAAAAAGAAGAAGTTAAGTAATACTTTGTAATACTCCATTACTTATCATGCATATCCATAATCAACAAAATTTTACTATTCTTTAAGTTCATGAATGAAACACTTTCACTCTTTTTAATTTTTATTTTTTATAGTTCCGGATTGAATATCACAACGGGATGTTTAGACTATGTTGTCTTAACCGGGTCCACGCTAAAGAGCCCCTCACTCATACCTAGTAAGAGGATAAACCTTTTATTAATTCGTCGAAAGGCACGACAATTAATAGGAGTAAATCTAAGCTAATTTTGGTTGAAAAGATTTAACGAGATCTAGAGGTATTTCAATATCATCTTCAACTACTCAACGGATAACTTCAATTCTTCTAGGCGATATCTTAGACCACTCTCAACAGGCTCATCGGTTGAGAAGTGATGAGTTATCTGTGGGAGACACTAGACTCGTCACTTAAGGGTGTCAGTTTGGCGCTCTGGTCATCGGGTGACGAGGTGGAGACGAAGCAAGTGGCTCCTTCAGAACCGTGGCTAGTAAAAAAATGTTATTTTCTTGACAGTAATGTGTTTATTTTCTTTTCCTTTTAGCTTTCTTAAACATTTTAACCCCAAAAATACACATACCATATATATTTGTGTTCGCACTTTCACAACTACAAATATATTTAGTGTGGATGGATTAAAATTACAAGTCCGATGTGAAAAAAAAAATTTGGCGGTGACGTCAGATACAAGTGCTCGCTATTCTTAATTCCTTAGATGAGGATGATGAAAGAAGAGTCACTGAACGTTTAACAGAGAAAAAAGCTCCAACAAGATGGTTAAATGAAATCCTTTGTAGCCACCGATCGTTTGTGGGGTTATTACTTTGCCGAATTGTATCGAATGCTAAAAAATTGTTTATATGTATATGTAGAGGTATAAATTCAGACACCCAACTACCGCAACCTCCATATTTTACTTACTTTCATCAAAGTGATAACTACACTCGTTTACCTAGTTTTAACATTTTCAAAAGTGGACTTCCATTATACGCGAAGTGCCGCATGGTTGCGCTCTTAATGCTTTTGATGAATACTTACACATGGGTCAACAAGCAATATACGTATGTTTGCAAAACTTTTGTAGATAGGGCTGTCAATCTCGACCCAACCCGAAAAAAATCAAGTTAGGGTTGTGAAATCTTCACTTGCTAACCCACTAACTTGTTTTTTTCGGGTTGGGTTCGGGTTGACCCTTTGGATTAACATGTCGACCCACCAACCCATTTGACCCGTCAACCCACCAACCCATGACCCATTTGACCTTAAATCTACCCACCAACCCACAACCCATGTGACATGTTTGACCTGAAATCAACCTGTCAACCCCAACCATTTGACCGCCAACCCAAAACTCGACCTGTCAACCCGAACCCGATTTTTTTCAGGTTGGTGGGGTTGGGTTCGGGTCAGGACATCGGTCAGAGTTGAAATTGCTAACCTAAAATTTTAGTGGGTTGGGTTAAGGTCAAAGATTTTTGAACTGTCAACCCGAACCCATTAACAGCCCTATTTGTAGATGCGTATTTCATTTCTGCTCGACCAATTACCTGATCTTTCTAACTTTTAGTAAGGTTGTCCCTGATTTTAGAGAATCTCTATCCATTATTGATAATATGTTTTGTGTAACATTTCAAATTTTAACGTATTAATTAATATGATGTAACAAGACACTTGCACATCTAAAGCTTAACTGTACATGTTAACAGTTACAAATGGATAGTATTATAAACTGCAATGTTATGTATATTTTTGGATGATTTTTTTTGAAAGGATATTTAATGGATAATTATAATACTTTCATACTTTGTATATATATGACAGTCCTCGATTTGAAATACTTATATTAAGTTAACAGGACAAGAAAGTAAATAGAAAGTAAAGAACAAGAACAAAAGTAAAGTTCAAGTATAAGAAATTATGAAGTCTAATCATATGTATCATTGATTAAACAGTGAATACATGGTCGATATTACAACTTGACTTATAAGAAAGTAAATGAACATACAATTGTTAAGTTTAGTCTAACTAGAAATTTAAACAATTACAAGAGAAATATAAGTGACACACACTTTGTGGTGACAAACACAAAGTGTTTAATGGTGCGGCTGTGTTGCTTTATATAGGGGAGGAATTAGGGCAACACAGCCTTACAATGATAGTGATAGAATGGTGGTTGTCGACTTTTCATTTGCTCGAAGTACTTGGATCCAGAAGCCTTTTGTCTTCTTTACCAAAACGTGTATGAGAGAGAAAACCCTTGTGTTGGTCCCAACTGTACCTTTGCCATGTAAGGTAAAATACAGTTGGATGAACCACCATGTGACTTCTTGTCTTCTTTTGATTCGAATTCTTCCCGCCTTGACACACAATTTGGAAAGTGAACCACCCGCTGACAAGAGTCACTGACTCGCTGAGGACTTGCTGACGACATACCAGCGACCAAGTGTTTCAGCGAATCCTTGACTCAACAATCTCCCCCTATTCGATGAGAAGACTTGCTGAGTAAACTAGACTTTAAGAAAATAAAAGTATGAAAGAAAGATGTCTTATATATCATTGTTAAGCATTACATGCTGACAGAACAAACATTTACATTATATTATAAGACATCTAGAGATTCGCAGCCTCAATCTCCCAAGCATCTTCTTGCTTAGCAATCCTTAGCACTGGGTCATCTCGTCTATGAGGCTTCAGCAACTCTTCATCTAACTTGCTGATGAACCATCTGTTGTTGGTTGTCTCAGCACACCTTCTTCTTATACCGATGATGAACCCAGTGGATGCTTTTTCAATCTCTGCCAATCGAAAGAATATTTGATCGTTCTTAATATTGGTGAAGAATATACCTGCTGGATTCTCCAGCACTCTCCCTTCTTCAAAGAAACTTCTAGGAGGAAGTCTGGTGTTCAACAATCCATCACCAGAGATAGGAGGAAGGTCAACTGGCGCAAACCGATATTCAGGTTTTCTTTTTCTTTGAATTTTCTTGCCAGCTGACAAGGAGATGGATGCAGGAGTTCCAAAATATTGCCTCAGCATTGGCAGATTCGCTTTGAACTTTGTTTCATACTCTCTAGCCTTCTCAAAATATTCTTTAAGCATCTTCTGGAGAGGGGCATAGCTTTGAGCAGTTGTCTTTAACCAGCATGTGAACTTCAAACCATTCAGAGGCACCCAGACTGGTCATTTTGATCCCTTCAATAGTAATTGGTCTGTCTGCCCCCTCTCTCAAGATTTTCAGGTTTGTTTTCAGCCCCATATCAGCAAGAAAAGCTTGAGCAGCAACAATCCTTGCTGGCCTTTTCCTTGACTCCATATGCTTCAGCCATTTTGCTTTTTCTTCTAAGAAGGCCTTTTTCTTTTCACTCAGCTGTTTTTCAACTCCTCATGCTTTTGTTTGTACAAGCCCTCAGAACCAACAGTCTTCAGCAGCATTCTTTGTTCACCATCTAACTGATCTTTCTCAAGAAGGGCCAGTTGCTTGATGTATTCAAGATGTTTCCTTTCATTATCTTGATTTTCTCTTATTCTGTCCAGCTCTTTGATGGCCTCTTCTTGAGTTTTTCCCTCAGCAGTCAAGGTCCAGTATGTCTATCACTTGATGTTTGTGACCTGCTGAGGTTGCTGCTGCTGGGACGGATGGTTGAGCAATGGGATGAGAAGATGAAGGCCTCTTGTGCTGAATTTTAGCCAGTCGCTGACGCTGAGAGTCAGTCATGGGAGTAATGACAACATTGTTAAGGAAACACTGGTGGAAGATTGGAAGGGTTTCCTTGGACCTATCAGTGGCCATCTCCTCAGCGAAACCAGCCTCTCATGCTGCTTTGACTGCTTGGGGATCATTCGGATCAATCTGCTCCCCCTCAACTTCAGCAATTTCAAACTCCCCCTCAACACCAGCAGGAGCTTCTTCAGCATTAACCACTTCCTTTTCAAGCTCCCCCTCAATACCAGTAGGGGCTTCTTCAGCAGTAACTACTTCAACATTTTCAACATCTTTTTCACCAGCAGGGGGCACCACCATAATGGCAGTTGATGGTTCATGTTTATCAGCAGATTTTTCAATCTTTTCATATTTCTCCCCCTTGGAAGTTGCATCCTCAGTAGCGACTTCCACACTTGCTGCCTTGGTGCCTTGTTGTGTCACCAGCTCTAGTAACAAGGTTTTGATATCCCCCACCTCCTTTTCCAGCTTGACCTGCCTTTGACGATCTTCCTCGGTGAAAGATACCTGAGGTATGGGAAGATCAACCACTTGCTTTTCTAAGGCATTGATTTCCTTGGCCTGATGTTCAACTTGAGAGGCCAGAGGAGAGATGAGATCATGCAACTTTTTCACTTCAGTAGCAGCATTGTTGCTGGTGGACGCTGCCTTTTTAGCTGAGTAGCTGGAGGCATTGGCAAGTTTAAGCAGCGAGATATCACCAGACTTAAGGATTTGCTGATCACGACGAATGATATTCGTGGTCGCATTGATTTTGTCTTGAGCAGCTGCTATGGAGACTGATTTGTCTTTCAGCGTCTCAATACTTGTGTTATTTTCGTCCTGCTTGTTATACCAGCTGGTCAATGTATCAACCAGCCTGCCAGACTCCTTTTCTTTCCATTCAACTGCAATAGTGGCAGCCCTGGTGAGATCATTTAACTGATGCTCCACCCTTTCCAACCTGTCAGTGAGTAGGTGGAGTAAGAGATACCCAAGTTCTTTGCTGATTGAGGTTCAACTTCCTTTGGCATGGTAGATTTGCAACTAGGAACAACAAGAAGAGATGATGGCATGCCAAGAGATAGCATGGTGTTCACTGGCTTAACTTGAGGAGTCTTAGGCCTTGCAGTAAGAACTGTTGGCTCAACATTAGCCTCAACATTTGTGTTGTCAGTGACTGGAACTTCTGAGATTGTTTCACCAGCAGGTTCAACTTCCTCATCAGCTTCTTCAACTTCCATGTCACTGGCTTCTTTTTCATCAGCATGATTGTAGGAATCAAGTTGGAACTCATCAGCTACAAAATCCTCCAAATCAATATCACTTTCATCATCATCATCCTCTACTTCAAAACTAGCAACAACCTCTTCATTTTCATCACCAACATTCACAACAGTAATCACTTCTTCATCTACCCCACTTTTTTTTCAATCTTTCAACAGCATCACCAGCCCCTTCATTGAAAACCTCAAAACCAGAGACCTACCCATCATCATCATCAGCAGTGGTTGCTTTTCTTTCAGCTATAGAAAAGTGTATAGGGGTAGGAGAATGAAGTGCCTCTGTTTCAGTGTATTGCTGCACAGTATTTTCCTCAGCTGTAGAGATTTCGGGTTCAGTGATGGTTGAGAGCTGTGTGGATTCCAAACCCTTGATGGTAAAACCTTTTGTTGCTTTCTGCTTCCTTTTAGGAACAGCAGCAGCAGGTGATGATGGAGCAGAAGTCTTTGTAGACTTTGTTTTTGCCTTTTTTGTTGGCTTGGCAACTTGGGTTGCTTTTCTTTCAGTGTAAGAGCCAGCAGTCATGTCAGATGTTGGTGCAACAGAACTGCCACCAATCCTTTTGTAGATGGAGGGATAAGAAGAGAAGAGTACTTCTTTTATTTGAGGAGTGAGTGCAGCATACTTACTGTCAAAGAATGCAGGGTCACAAGCAGGCTGCTTGTACACTGAAGGACCAATTCTTGGTGGTTTGCATACAGTAGCACCAAACTGGTTGTACTTTTCCTTCAGCGCCTGTTTGAAATCAGCGAGAGGAATCTTATAAGGAATTGTATAGGAGCGGTTGCTGGCTTGAACTTTTGCCTTCATATCTTCAAAGATGACTGAAGCAGAGTCAATGAATCTCCCAGTTGCTAAGGCATGAATGATTTGCATGTTAGCAGCTGTAGCTTGATCGTAAGACTCGGAATTTCCTCCCAAGCACTGAATGACATGGGGAAATAGTAATCTCCACACACCAGGGAGATGCTTCTTGGTGGGGTTGTTGGGTACTGGTTCAGGTTTTTCCAAATCTGTTCCATACCCAATGGTTGGCAACCATTCCTTCCATTGTTCTACAGTAGCCGGATCAACAAATGGTCTTTCAGGTGATTGATCAGGGAGTCCAAGCGCTGTTCGAATAATCTTGGGTGTGATTGTGATGGTAAGCTGCTTCTTCTTCACAGTGCCAGAGATGGCACCAATGCTTACTTTATAATCACATGTCCACCAGAACTCCCGAAGGAGATAGACATACATGTCTTCTGGATCAGAATAGATTGCATTATTTACAGCATGCTTTTATAAAATCAAGCATCTGCTGATACCCTGTAGTGCCAGAAGGAACTTCAAGAGAACCCAAATAATTATTGGGTTTAATGGTAATCTTTTGGGCTTGGAAATTTACTTTAGGAGAAGGAGTAATGGTTTCTGGATCATAGGTTTTGGAATGCATATAAAGAGGAACCTGTTTAAGGGCTTTTTGAGTTGCGAGATCATCGGCGGGCAACTCAACATGAGTGGGTGATTTTGGTTGATTTTCAGATGAAGGATTTTGAATTTGTGATTGAGTAGGGTTTTCAAGAGTTTCTGGGTTGGTGAGTTGAATATTAGAAGTGGAAGCCATTTATACAAGATATGAAAAGAAGATGAATAGTGAGAAAAAGAAGGAGAGGATTTTGAGAGATTTAGAGAGAGAATTAAGATTGAATAAGAATGTGAAAGATAAATGATCGAAAATAGAAGCGTAAAAGATGGAAACTGAAGGGAATGGGGTATATATATGGTGTAATCGTGGGCCCCCACTTCTGTAAAAGTGAACCGTCAATGCCTTTTCTCTTTCTTACGTGGCACATAAAATACGGTTTAAAAATAAGATAAATGATTTAAAAACCATTTTATTGCATAATATAAATATAAAATATTAAAACTTTATATATAAATGTATGTATATACGCATGTGAGTAACGTATAAAAGGGCTTGATTTGACAATCGTACCACTATTTTCAACGTACTCGAGTGTTTACGGCGTATACACAGTACAAGTTGCCCATTAGGGAGAAAATCGAGGTAACCTTTTGAAATTCTAATAAAATATTCTAATTAATGCTTGGTGAATATGCTTCCACATAAGAAAGAGTTAGAATGGAAGTATATCCACTGACAACGTTAGAAAGTCTGATTACCTTATTTAGAAAAGAGTTTTAGTCAGCGACTTCACAATAAATGTTGGTCGCTGATGAATACAAGAATACAGTTTTTGGCAATGTCAGCCATCAATGGATTTAGTGAGTCTTTACCAGAGCCGTTTGCTGCTGGGCTAGATGAAGATTTTCAGCTCTTCATTGCTTTTGTTTTGCTTTTTCCCAAAACATCAAGGATTAACGGATTTGGTCAGTCTTTACCAGAGTCGTTTGCTGCTGGACTAGATGAAGACTTTTAGCTCTTCATTGCTTTTATTTTGCTTTTTCCCAAAGCAACAGGGACTAACGGATTTGGTAAGTCTTTACCAGAGCCGTTTGCTGCTGGACTAGATGAAGACTTTCAGCTCTTCATTGCTTTTGTTTTGCTTTTTCCCAAAGCAACAGGGACTAACGGATTTGATAAGTCTTTACCAGAGCCATTTGTTGCTGGACTAGATGAAGACTTTAAGCTCTTCATTGCTTTTAAGTTCAGCGAGTAAGACACACTTAAACTCGCTGATGAGGGTTTTGACTACAAGAGTCAATTTTCAACTTATAAAGAGAGATAAGTTGAATTTTAGCAAACATGACATGTCATGTTGCTGATTCACCATTCATCATTCCCAACTTGCTGACCAGATACTTAAATCTGGTTCATCTAAAGGTTTAGTGAATATGTCAGCAAGTTGGTCATTAGTGGGGATGAAGTAAATTTCAACATCCCCTTTCATGACATGGTCACGAATAAAGTGGTACCTAATGTCTATGTGTTTGGTCTTAGAATGCTGAACAGGATTATGTGTGATGGCAATTGCACTTGTATTGTCACACATAATGGGAATCTTAGAAAATTCTAAGTCATAGTCAGCGAGTTGATTTTTCATCCAGAGGACTTGTGCACAACAACTCGCTGCTGATACATATTCTGCTTCAGCAGTGGAGATGGAAACTGTATGCTGTTTCTTACTAGACCAACTAGTCAGCTTCCCCCCCCAACAGTTGACATCCACCACTGGTACTTTTCCTATCTAACATGCACCCAGCATAGTCAGAGTCAGAATATGCAACTAGGTCAAAACTGGAGTCTTTGGGATACCAGAGACCCAGTGTGGAAGTACCCTTTAGGTATACTTAAAGATTCTTGACAGCGAGAAGGTGAGATTCTAGGAGAGGTGATATCTTGCACATAAGCAAGTAGCAAACATGATATCAGGACGACTCGCTGTGAGATACATCAGCGAGCCAATCATTCCTCTATAGAGAGTGGGATTCACATGCTTACCATCAGTATCAGCATGGAGATTATTAGGAGGAGACATAGGAGTGGCCTTAGTAGTCACATTGGACATGTCAAATTTGGCCAGCATGTCTCGAATGTACTTCTCCTGATTAATGAAAATCCCATTTGGGAGTTGACGAATTTGAAGACCAAGAAAGAAGGTCAGCTCACCCATCATGCTCATCTCAAAATGAGAGGACATCAGTGAGCTGAACTTGGTGCAAAGTTTCTTGCTGGAGGAACCAAAGATGATGTCGTCCACATATATCTGAACATAAAGGACATCAGCACCCTTTCTATAGATGAAGAGGGTGCTGTCAATGGACCCTCACTGAAACTTATTAGAAAGAAGAAATTCAGAGAGAGTGTCATACCAGGCTCTAGGAGCCTGTTTAAGACCATAGAGTGCCTTATAAAGACGATAGACATGGTGTGGCTTGGCTGGATCTTCAAAACCAGGTGGCTGCTTAACATAAACTTCCTCATCGAGTTTTCCATTTAGGAAAGCACTCTTTACATCCATCTGATATACAGTGAAGTTTCTGTAAGCAGCATGTGCCAAGAATAAGCGAATTGCTTCTAATCGGGCCACTGGTGCAAAGGTTTCATCATAATCAACACCTTCTTCTTGAAGATATCCTTGTGCAACCAGCCTAGCCTTGTTACGTGTAACAACACCATCTTCGTCCATTTTGTTTCTATAAACCTATTTAGTTCCAATGGGCTCTTTATCAGCAGGTAGAGGAACAAGAAACCAGACATGCTGTCTTTGGAACTGGGTAAGTTCCTCTTGCATGGCCTCTACCCAAGAAGGATCAGCCATTGCTTCCCCTATATTCTTAGGAGTGATCATTGACAAGAAGTTCACATAGAGACATGTGTTTCTTGTCGCTGATCGAGTAATGATCCCCTGATGAGGGTCACCAATGACTTGGTGAGCTGGATGACTAGATGTCCATCGAAGTGCTGGAACACTTGATGAACCTAGTTGAGTGTCAGCGGAAGTTTGAGAGATGGGAACAGAAGAGAGATCATTATAAGAGGAGAAGTCAATGGTAAGAAGGATCAGTAGGTGAGTGATCAGTTGAACCTTTCGACTGAGTTGAGTTATCATTGATGTTGGAGTCATCAGCTGACTCCATATCATCAGCATTAGCTGATGCATCATGAAACTCTTCCTCAGCAGAGTCATCAACATGCTCGTCATCAGCCAGTGATCTAGGTTTGGCTGATGCAGCATGGATTGATCTTAAGATAGGCTCAACTGGCTCAATCGAGTAGATATGAGCAGCAACTTGCTCTAGTTCAGCATCAGCTGAACTATCCTGTGTGGCATGCTGATTATTATCAGGCAGCGAGCAAGAAGCATCAACAAAAGAGTCAGCTTCCTCAGTAAGAGAGTCAACGAGCTCATTAAAAATGACTTCTGAAGAAGAAGGTTGAATGTCCTTAAGGGCAGAGGAGCTTTAATCGAAAGTAACATGAATGGATTTGTTGAGTGCCAATGTTAATTGTAAATTTAATGATGACAAATCTGACCTATAAACACTTAGTAATCTTTTGGTTCTTGTAATCTGATCTGGGTCAGACTAAGCTGACACAGCTTACGATCTGTCTCTGACCCAGATCATGCTTCATACTTGTAATTGTAATATCTTATGGAAGCAAGTGTTATTCAAGCTGCATCAACAATGTATTAGCATTCAGTCCAAGTCGAAGAGGAGGATTGAAGATAGAAGACCAAGCTGTTAGTGGAAGACAGCTTGGGATTAGCAGTCAGCTTGGAAACACTTAGGCAGATTGGTGCTTTGATAAATGGCCCAATCTGCGTCTGACAATCAAGTGAAGATAACAACCTGGATTGAAGATAAAGACAAATGACGTGACTAGGAAGAATCCTAGGATCCAGGTTGGTGGTTGTTTACATATGCGTGTCCATACTCCTATTGGTAGATGAAGAATGTGCGTCAGTAAGTGGGGGACCACAAGTACCATGAAAGGCACGATTGATTATTCCTTCATCAACCACTGATTGAAGAACACGTAGCTGCAACGGACACTAATGAAGGAGCGCTTGTGCCTATAAAAGCCTCATTAATGGATTGCATATGTGTGGCATTTCCTGAGAATCATTCTTCACACAAGTTTCTCTGCTCTTACACACAGCTTAGTCTGTACGAGATCAGCTTGGGCTGATTCTCTTGAGCTGAAACTTATTGATTGTTGTTTGTCATTTCATAGGGTTGTTTAGATATCTATAGGCTATCTTTATTCCGCAACAACCCTGTAATTCTTTGTATAGATTATTTCTTAATAAAGGATTACATTTGAAAATAACAATCTGTGTTCAAGAATGTTTTTATTTCTTTACTGCTTTACTGTTTTAATGATTCCTGCACTTTACTAACTTGCTCGATATTCATTATCTGAATCTTAAAACGTTTTGTGTTAAAAGTTTGTAAAGATTGTGGAAAGTTGTATTCACCCCCCTCTACAACTGTTCTGTGTTCAATATACTTTGGTATATTGATACACCGTGGGACATATCAATTGGTATCAGAGCGGTGGTTGAGAATTAACTTGACTTGATCCTTGCATATTTTCATTTTATAGTAAAGCATTATGTCATCATATATTGATAATGGTTCTTCAACCCGACCACCCATGTTTGACAAAGATGATTTCAGTGGGTGGAAAGGTAGAATGTCTTTGTTCCTTGAATCCATCGATAACAATATGCCTGACATCCTTACGGATGGTCCTTATGTTCCTACACAAACCATTGTGGTAGAAGCTGTGGTCAGGGAAGGTCAACCACCCATTCCTGCCACAGTCAAATCTATTGTTAAGGACAAGGCAGATTGGGGGGATGAGGATAGGAGGTTGGCAAACTTGGATGTGAAGGCTAGAAATTTCATTGTCCAAGCTGTGCCCAAAGACCTTTACCATTCAATTAAAATGTGTTCAACAGCAAAGAAAATGTGGGGTACATTGACTGTCATGTTTGAGGGTTGCTCTACTCCATGGAATCCACAATTACTACATTGACCAGGAGGTATGAGAGATTTTTCTCTTTGAGAAATGAATCCTTGACTGACACTCATACCCGCTTTAATGCTTTGGTAAATGATTTAGCTGCTGTTGGAATTATAAGAAAAATGAGGTTTTAAAGAGCAAATTTCTTGATTCATTACCACCCAAATGGAACAACTATATTTCTTCTGTTAAATTAAGTTCTGTTTATCATGATCTTGATCTCCCTGGACTTTTTGGTTTGCTTCATAACCAAGAATGTTCAGAGGCTGAAAAACTAATTGCTATGGGTGATTCTTATATCAGCCTGCTGCTGCACTTGTTGCTTCTATGACTGAACACCCTAGTTCAATTAGTAATGAGATCATTCCTTGTGTTAATGATGATATTCCTGTGATGTCTAATCCTAACTCTGTTTGTGCTGAATCTGAATGTGATGAATCTGATGGTGATGAACTAGCTAATGAAGTAGCTATGTTGGCTAAAAGGATCAGAAGGAGATCCTTTAATAAGTTTAAAGGAAAAGGAAGAGGTGGCCAAGCTGATAAAGCCAAGAAGCCATTTGATATGTCCAAGGTTACTTGTTACAAGTGTGGCAAGACTGGACATATGGCTGGTGATTGTAGATCCAAAGAAACTGCTCAAGCTGTGCCAGCCAAAGGTGGAAGAGGTGAAAAATACTCTAAGCTCAAGACTAAGTACAAAGCCTTGAAAGCACAAGTAGATGAGCTGACTGAGAAGGTGAACAAAAGTGAAAAGAGTCTGGTAGCCAAAGACTGGGCTGAAAGTGCCACATCATCTGATGATGAGCTGTACAAAGATGCCAAGTGTTTCATGGCTAAAGAAGCTACTCAAAGATTTGCTGAAGATCTGGTAAAAATACAACAGCAATCTGAGCAGCTCACCAGGCATCCACCAGTCAGACTGCTCCACCTGAGGTAACTTCTTTTCAAATCTGTCTGATAATGAGAAGCTGTCCAGACTGAACAAACTTGGTGATGAGGTTTTACTGCAAAAACATTTTAATCAAGAACTCAAACAGGAAATACATGTTTTGAAACTTGATAACAGCTCTAAGAGTCACACCATTGAAAAACTAGAATCTGAAGTTAAAGCTCAAAAGCAATTAAACTCCATTTTGATTAAAGAAGCTAAAACTGCAGAAGAAAAGTTTTTAAAGGTAAAACAGATTACTGAAACATGGTGTATAAGCTCTAAAAGAGTTTCTAAATGTGTGAATGAACAAATACCTCATCAGATCCAAGCTATCTTTGATGGTGATTATGATAGGGCCATAGCCATAGCTGAAGTATGTGCTATGAAGCCTTGTTATCAGCCTCCTTCACCACCCAAAGTCCAAACCAAAGAGACTATTTCTAAACCAATTAAGTTGGTTCAGAAATCTGGTATTGGGTTTAAAGATCCTGAAACTATGGGTCAGACCATTGCTGAAGCTGTGTCTGAAGCTGATTAGGTTGTTGAGTTAAAACCTGAAGAAAGTCTTGACTTGTCCAAGCTGACCATCACCCAATCTGAATCAGATTCAAAGACTAAAACAAACAAGAATAGTTTAAAGAGAAACAAAAGAAAGGATATAGATCACAGTGTTCCAAAAGAGAAAATTAAGCTTTTAAAGAGTAAGAAGTCTGGTTCTCTAGGAAATGAGTCACAAGCAAAATCTGAGTCTATTTCAAGTAACACCAAGTCTGACTCTGACAAGTTGATTTTAAAATATGTTGAGTCCAAAACTGATAAGGTGTCAATGAAAACCAATTTTCTTGAGAAGGTGTCTGATCCAAAAATTGTTGATCAAAGAAAATTGAGAGCTGAATGTAAGAAAGCTGGAATAGGCAAAGGTTTTGTTAAGAAGGAAACCTTGAATGTTGCTAGAAAAAACTTTGAATCTGGTAAAGGACAGACCAAGCAACAATGGGTTTCAAAATGATAAGAGTCTGTGTTTAGTTACCCAATCTGAGTCAGACCAGAAGGTCAGCTCTGGTGAACCCATCCTTGGATGGGTTCCAAAATGAACTAATCTCTTATCATAATTGTAGGGCGGTCATGACGATAATACTTGGCACTTGGACAGTGGATGTTCCAAGCATATGACCGGATGTAAGTCCCTGCTATGTAGCTTTAGGATTCGCGCTGGTCCTAATGTTACTTTTGGAGATGATTCTCAAGGAAAGACTGAAGGTTTTGGTGTACTTTCAAATGGTCCTCTTACTTTCAGAAGAGTCTCATATGTAAATGGTTTGAAGCACAATCTGATTAGTGTGAGTCAGTTGTGTGATGCTGGTTATGAAGTGAGATTCAGGTCTGATAAGGGAATTGTTCTTTGATTTAGAAGGCAATGTGGTTCTTATTGCAAAGAGGGATGAGCCTTTGTATTCTTTTGACATGAGAAATCCAACTGTCACAAGAGAAGTCTGCTTCATGTCAAAGTCTCAAGATGAGCTGAATTGGTTGTGGCATAAAAGGCTGTCTCATATGAATTTCAAAGATATCAACAAGCTGTGTAAGAAAGAGTTGGTGTCTGGTCTTCCAGTGATAAATTATGAGAAGGACAAGCTGTGTGGTGCTTGTGAGAAAGGCAAGCAACATAAAGCTACTTTTAAGTCTAAAACATGCTCAACCATTGATAATTGTTTGGATCTGCTTCATATGGACTTATTTGGACCAATCAGTACTCCATCATTCACTGGGATGAGGTACTCCTTGGTAATTGTTGATGAGTATTCAAGATACACCTGGGTTTTCTTTCTAAGACACAAGAGTGAAGCTGCTGACAGCATTATTCATTTCATCAAGCAAGCTGAAATTCTCTACAAAAGGCCTGTTAGGCAATTAAGAAGTGATAATGGCACTGAATTCAAGAACATCACTCTTAATTCATTCTGCAGTGAAAAGGGAATTTCACAAGTCTACTCAGCTGCCAGAACTCCTCAACAAAATGGTGTTGCAGAAAGAAGAAACAGAACTCTTATTGAAGCTTCCAGATCCATGATGGCTCAAAACAATGTCAAGTCTCATTTCTGGGCTGAAGCAGTACACACAGCTTGCTTTACCCAGAACAGATCCCTTATTGTGAAAAGACACCAGAAGACTGCATATGAACTTCTTAGGGGGAGAAAACCTGAAATTGGTTTCCTAAGAATGTTTGGAAGTCCTTGCTATATTCTGAATCAGAAAGACCATCTTGGAAAGTTTGATGAGAAATCAGATGAATGTATCCTACTTGGATATGCAACAATGATGAAGGCCTACAGAGTGTACAACAAGAGAACTAAAACAATTGAGAACTTTGTAAATGTAAGCATTGATGAAGGTTGTTCTAAGCCAGATTGCTCTCCTCCTGAAGATGAAGACTTCAATTTTGAAGAACTGGCTGTACCTGAGAATGAGCCTCCAACTAATCCTCCAATTGGAGCTGATAATGCTCAAACTCAGGGGGAGCAACTCATTGAAGAAGAAGAAGAAGTTCCAATCTTTGAATATGCACAAGCTGATCCTACTCCTACTGAAGTTATTGTTCAGAATCCATTAAATGACTCTCCAACTGGTTCAGACTCCTCCATTCCTGTCCAAGCTGATCAGCCTCTTCCTCAAACTGATCATGCTGAACCATCTAATCTGAATCAGTCCATTGTCCCAGTTACTAGATGGACAAAGAGTCATCCAATCAACCAAATCATTGGTGATCCACTCTCTGGTGTGAAAACAAGAAGAAAGGCAACATGCAACTTCTGCATGTTTGTCAATTTTGTAAGCAAGATGGAACCAACTGAGGTTGATGAAGCTCTGGAAGATCCCTCTTGGGTTAATGCAATGCAAGATGAGCTTACACAGTTTGAAAGAAATAAGGTTTTGGAAGTTGTTCCAAGACCTCATCACAAGACTGTGATTGGAACCAAGTGGGTCTACAGAAACAAAATGGATGAAATGGGAGTTGTGACCAGAAACAAAGCAAGATTGGTAGCTCTTGGTTACAGACAAGAAGATGGAATTGATTATGATGAGACTTTGCACCAGTGGCAAGATTAGAGGCAATCAGAATGTTCTTGGCCTTCTCTGCTCACAAAGGTTTCAAAGTCTATCAAATGGATGTGAAGAGTGCTTTTCTTAATGGAAATTGGAAGAAGAAGTCTATGTTGAACAGCCCCCTGGTTTTGAAAATTCAAAGTTTCCTGACCATGTGTTCAAGCTTGACAAGGCTCTCTATGGGTTGAAGCAAGCTCCAAGGGCATGGTATGATACTTTGTCTAAATTCTTATTGGCTAATAACTTCAAAAGAGGTAATGTTGACAAGACTTTGTTTGTGAGAAAGTATAATGGTGATATCCTGCTTGTACAAATCTTATGTAGATGATATAATATTTGAGTCTAGCAGTGAAAGACTTTGCAAAAAGTTTTCTGAATTAATGTCTAAAAAGTATGAAATGAGCATGATGGGAGAACTAAACTATTTTCTGGGTTTACAAGTTAAACAAGACTAAAAATGGAATTTTCATAAACCAAGGAAAATATGTTAAAGATCTCTTAAACAAATTTGGTTTTACTGATTGCTCACCTATGAAAACTCCTATGGGAACTGGTGATAAGCTGGATGAAGATAAAAATGGCAAATCTGTTGATACCACAGCTTATAGGGGTATGATAGGATCATTACTTTACTTAACTGCTAGTAGACCAGATATTATGTTTGCTACATGTCTTTGTGCAAGATATCAAGCTAGTCCTAAGGAATCTCATCTTAAGGCTGTGAAAAGAATCTTTAGATACCTTAAAGGTAGTCCCAATCTGGGTCTTTGGTATCCCAAAGACTCAGGATTTGATCTAATTGGCTATTCAGATTCTGACTTTGCAGGCTGTAAGATTGACAGAAAAAGTACTTCAGGAGCTTGTCAATTGCTTGGCAATAGACTTGTAAGCTGGTCCAGCAAGAAGCAGCATTCAGTTTCTATCTCTACTGCAGAAGCTGAATATGTTGCTGCAGGAAGCTGTTGCTCTCAAATTCTTTGGATGCAATATCAGCTTCAAGACTATGGTGTCACTGCAACAAAACCTCCAATCTTTTGTGACAGTACCAGTGCCATAGCAATCTCAAACAATCCTGTGCTTCATTCAAGGACCAATCACATTGATATAAGATATCATTTCATCAGGGATCATGTAATGAAAGAAGATGTTGAGCTCCACTTCATTCCAACAAACAATCAGCTTGCTGACTTGTTCACAAAGCCATTGGATGAATCAAGGTTCAACTACCTCATAAGTAAGCTAGGTATGCTTAATTTGTAAATGTAGTGAGCTAAGTAATAGCAAATCTGACCCCTTAGAGTTATTCTAAACTTTTGAGGGTAAGTTGTGTCAGACCCAGACTACCCTTTTGCACTTGGTGCATTTCGAGTGAAAGAGGGTAAGCTGAGTCTGACCCAGCTTCGTGGTTATTTTTGTTATTAAATATCTCAGTGCTTTTTATTACTTTCATTATTTTATTAAGTGTACTTGGTTGATCCTATTGGAGTGTGACACGTGTAGTGGTCCTACCGGTTACTGAAAAAGTACCACCACTACTTATTGATCCTCCAATCAAAAACTTTCTCTCTCCAACTTTTTCAAATAAGATATTTTGGGTTTTGTATTTAACTTTCATTTAACCTAAATCCCAAATCACTTGTTCATATTTTCTCAAATCAATTTTTCTTCTCTAATATGATTACTGTTTTATTAAATTTAATTTCTTCTAAAAATTGTTTTCAAAATGGCATCATCATCTGTTTCTATTCATACTAATGATTCTAAATCTAGTTCTGAACCTGAAAGTCAATTTCCAGCTCCTATAAGCGCAAACAAGCTTTCACCTTATGTGGTGGGAGATAAGGTAGTAGTGGTTCCGGCTGATCTTGATACTGGTAAAATCAAGATTGGCAGTCTGGTTTATGCCAATATCTATCCTCCTTCTTGGGCAAAAGGATACGATGAGATCGTGGCTTTCTTAGGGCATCATCCTTTCGGCAAGGTGATGATTGAGAAGCCAGCCTGGGTGTTTCAAGATCTCCTTTGTGAATTTTGGGCGAGCTGTGTTGTGAAACAGAACAAGAAAGGAGATGCTACAATCTATGGCTCAATCCTCAACGGTAAGAAAAAGGTATATATTTCCTATGAGAGGCTTAGGTCTGCTTTTGAGCTGTCTTATATGCCTGATGATGAATATGATAATGTTGTGTCTCATACTGAAGCCAAAAATGTTTTACAAGAAGTTGGATATACTGGTCCATTGGCTTCAGTAGTTAAAATGAAACATTTAACTGGCATTTGGAACTACTTATTGAGCACAATTTCGAAAACCTTACAAGTAAAGGCAGGCAGCTTTGATCAGCCTAATGTCCTAGAATTGCAGATTTTTCATGCAATGGTCACCATGACCAGAATAGATTTTGCTTCTTTAATCTTTAAGGACCTTGTTGATCGCGTTCATAAGAAGAGTCTTACCATACCTTATGGTAGGATTCTTGCTCTTATCATTGAAGCCATTCTTGACAATGATTTCAGTCTGGCAACTGGTCAAGACTGTTGAATGCAAATCTATCAATAACAACATCTTCAATAGTCCAAAGGTATCTGTGCAGGGTCTGACCCGAGCAATGCAGATCTACCTTGATTTTTGCAGGAAAAGAGAAGAGGAACAAGAAGCACTTAGGGAAGTTGTCCCTTCTTCGACGCGATCTGGGTCTGACACTCAATCTGCTAATCAGGGGGACCCAGGTACACATGCTTCTGAACCCTCAAACTCTTCTGAATCTATTCAAAACTCTACTCCTACAAAAGAGGGTGAAGGGTTGGCCAAAACATCAGCCTCCCTAGCCACACCTTCGTCCACTCGCTCAAAATCCAACTCTAAAAGACCCCTTGTTGAGGACTTAGTACCTCTCAAGGCCAAAAAGAAAAGATCTAATAAGAAATCTGTGTCAGCTTCTGGGGTGGATAATGCAACATCATCTCTTGAGATCCCCCAAGGTGCAGGGAAAGCTAAGGAACGTTCCGAAGCTGTCCCTGTCACCAAAGCTGACAAGCCGAAAACGCCACGCCCATCTGCACTCTCCCAAAAGAGTGTAGACGAGTTAAAGGGAACACTTACTGCTACCCAACCCTCCAAACAGGGTGAAGGTATTGAAAGAAAGACCTCCTCCCAAGGTCATACTGTGTCTAAACCGAATTCACCATCATCAGCCTCCCAAAAGGTTGATGATATCATTAAAGGGGTAACAGAGGATCTAACCCAGATCCAAAGTGAGTCAGAGTCAATGCACATCATTTCTGAGGATGGTCAGCCTAAGGAGAGAAGTATCGAACGCATAGGTGACACTGCTTCTCCTCCCCAAGCTGATCAGACTCCTTCTATCTTACACTCTGAGTCTACACAGGCTGCCAATGCCCCTTCTATGTCACAAGGAGGGGTACAGGCCTCAATTCTCCCTAAGGATACTTTGGTGCAACAACACACCTCTGTTGAAGGGCAATCAAATGCACAAAACATTACACCTGCAGAGTCTGTGTCTGCATCTGTCCTTGGACAGAGGGATTCTGCAGGTTACTTGGCTGTCTTTAAGGCAGTCATGTCAGCCCCTTGTGCAGCAAAGGGAACCATTGATGGTTCTCTCGATGTCAATGAGAATATGATCACTATCTCCGGAAGTGATTCTTCATTCGATGATGAGTTTGCCCATCCATCCTCAAGGGATGCTCTGATGGAAGATGCCAGTGGATGAGTTGATCAAAATCAAGATCAACACATTCCCACTGGCCCTCAGCCTGAATTAAACGTTAATCTTTCTCAGGCTGACCAACTCATCATCAATTCTGACAGATCCACTCATGAGACTCACTCTCATGAGCAAATGTTCCAAAACTCCTTAAACCTCCACCCCCTTCTAAATATGCCCAATGACCCTGTTATTAAGGATTGCAGGCTCCTCTTTCCAGAGTCAGTGGCTTTTAAGCCAACTGCAAGTTCTTCCCAAGCTGCCACTATCTCATTTTCAGATGTGGTGGGTCCGCTCACTGAGTTCATTTCAACCTCTAAGGTTGAGAGCTCAAAGCTGACCAAATGCTTGGAAAAGATCCAAAAGGATCAGGATTTGACGGATAAGAAGGTGGACAAGCTGAGTCATGATCAGACTGCATTGGAATAATATGTTAAGAAAGCAGTTGATGTGATAGCAGAACCAGAGCAAGCTGACAGAGTCTCTTGATAATCTTACAAAGGCAGTAAATGAAGAGAATGAAAGGAACAAGAGTACTCTGGGTCAGATTGAAAATGCTGCAACCAAGTTTAAAAGGGAAGTCACCATAGAACTTCAATCTTCAAATAAGTCACAAGTGACTTCAAGAATGATCTGATTGAAGCTTCTAAGGGTGTTAATCCAAGATCAAACTCCTTCATGAGGATTATGTTGAACTGAGAAGAGTCTGCTGTCTTACAAATATCAAAGTCGACTTGATCAACCAACAACTCAAAGGCCTCTTTGCAACCCAGTAAGCTCTTTCCCTGCTGATGATGACAAAAAGGGGGAGAAGAATGCTACTAAAAGAAAAAGGGATGCAATGAGTGAAGCTGAATTGGAGCTAGAAAGACAAAAACAAAAAGCTCAGGTTGACAAGAAGATAGAAGATTACTTTGAAAGATTGAAAGTAAGACAAGAAAAGGCCAGAGCTGAGGAGGCACAAAATGATAGAAGATTGGTTGTGCATGGTTCTAGAGTGGAAGGTGAAAAGGAAGATGTGGAAGAGATAAAAAGACCAGAATCTGAGTCTGGTGGTGAAACTGTTGGAAAATTGAATGTAGAAATTGAAAAGGAGAGTGATACAACCAAGGGGGAGACTGTTAAAGAAATGGGAGATATAAGGAAGGAAGTTGGTGTTGAAAAAGAAAAGAGAGTTGAAAAGAAAAGGAAGTCCTCCCAAGTTGTTCCTGTGCAAGCTGTGCCAACTCAAGCTGACCCAGCTCCCAAAATGCAAATTGATGAATCTTCATCTAGTGAAGACACAGCCACTCTGTCCCAGTTTATGATTAAGAAAAGAACAACTGAAGCTGGGTCAAGCGGTGTGAAGATCTTAACTGAAAGGAAAAAGATTGGGAGCTTGCAACTAGCTCCACAGCTTGGGGTAACAGTTGAGGTGGTATACAAAATGATTAAGGAGGACATACTAGAAAGAGAGAGAATTGCTGCAACTAAGTCTGATTCTGAAATTGCCAAGGCTGTTCAAGAACAATTGAATAAAGAAGATGAAGAAGATCTTGCAGCCATTGGTTCTAAGAAGAAAGTTGTGAGCAAAGGAAAAGGAAAGAAGAAAATGGTGGTTCATTCTACACCATCACAAAAAGTAAAAGATGTGAAAGAAAGTGTGAAGCCCATAATTAGTTGGATGCTTTGGAGAAAAGACAAGTCACTGAAAAGATCCATTATAGAAGTCATCCAGAACCAATCCACCAGGTTCTACTGAAAAGGCGAAAAGGAAAAAGCATTCCCAGCATAAGGCTTACAAGGAGAGGTTATGAAACCAACTGGGAAACCCGTGATCTTGACAAACTGCTTGATCTAGGATACACAGAATGGGTTGAGTTGCATGATCTCATCACTGGTATGCCTGGAATTCATAGAGAGATTGTCTTGGAAGCCATTGAGAAAAAGTTTGCTGCAATTGTAAAATACAAGATTGATATCACTGGCCTTCCAAGACCAAAGCATATGATTTGGATGATGAAGATGAGTCAGAAGAGCCACTCAAGAAGAAGAGGAAAAGAAATGTTAAGCTCAAAGCTCCTGAAGGTGATCACACAGACTTCCTCATAAACTTGAACCCTTCAGAGTTTCTTGGGCTATTATCTCCTGATGCTCTAGACAGAATTCTAAGTCATCAATCTGTCTCTTCCTGCTGGTGTGGAAAATGCAAGAAGTGGAATGCATATTACTGAACCTGAACATGGCATGTATTTTGTGGATACAAAAGGGAAACTTGTATTCCAAAGGACTACTGAGCTAAAAGAGGTACCAACTATGCACCTTTTTACCTTGTACAGATTTTGTGTTACCTTTAGTGAACAAGGTAATGGGTATGAGCAGTTCCTTATAGATGAAGGGTTAGATAGACAAGTATATGTGACGATTGCTCCATCTTTTGAAGTTAAGCAAGAAACTGTAGAGTTGATTGGAGAATAAAGTCTCATTGTAATACTTTGTATTTCTCAATATATACAAGTATTTGTACAAATTCAGTTGTCTTGTTAAATTTCATATCAGATTGAAAAGAACCCAAAAGATTCAAAGGGTCACAAGCTGTTAGTCATATTTTCATTTGATTCTTTGTAAGCTGATAGTTAGAAGTGTAGTTGGTTTTTGTCATCATCAAATAGGGGGAGATTGTTGAGTCCCAATGTTAATTGTAAATTTAATGATGCCAAATCTGACCTATAAACACTTAGTAATCTTTTGGTTCTTGTAATCTGATCTGGGTCAGACTAAGCTGACACAGCTTGATCTCTGACCCAGATCATGCTTCATACTTTGTAATTGTAAATATCTTATGGAAGCAAGTGTTATTCAAGCTGCATCAACAAATATTAGCATTCAGTCCAAGTCGAAGGAGGATTGAAGATAGAAGACCAAGCTGTTAGTGGAAGACAGCTTGGGATTAGCAGTCAGCTTGGAAACACTTAGGCAGATTGGTGCCTTGACAAACGGCCCAATCTGTGTCTGACAATCAAGTGAAGATAACAACCTGGATTGAAGATAAGGACAAATGACGTGACTAGGAGAATCCTAGGATCCAGGTTGGTGGTTGTTTACATATGCGTGTCCATACTCCTATTGGTAGATGAAGAATGTGCGTCAGTACGTGGGGGACCACAAGTACCATGAAAGGCACAATTGATTATTCCTTTATCATCCACTGAATGAAGAATACGTGGCTGCAACGGACACCAAGTGAAGGAGCGCTTTTGCCTATAAAAGCCTCATTCATGGATTGCATATGTGTGGCATTTCCTGAGAATCATTCTTCACACAAGTTTCTCTGCTCTTACACACAGCTTAGTCTGTACGAGATCAGCTTGGGCTGATTCTCTTGAGCTGAAACTTATTGATTGTTGTTTGTCACTTCATAGGGTTGTTTAGATATCTATAGGCTATCTTTATTCCGCAACAACCCTGTAATTTTTTGTATAGATTATTTCTTAATAAAGGATTACATTTGAAAATAACAATCTGTGTTCAAGAATGTTTTTATTTCTTTACTGCTTTACTGTTTTAATGATTCCTGCACTTTACTAACTTGCTTGATATTCATTATCTGAATCTTAAAACGTTTTGTGTTAAAAGTTTGTAAAGATTGAAGAAAGTTGTATTCACCCCCCTCTATAACTGTTCTGTGTTCAATATACTTTGGTATATTGATACACCGTGGGACGTATCAGGATTCATCCACTTTCTGAAGGCGAATATTAAATACTCTGAAGGCCTTGCTGATGGAAGAATAGCCAAGAAAGTAGCCATCATCAGCTTTAGGATCAAATTTACCTAAGTGATCCTTGTTGTTTAAGATGAAAACAGGACATCCAAAGACATGGAGGTATTTTATTTGAGGTTTCTTGCCTTTTAGTACCTCATAAGCTGTCTTGTCATGTCTTTTGATAATGAGACATCTGTTTTGGGTATGACAAGCAGTGCTAACAGCTTCTGCCCAGAATTTACTAGGCAAAGAAGATTCATTGAGCATGGTACGTGCTGCCTCTATTAGTGTTCTATTTCTTCTTTCAGCAACACCATTTTGCTCAGGAGTTCTAATGGAAGAGAAATTTTGTGAGATCCCTTGATCAGCACAAAAGGCTTCAAGAGTGTGGTTTCTGAACTCAGTACCATGATCGCTCCTGAGTTCTTTCACCCTTATGCTGTTGAGATTTTCCATTTTCTTGATGAAATTTATAATCTCTTCAGCAGCATCACTCTTGGAATGAAGAAATATGTCCAAGTGTATCGTGAATATTCATCCACGATTACTAAAGTGTATTTGCTACCCTTTAGACTTTGGACATTCACTGGACCAAAAAGGTCCATGTGAAGAAGATGAAAGCAGCCAGAGATAGAATTGGCCTGCTTTGTTTTGAAGGTAGATCTATGGCTTTTACCTTTTTCACAAGCACCACAGAGTCTATCTTTTTCAAAAGAGAGATGAAGAAGGCCATGAACAAGGTTCTTTTTGGCCAGAGAGTTGATTGTTTTGAAAGTTCACATGCGACATACGCTTGTGCCACAACCAATTTAGTTCAGCTGCTGACTTTGCAAAGAAACAAGTCTCACTGTCAGTTTTGACAGAAGTGAAGTCAACAAGATAAACATCTCGTTTTCTTGGCGCAACCAAGATGACTTCCTTATTTACATTGACAACAGTGCCTTGATGCTTATCAAGAATCACTTTGTAGTCAGCATCACATAGTTGACTTATGCTGATAAGGTTATGTTTCAACCCATTTACATAAGCAACCTTGTTGAACTTAATGAGACCATTTGAGAGATGTCCATAACCTTCAGTTTGTCCAGTGGAATTATCACCAAACACTACAGTAGGGCCAGGAGCCTCTACATAGTTATCCAACAGGGTCTTTGAGCCAGTCATGTGTTTTGAACAGCCACTGTCCAAGTACCACACACCTTTTCCCAGCGAGCCCTGCATGGATATAATAGAAGGATTTAGATGGGCTCACTATTAAACTCGCTGATAGCAAGATCAGCAGAGTTAAAAGAAACAGCTTCAGAGTTTTCCTTTCTAGCTTGAGTAGAAGGGTAAGGAGGAAGAGAATCTCGAGGAAAGGTGCCATAAGATGATTCATCACCATCGAATGGTGTTATAGTACTTCCACTGTCAAGGAAAACCAAGTTGCTGACAACATTTGTGTCACTGAACTCAACTATGATAGCTGGTTCGCACCAATGTAACACCCCAAGCCGGAGCTCGAAATGTCACGGAAATCATACAGCACCCGGTGGAATTACAATAGAACAACTAAATGCAAATAATGATTCGGTGAATCCAAAATATAGCAATACAAGTAACAAAATACAACAGGAGCAAATAGCCATCAACGTTAACATAACACATCCAAAGATGGCAAACGATCCTAAGTGTAATGCAAAGGCGGGTCAATGAATCCTTGATCCATGAGTCCAAGTCCGGGTTAGACAGCAAGCAAGCAACTAAACACCACGTCCGGGGAGTACCTGATTACCTGAAAAGTGTACTAAGCATAGTCAACACAAGGTTGGTGAGTTCGTAGTAATGGTTCGTAAGAACCAACATCAATAATCACAATATAAGAATAGAGGCTAGACATGACTTACAGCGAGCCTCTAAGCAACACAATATCGTCCAACAACAAGATTACACAAAGAAATGAGAGTGTAATGAGGATGCACAAATGATGTATGTATCAATGCAAGTGCCAAGTATATGAATAAGCAAATATGCCTATCCCAAGCGTGACCTTCAATCACGTATGCAACGATACCCCTCTGCCATCGCCATGGACAGGGCTGTATCTCAAAATCACATCGATATATATATGTCTATATACTCGGGGTCAGGACTACATCCAAAATGGGTGCATACATCTATGCACCAGGATGTCGGCAATCCCCTGCCGAGGGCTCATCAACAATGTATGCAATGCTTACAATCAAATGTAAATGCATGCTCATGAACCAACAATCAATGTACAATGAACCTGTGCCACCCAACCAATATTCCTCAAACATGCTCAGCAATCAAAATACGACAACCATAAGTCAACAATCGATAATCGTAACGAGGCACACTTGTCAACAGAGGGACATATGCACAACATATGCATCAATCAAAATTAATCCTTAATCACAATATAAACCAACCATACGTACATACACTTCAGAGGATTTTACTTTCTTCGAGTCCCAGATGCTTATATATAGGGTCACCCGCAGCCTTCCCACCACATCTAAAACCCAATGAAGGCATAACCGACTTCCATGTATGTACGTCTATCCTAATGTAAAGTAATACTTAACGAAAACACAATCCAAGTCAAACAAACGAAAAGGCCCGTCACATCAATCCAACAATCATGTCAAACAATCAATAGATACAAGTAAACACGCCAGGTTTACACTTTTCAGCCCGAATCCCAAGCGGGTAGGGAGATACGAAACTCACCTTGATTGGCAAATAAGCTAGTAAAGGATTACAAACGAGTAACGGGTTCCACACGTCCACAACCTATAATTATTCATCGTAATACCGCCACGTCAACTATACAATCTCAAACAAGTTGAAAAGCGACACACATAAAAACACAGTGACTATCCACTGCGCCGCAGTGGACCAGAACTATGTCCACTGCGCCGCAGTGGCCAAACTGAACCAGGACCCGAGACAAAGCACTGCGCCGCAGTGAGCAAGGACTATGCCCACTGCGCCGCAGTGGGCTAAGAAGCAAAAGTGGCCGAGGAAATCCACTGCGCCGCAGTGAGCCAAGACCCTGCCAACTGCGCCGCAGTGGCCTAAGAAGCAAGGAAGGCCGAGAGAATCCACTGCGCCGCAGTGGAGACTATGCCCTCCCACTGCGCCGCAGTGGGACAACCTGCACTCCAGACCAGCAGCTGCAAGTGCAGCAAGACGAACCCAAACACCCCAATTCAACCCAAACCACACCAAAACGATTTGTAACCCATTTTGAAGCATAACTAAACATCAATGACCATAAATACACATAACCCAACCCACAAATTCGACCAAAACACCAAAATCATCACAAATTCATCAAACCCTAACCCTAACCCCAATTTAACCCAAAACTCCATTTTACCATTTTAAAGACTCGAAATCACATCAAATCCACTAGAAACACATGAACAAACATAAATAGAAGTAAATGGGTTGATTTAGACTTACCAAAACTCTTCCTAGTGCTCAAATCCGAAATTAGGTCAAAAGTGGGTAAAATGGTAAGAACTTGGCCTTTGATTCTTCAAAGATGGCGACAATGAGAAGATGGTGATTGCGATTTTTGTATTAAAATCGATCCACTACTAGTTGATGCAAGAATGGTGAAGAGATTGAATGGTTCTTTTGCTTTTGGGTGAAAGAGAGAAAAAGAGAAAGAGATAGTAATGAGAAATGAGAGAAGGATAAGGGGGAAGTGGGTCTTGGGGGCTTGGTGGGTCATGGACTACCCACGGGCCGACCCGTTTCCCTTCTCAACCACAATACCATTAGTTGCACAATTCCATACCGACTACACATACGACGACCCGACTAATATACCACATAGTCATAAAATCACAAAACGACCCAATTAATTCATTACTTAAATTGTTAGTCATATTACACGAAAAGTCAACGGTTCAAACTCAACTATGATAGCTGGTTCACCAAACTCATTGGGTATTACCCTTTGTGAATGAGGAATGGATATATGCTGAGCTGAGATGAAGTCAGCAATGTTTTCCTCAGTGAGGACAGTTGTATCTCCTACACTATTTTTAGGTTCAGCAGAGAGAGGTGTCTCGCTGACCATACTGGAGGAGGAAGCAGCTGTTGAAGAAGGAGGATTTGGTTGAATGACAACTTCAGGAGCATCTCTTGAATTATCACACTCAGAAGCAACATGACCTCTGTTGCCACATATGTAGCATTTTTTTCACAGAGGTGCTGCCCTTTTGATTTTGAAGGAAGAATTCCTTCAATTGAGAAGAGAGATCATTAACTCGCTGAGAGAGTTCGTTAATTTGGGGATCAGAGGAGGAAGATGCCTTTTTCTTTTGCTTTGGCTTATGATTGTGCTTAAGTGTCAGCTGAGGCATCTTAGGAGCAGGACCCAAAATGGACTTTCCATTTGGATCCTGAGATTGAGAAGTAGAGGGATTTTGTGATCCCTTAACTACACTCCAAGCTTGTTTGACAGCAGGATGAGAGGAAGAAGAAGGACCCTACTGCTGAGACTGATGCATCCTTTTGGGGGTGATCGGTCTTGATTGCTGATTAGGAGTAGCTGACCTCATTTTCCTATGAGGTAGATACTCCCTTTTTGGGGCAGTGATGTTGGAGTCAAGTCACTCATACATTACAAGAAAGATTTGAATATGACAAATAACTCAATAAATACTTAAGTCCTTGGTTCTGGAGCTGAGTCAGCTTGGATGGTTCCAAGCTGAGTCAGCCTGAACATCTTCACTAGAAGATGGTATCTCTCAAGCCGCATCAAAATAAGAACTAGCACTTGGTCTAAATCGAAGATGAAGAACAAGGATAGAAGACCAAGCTGATGGGTGGAAATCAGCTTGGATCTTACAGTCAGCTTGGAAGGTACATTGCCAGCCTGGAGTCTTGCATGTGCTCCAGAGTTGTTATAACTTTGTATATATCATCAATCAACTGGATATGCACCAGAAAGGACATTCTAGAAGTGCCTGTTATTGATTGTAAACATTCTATGAGGTGTCCATTGTATTGTTGCTACACGATCAACCTTGGTAACCAAGAAGGGAACAAAAAGGACAATGTCACTGTCACCTAGTACTGATCAAGCAGAAGCCATTAGATCAAGACGCGTGGAAAAGAATGGACGGCATCCAAGGCAGTGTTGATGCCTATATAAACCAGCCTTTGTGTCTCAAGAATGTGTGCATCCATAACATTAACTCTCACAATGATTAAAGCTATTAGCTTGGATCTGTGTTGTACTCAGCTTGGGCTAGTAGAGTTAATAAACAAAGTTGTAACTTGCTATTCAGCCAAGTAGTTAGATTTGTAGGCTAATCTGTTCCACAACTACTTGTAATTCTTTTTATTCTTCAATAAAAGAATTGGTTGAAAATCAGCTTGCACTTTGTTCTTGGACTGCACTTTACTTTACTGTCTTTATATTCTGTCTATTTACTTATTGTTTCATTAACATGATTATCTCAAACTGAATATGGACAAATACATTAAGGGGGTGTTTGGTTCAATGGAATTCAAAGGAATTGGAATTTGAATTCCATCTTTTACTTGTTTGGTTGAAACAAATCATGGAATTGGAATTGAAAACTTTCCATCAAATTCCTTAAAACAAAGAATTCACAATTCCTTCACAAAACCAATGGAAAGTTTTCAATTCCAATGGAATTCAATCAATTTGACAAAAAAAACCCCACAAAGTATACAAACTAATTTCTCCTTCACCTTTATATTTTTGACTACTTTAGCTGCGTGTTGCCACTAACCGCCACCAGCCACCGCCACCAACAACCGCCATGGCAGCCACCGCCACCAACCACTGCCACCGATTAGGACCGGCCTTTGACCACCATCTTTGTTCGATTAGACACATCACCCGACCCATTGACCATCACTTTTTATCGATTGATTGAATACATACTGGTAGAAACCGCCACCAACCACCACCAGCAACCATCCGACCCAATACCGCTGCTTGGTATAGTTTTCTTCTTTATCTTTTTTTATTTGATTAAAGGACACGGTTACTTACTTTGTTTCATAAAATGAGATGCTTTGAATGTTAATTGGACCATGATTTACTCATGGGTGCTCTTGAGAGTGATGCAGGGAAAGAAAAAATAATAGTGGATTCTCGTGAGTAAAAAGAGAGAGTGTGTGAAAAAGACATATCATATATATGCTTTATTGGTACTGAGTAAATAATGAGAAGGGTAACTTTGTCAATTGAAACAATTTGCTTTTCAATTTTTTTACAACATTCCATTAAATTCTGTCAACCAAACACAACACATTTTATAATACTTTCCAATTCCAATTCCTTCAAATTCCAATTCCTTTAACAAATTCCAATTCCTTCAAAAACATTCTGTGAACCAAACGGCCCCTAAGATAATTTACATTCCGCATTAAAAAGTATTTTCAAGCTGATTAAGTTTAAAAGTTGTATTCACCCCCCCTCTACAACTCTTTTGAGACATCTTAAGACATCCTGTTATCTCCTTTGGGACCTATCAAGTGTACCTTACTTGCTGATGTGGCAAGTGCCCTCTTTGAGGAGTGACAGGTCTTACTTGCTGATGTGGCAAGTATCCTTTCTGAGGAGTTGTAGACCTGTTTTGAGAATGAGGCATTCTTCCTCTTTGAGGAGTAGTAGATCTCATTTTAGAAGGACCAGGATTAGACTGAGGAGCCTGAGAAGGTCCTACTTGCTGATATCGAGCATCACCGAACCTGACACGTCTCTTCATGAGACGCTCATGCTGATCAGCTTTACTGTCAGCATGGGCAGGAGCTTGCTGAGAAGATGAAGTAGAAGGATGAGAGACAACTTGTTCAGGTTGCTGACTGAGTGAATTTGTAACAATCGTGGTTCTTGACTCTTTGACCATATGTACAATTTAACTAACTATTAAGTTAACCAATGTAGTTCAAGTGCCATTTGAGGTTCAATTGGGTGCAATGTGTTCATATAGGTCAATTTACCATTTAATTTGAGACTTATGCGCTAGTCGAGGTCATTAGTTGGTGCTAATCGATTTTACATTTAGATAACAATTAAATTAACAAGTAAATGTAAATGGATCCTATCCATGGGATATACCCAACCCATGACCCATTCCTTTCACCCAACCCTATCTCCCCATATCTCCTCCCATCAACCCAATCATTTCTCTATCTCCTTCTCCCTCTCTAATTGATGCAAACACACACATATCCTCATCCTCTCTCTCTCTCTAATTTAATTCATCATCATTCATGGTTGTTCAAGTTAAATTAATGCAAGATTAAGCTTCATTATCATCTCATCTTCATCATATCACAAATTCGGGTTTCATGGTCCAAGTAATCTCCATTCTTGCTCAAATTCGGATTTTTGCTCTTCGAAGGGATTTTGGTAAGCTAAACTCATTCCTTAATCATCATTTTATGTTTATTAACTCGTTTCTAATTGATTTCAAGTAAATTCGGGTCACAAATCGGGTCAAAACGCGAATTAGGGTTCTTGGTGGTTCAATTTAGGTCAAAAACGTTTTTGGCATGAATTTGATGTTATGAAGTGGGTTATGTTTAATTATGTTTGTATATGTTTAAAAATGAGTTTGAACCTTCTCAAATCGATTTTAGGTCAAGAATGGTTGTTTCTCACATCTGCAGGTCGTAACTCCCGTTAGTCTTGTAATTGCCGTTAGTCTTTTGCTACTGTAACTTCCGTTAGTCTTGTAACTGCCGTTAGTCTTTTGCTCCTGTAACTGCCATTACTTTGGTAACTCCCGTTAAGGACTGAATTTGATAACATTTTGAAACGGACATAACTTTCAAACCGTAACTTTGTTTTAGACGTATGACCTATCGTTGGAATCGTATAAGAGTCTAGTTTCTTGTGGTAACATTCGTTTGACTTGAATCTTCCTCCATTTCTAAAACTGTTGGGTCAAAGTGTTCTAGTTCATGCTCGGGAGAGTCATTAAGGCGTTTGTGGGATTTTGGCGTGACTTAAACTAACTGGACCCTATTGCCTAAGGTATTAGTGTTGACTTTTGTTGTATCTGATATATGTTGATAGGTTGTGGACACGTGGCGGTTGTTGGACCTTTATAGCTCGATATCAACTTTTCGTTTTGCTTGGAAATCAAGGTGAGTTTCGTAGTTCCCTACTCAATTGAGATTCGGGCTGAAAAGTGTACAAGTTTTGTGTGTTGACTTGCTTGATTGTGAAATTATGTGTTTGCCTTGGATGATGACGTAGTTTAATTGTGCATACGGATGACATGTCTTATTGGAACGTTGATTGATTTATGGACTATTCGCTTGGTTGATTGTGCATTCGATTATGAATATATGTTGTGATTAGGATAGTTGTACATACATGGAAGACGATGATACCTTTAATGAGTTGTAGATGTGGTGGGAAGGCTACGGGTGACCCTATATATAAGCATCTATGATTCCTTAAATGTAAAGTCGTATGAAATGTATGTGCATTGTGATTTGGTTGAGTTGAGGGACAAGATGAACATGATGGCAATATAAACGGGCACCTTAAGTGCTTGATGAAAATACACGGGTACTCTAAGTACTTGATGACAATATGGAGGACAATTTAGGTACAATGTGTGCATGTGTGTAATTATAGAACTTGCACGATAATTATTACTATCGTTATTACTTGTTCTTGTTCATTATGCTTTTTCTAACTACCTTGAGTAGCTCATCTTGTGAATATGTGTGTGAGGGACATTGTGGGTCATAAATGGACATTTGTGAAATGTTGAGGAACATGATGGACATGATGACAATAAACGGGTACTATACGTACTTGATGACAATAAACGGGTACTATACGTACTTGATGACAATTGGATGACATGAGAACAATTGAGGGACATTGATGAACATGTTTGACATTTTAGAACTTGATGGATACTTGTTGATGTCAATATTATGTGTTCTTGTGCATTATACGTGTTCTAGCTATTGTATAGTTTGTGCAATGGATACGTGTGGGACTAGGTTGCGCTACGAGCCAACTTAAATTGAGTACTAGTGCCTTTTAAGGACTTACTGTAAGTTTATTACTTGCTCATTATCCTTGTACATATTGTGAATGGCATTGGCATTAGATCCTTGTCAATCTTTCCTACGAACTCACCAACCTAGTGTTGACCTTGTTTAGTACACTTTTCAGGTTATCAAGTGAATCCAAGATGTGATGGTTGATTGGTGCTTGTGCTAGAACTTGGGCTTGGACTTACATGGATCCAGGATTCATTTGCCCCTTATTTTGCATTATGCATTATGTACTTGTTTGATGATGATGGATTCACTGAATCCCCTTTTGTTCATTTAGTTCATGTTCTACGATATTTCCATACAAATGCTATATCTTTTCAGTGACATTTCGAGCCTAGCTCGGGGTGTTACAGAATGGTGGCCCATGCAGGTCGTAGAGAATTAGGCGGTTGACCTAGACTACGGCTTAAGTAAAAACTCTTCATATAGCATGCATGGTTAGGAATTTTGAATGCAATGTGAATTGTATGAACCTTGTAAGTATACACTAAGAGTTCGTAGGCAGGATCGTTATACGTAATGATATGAGTACAATTGGACAGTGTGTTGTTTTGAGATGGATACTATGTGATCAACCTGTTGTTTTGTGACGAGTACAATGTGAACAATGTGTTATGTTGTGGCAAGTACAGTGTGATGAATGTGATAACATGAGTACAACTGGGTTGATGCAGGACAATGTGTTGTTGTGTGATGGTCAAGTGCATGAGGTCAATGTGGTTATTTGAAGTCAATGAGGTCATGTGCATATTGTTGGACAATGTGTTGTTGTGTGATGGTCAAGTGCATGAGGTCAATGTGGTTATTTGAAGTCAATGAGGTCATGTGCATATTGTTGGACAATGTGTTGTTGTATGATGGTCAAGTGCATGAGGTCAATGTGGTTATTTGAAGTCAATGAGGTCATGTGCATATTGTTGGATTGAGATGATTTAAATTGATGTTGTTTGATGATTTAGGGCAAAATGAAGTTATGGCATTAATATGGTATAATATTGTGGCGACCCTAAAAGAGCCTGATCAACTATTTTATGGTTACCCGGTATTATAGCAAGTTAATGACATCACGGATTGCACATGTTTGGCTTAGAGTATAATAAGGAACCGATATGCTTAATGGGAGTTGGTTGGGTGGAGGGTTAGCCGCTGGTACACCTTGTATACAAACCCGACCAATAACTAGAGAGTATATCGGATTCGGATTATACTTTGGACCACTTGTTTTAGTTGTTCGGTTGTGTGTTGTATTGAACATGAGTATGTGGTTTGGTGATGAACAATTATTGTGAACTTGGTATGATGACATGATACATAACGATTCCCCTAGAACATTAGTACTTTTGCCTTAGTGTAAAGATATGATTTATGTGTGACATGTCGGTACGAGAGCATTGACTACTTGTGTGACTAACATGTAAGAACTTTGAGACTAACCTTCGGGTCATAAACTTTAAGATCATTACTATGGTGGATACAATTAACCGTACCAGTAAGTGTTGCCAAGCATTTATGGTGAGAAGCGGGGTGTTGTACAAAATGACAAACCAGAGGAAAGGGGTTAGGAGAACTTTTGTGGCGGGTACTACTGAAGCCCGCAACGATCCTAATGTGGTGACAGGTACATTTATTCTTAACGGTAATTACGCCACGGTGTTATTTGATTCCGGAGCCGAGTATAGCTTCGTTCCTTCGATAGATATTTATCCTAGTGCCTTAAACTATGTGCTTGATATTGAAATGGTCAACGGTGCTCTAACTAGACTTAGTCAAGTACTTCGTGATTGTATCTTGACTTTAAACGATTTCGATTTCTTCATCGACCCTATTCCATTCGATATGGGAAGTTTTGGCGTCATTATGGGTTTAGATTGGATGTTGACGATTAATGCGGCTATTGATTGTGGTGAAAGAGTGGTCAAGATAGTATTGCCTAACGGTAAGGTCTTAAGGGTTCAAGGTGAAACTTCGGATCCTTCTAGTTCAAAGGTATTTAGTGCTACCGCTGCAATAGTTGAGTTGAAAACCAATCATATTGTTCATGACCTTCCCGATATGCTTCTGGATGATTTATCTGGTTTACCCCTGTCTCGACAACTTGATTTTTGTATCGAACTAACTCCTAACGTCGCATCTGTAGCCAAAGCTCCTTATAAACTCGCCTTAACGGAGATGCAAGAGTTGGAACCTCAACTTAAAGAGCTTCAAGAGAAAGAGTTCATCCATCCTAGCCAATCGCCATGGGAGCTCCTATTCCATTGTCAGGAAAAAGGATGGGTCTTTTATGATGTGTATCGATTACCGGGTATTGAACAAGCTCACGATGAAGAACCAGTATCCATTTTCGATAAATGGGAACTCATTTGATCAACTAGAAGGTGTTAAGCCCTTCTCCAAGATTTACCTTCGTTCAGGTTAGAGCCAACACCGCGTCCATAAAGATGACATCTCAAAGACGACGTTTCCTGCAAGGTATGTGCATTTAGAATACACCGTTGTGCCGTTTGGGTTGACTAATGCACCGACGGTGTTCATGGACTTGGTGAAGCGGGTGTAACGGCCCAACTTGGACAAGTTTTTCATTACCTTTATTAATGATATACTTGTTACTCGAGGATGAAGGAAGATCTTGCCGAACATTTACGCGAAGTGCTAGAATTGCTTAGAAAAGAGAAGTTGTATGCGAAATCCTCTAAATGCGAGTTTTGGATTAGAAGAAGTTCATTTCCTCGGTCACGTGGTGAGCAAAGATGGAATTCATGTAGATCCTAGCAAGATTGAAGCGGTCAAGAATTGGAGGCGTTGAAAGGGGCGAGAACCAAGAAATTGCCTTTCAAACTCTCAAGGACATGTTGTGTGATGCACCAATCTTGAGTCTTCCGGATGGAGTAGAGGATTTTGTGATATGTTGTGATGCTTCGGGTCAAGGATTGGGTGTGTGCTTATGCAACGGGGCAAGGTCATTGCTTATGCCTCCCGTTAACTTAAAGTGCATGAGAAAAACTACCCCCACTCATGATTTAGAATTGGGAGCGGTCGTTTTCGCCTTGAAGTGTTGGAGACATTACCCTTATGGCACCAAATGTGTAATCTACACCGATCATAAAAGTCTTCAACATATTTTCATCAAGTGAATTGAATATGAGACAAAGAAGATGACTTGAACTTTTAGTGATTATGATTGGGATATTCGCTACCATCCGGGCAAAGCTAATGTTGTAGACGATGCATTGAGTAGAAAGGAAAGGGTCAAGCCGAGAAGAACAAGAGCCATGAGTCTCACAGTGGGACAAAGTATTCATGACCGGATCATAGGAGCACACGTACAAGCTACTTTACCGAAGAATTTTGGTAATGAAAGGCTAGATGGCATAGAGCAACAATTCGATAGAAAAGGAAGACAATGGGCTATATTAGTTGAAAGGCTTTGGATTCCCATTTTCGGCAACTTGAGGACATTTCTCATGAATGAAGCCCACAAGTCGGCTTATTCGGTCCATCCGGGCTCGGATAAAATGTACCTTGATTTGAAAGATTTCTATTGGTGGCCGGGCATGAAACGTGATGTGGCTAAATATGTGAGTGAGTGCCTTACTTGCTTACGAGTGAAAGCCGATCATAAGAAGCCACCCGGTTTATTGGTGCAACCGGTGACACCGGAATGGAAATGGGAACGGATTGCAATGGACTTCATCACGAAGTTACCGAAGACAAAAGTGGTCGTGACACTATATGGTTGATTGTGGAACGGTTGACAAGTCGGCTCACTTCTTAGCCATTTGTGAGACCGATAAGTTTGACACCATGGCGCGCTTGTACTTTAAGGAAGTGGTGTCTAAACATGGAGTCCCGGCTTCTATCATCTCCGATAGAGATACCCGGTATAACTCAAATATTTGGAAAGCCTTTCAACGAGCAATGGGCACTCAAATAGACATGAGTACGGCGTTTCATCCTCAAACGGATGGACAAACCGAGAGAACCATCCAAACGCTTGAAGACATGTTGAGGGCTTGTGCTATTGAATTTGGTGGAAGTTGGGAAGATCATTTACCATTAGTTGAGTTCTCGTATAATAATAGTTATCATGTAAGTATTCAAATGGCTCCATTTAGGGCACTTAATGGTAGAAAGTGTGCTTTCCACTCGCTTGGGCGGATATTGGTGAAAGCCAACTTATTGGGCCGGAAATAGTAGTTGAAACAACAAAAGTGATTTCTCAAATTAAGGAGAGATTACAATTGGCCCGTGAGAGACAAAAGAAACACGCCGATGTGAGGCGTAGGCCATTGGAGTTCAATGTTGGTGATCATGTGCTTTTGAAAGTCTCCCCGTGGAAAGGTGTTGTCAAGATACATTGGGCCTTTCGAGATCATTGAACGAGTGGGCAAAGTGGCATATCGATTGAAATTACCTCAAGAACTTAGTGGCGTGCATGACGTCTTCCATATTTGTAACTTAAGAAAATGTTTGGCGGATCCTACACTACATGTGCCCATGAAAGAGATTCGAGTGGACAAGAAGCTCAATTTTGTTGAAGAACCGGTAGAGATCTTGGAACGAGAGGTCAAGAAATTGAAGAACAAACGTTATACGATAGTCAAGGTTCGATGGCATGCTAGGCGTGGAGCCGAATTCACTTGGGAGCGGGAAGACTTTATGAAGTCTAAATACCCGCATTTGTTTAGTGATTAGGGTTCTATCGAATTTCGAGACGAAATTCCCTTAACGGGGGAATGATGTAACAATCGTGGTTCTTGACTCTTTGACCATATGTACAATTTAACTAAGTATTAAGTTAACCAATGTAGTTCAAGTGCCATTTGAGGTTCAATTGGGTGCAATGTGTTCATATAGGTCAATTTACCATTTAATTTGAGACTTATGCGCTAGTCGAGGTCATTAGTTGGTGCTAATCGATTTTACATTTAGATAACAATTAAATTAACAAGTAAATGTAAATTGTAACATCCGTGAATTTTGACCCGTTGACTTTATGTGTAATTTGACTAACAATCTTGTTGAATGAAATAATTGGGTTCATTTTGTGATTATATGACTATGTGGTATGTTAGTCGGGTCGATAGTGGGTTTAATCGGCGTTTAATAGTATAATCGTTTATAATTTGGCTTGAGAAGAGAATCGGGTCGGCCCGTGGGTAGTCCACGACCCACCAGCCACCCATGACCCTTTTCTGCCCTCCCTTATCCTTTCCTTCACCATTCTTTCCCTATCTATCTATCTTTCTCTATTTGCTCTCAAGTAAAAGAACCATCTCTTGTTCTTCACCATTTCTTGCATCAAATTAGTGTTGGAATGGTTATAACATAGAAATCATAGTCATCTTCATCTCACTTTCGCCTTATTGAAGAATCAAAGTCAAGTTCTAGCATTTTACCCATTTAGGTCAAAATTTGGGCTTGAGCTCAAGGAGAAGTTTTGGTAAGTTAAATTCATCCCATTTACTTCTATTTATGCTTGTTCATATGTTTCTAGTTGATTTGATGTGATTCCAGTCTTGAAAATGGTAAAATTGAAATTAGGGTTAAATTTAGGGTTTGAATGATTTGGTGGTGATTTTGATGTTTTGGTCGAAATCGTGGATTGGGTTATGTGTCTTTATGGTTAATGATGTTTAGTTATGCTTCAAAATGAGTTACAAGTCTTTACAAATCGTTTTGGTATGGTTTGGGTCGAAATTGGGGGTTTTGGGTTCTTAATTTTCTGCATTTTTGCTGCTGGTCGTGTTGCTGCCCAGTAAGGGGCGTAACTTACGGCCCTATGGGGCGTAGGTTACGCCCGAAGTTTTACCTTACGCCAAAAACCCTGTTTACGCCACTCCAGACGCCAAAACCTTCATTTGTAGGGCACCGTACCTTACGCCCCTTTTGACCGTAGCTTACGCCTGGTGGTTTTGAACCACCGTAACCTACGCCAGTTTAGGGCGTAGGTTACGCCCCCTTTGTTGTTGAATTTTCTTGTTTGACCTAGTTGACTTCCAGAACCCTAATAACGCTTCGAGCATCGTTCTAAATCACTTCTTCTTATGTAACATTGATTAAGAATCTTAAAAGTCATTTAACATCGAAAAGCACTTGGAAACCTAATTAGGGTTTTGCCGAATATTTGATAATTACGTATATGTGTTATGTATGTTGATGTGAATGTATGATCGATATTTAGGTGTTGGACGCACGGAGAACATTGTACTTCCATAACTCGACTTTATATCGACTTAACTTTTCATAAGTCATCGAAGGTGAGTTTCGTATCTCCCTACTCGCTTGAGATTCGGGCTGAAAAGTGTAAACTTGCGTGTTTACTTATGTTGTTGATTGATTGATTGATTTGGTTTAAACGTTGGATTGATGAGACGGTTATTACGTTTGATTGACTGGGTGTACGTTTGCTAAGTATTTCATTAATATTAGGATAGACGTACATACATGGAAGTCGGTTATGCTTCATTGGGTTTTAGATGTGGTGGGAAGGCTGCGGGTGACCCTATACATAAGCATCTGGGACCTGAAGAAAGTAGAATCCTCTTAAGTGTATGTACGTATAGAATTGATGTTCATATTGATTGTTGGCTCATGTTTGTCGAATATTGATTGTTGGCTCATGTTTGTTGAATATTGATCGTTGGCTTATGTTTGGCGAATATTGATTGTTGGCTCAGGTTCATCGTATATTGATTGTTGGTTTATGATTGATGCATTTACAATTGATTGTAAGCATTGCATACATTGCCGATGAGCCCTCGGCAGGGGATTGCCGACATCCTGGTGTATAGATGTATGCACCCATTTTGGATGTAGATCTTGACCCCGAGTATATAGACATATATATCTCGATGTTTTGAGATGCCGCTTTGTTCATGGTGATGACAAGCGAGTATCGTTGCATAGGTGACCGGAGATCACGCATAAGATAGGCATTTTGGCTTACTTACGCATATGGCATTGCATTGATACTCATATCATTTATGCATTTCTTATTACACGTTTTTTTGTATTTGTGTAATCTTGTTGTTGGACATTATTGTGTTTCTTAGAGGCTCACTGTAAGTCATGTTTAGCCTCCACTCGTACTTTATGATTTCTGTCTATGGTTCCTTGTGGACCATTACTACAAACTCACCAACCTTGTGTTGACTATGCTTAGTACACTTTTCAGGTAATCAGGTTCTCCCCGGACGTGGAGTTTAGTTGCTCGCTTGCTGTCAACCCGGGCTTGGACTTTATGAATCAAGGATTCATTGACCTTCTCTTTTGCATTATACTTAGGATCGATTTGCCATCTTTGAGATGTTCTTTTGTAGACTTTGATGGCTATTTTCTCCTTATGTATGTTGGTACTTATTCGTTTGTAATGGATTCACGGAATCTTTATTTGCATTTAGTTCTTGTTCTATTGTAATTCCACCTTGCGCTATATGATTTCCGTGATATTTCGAGCCTCGGCTTGGGGTGCTACAGAAGTATCCTATCCATGGGATATACCCAACCCATGACCCATTCCTTTCACCCAACCCTATCTCCCCACATCTCCTCCCATCCACCCAATCATTTCTCTATCTCCTTCTCCCTCTCTAGTTGATGCAAACACACACATATCCTCATCCTCTCTCTCTCTCTAATTTAATTCATCATCATTCATGGTTGTTCAAGTTAAATTAATGCAAGATTAAGCTTCATTATCATCTCATCTTCATCATATCACAAATTCGGGTTTCATGGTCCAAGTAATCTCCATTCTTGCTCAAATTCGGATTTTTGCTCTTCGAAGGGATTTTGGTAAGCTAAACTCATTCCTTAATCATCATTTTATGTTTATTAACTCGTTTCTAATTGATTTCAAGTAAATTCGGGTCACAAATCGGGTCAAAACGCGAATTAGGGTTCTTGGTGGTTCAATTTAGGTCAAAAACGTTTTTGGCATGAATTTGATGTAATGAAATGGATTTATGAAGTGGGTTATGTTTAATTATGTTTGTATATGTTTAAAAATGAGTTTGAACCTTCTCAAATCGATTTTTAGGTCAAGAATGGTTGTTTCTCACATCTGCAGGTCGTAACTCCCGTTAGGGATCTTAACGGCCGTTAGTCTTTTGCTACTGTAACTGCCGTTAGTCTTGTAACTGCCGTTAGTCTTTTGCTCTTGTAACTGCCGTTACTTTGGTAACTCCCGTTAAGGACTGAATTTGATAACATTTTGAAACGGACATAACTTTCAAACCGTAACTTTGTTTTAGACGTATGACCTATCGTTGGAATCGTATAAGAGTCTAGTTTCTTGTGGTAACATTCGTTTGACTTGAATCTTCCTCCATTTCTAAAACTGTTGGGTCAAAGTGTTCTAGTTCATGCTCGGGAGAGTCATTAAGGCGTTTGTGGGATTTTGGCGTGACTTAAACTAACTGGACCCTATTGCCTAAGGTATTAGTGTTGACTTTTGTTGTATCGTGATATATGTTGATAGGTTGTGGACACGTGGCGGTTGTTGGACCTTTATAGCTCGATATCAACTTGTCGTTTTGCTTGGAAATCAAGGTGAGTTTCGTAGTTCCCTACTCAATTGAGATTCGGGCTGAAAAGTGTATGATATGTCGTATTTTATACCCATTTCCCACGACGTATTTAGTTGATTTCGCATGGTTTATGAGTCGTTTTTGTATACATTTGGTGCGTTTATGGTATTTGTTAGTGTTTCAGGGTACTGACAGGTATTTAAGCGCAAATATGGGGAAAACGACATTGTTGAGGAGAATCAAGTGCTAACGGAAGATTTCGGAAGCATTTGGATGAAGATTGCAGAAAGTCAACTAAAGTCAATGCAAAAAGGCCAGTTGCGCCGCAACCCAATTCCAGAGAGATAGATTGCGCCGCAACCCTTCAAGTTGCGCCGCAACTCCCTTCCTTCCTGGCCAGCCACGAGTCAACATAAGCAAAAAGTCAACGCAAGTCAACGGCGAGTTGCGCCGCAATTAATAGCTGCGCCGCAATCCAAAACCAGAAGAATAAGCTGCGCCGCAATGTCCTTCAGTTGCGCCGCAATGGGTTCAAGTTCAAGCCAGTTTGGTCAACGAAAGTCAAAAGTCAAATGTAAAGTCAAACCCCAATTGCGCCGCAATGACCAGTTGCGCCGCAACTGGGCCCGTTTCTGGCAGAATTTTGGGATCATATAAATAGCTTGAAAAATAAGCCAAAAACACTCTTCTCTTTTTAGCAGCCGTGTGAAGAACCCTAGTTTGGAGATATTTTCAGATCTTAATCAATTTCTAGGTTTTCAAACACGATTTGATCATTTTCATTCGTAGCTTTCGATTATTATCATTAGGTAACAATGAATTCTTCTTATTTCAATTGTTATTCTTATTTTAATATGAGTGGCTAATCACTTCATCATCCATCTTGATGGAGTGAGACATTATGTAAAGATTGCACAATTTTATTAATTCAATGTTGATTTCATTTAACGTTATATCGAGATCTTAGCGTATTTTTTCCTTATTATTTATCTTGAATTGATTGGTGATTTATATGTGTCTTTAATGGTAGTTATTGATTACGTATATTTCATTTTGATTGTTTGGGTACAAACGATTGGATCTATGACGGGTACGGTAGATAATCGTTCTTGATAATAGGGAGAAATGTGTTAACGGTTGGGTACAATCGATAGGTATAATTGTTATTTCAATAACCAAACCAATTGTTTGATTAGGGAAGTTATAAAAGATGTCTTGGGGTACCGGTCTTTGTAACGAAACTAGTTTAAGCAAGAGAGTCAAATGATGTCTTCAACTTGACGGGTACGGGGTTGGTGCTTTGTTTGAGTCTCGATTATTTAATCAACTAATTTGGGTTTGAACTTCATTTATGTGCAATCTGACATGTGTTGAGCGAAGTCAAGATGGATGACCTTTTAAATTATTGTTTTAAACAAAATTCTCTTTCGATTAATCCTTTGGGATTACTAATTAATTACTAACTTTTGCAACGTGACAATTCGGTCACAAAACCCCCCTTTTACTTGAATTACTTAATGTCGACAATTACTTAGTTTTAGTCCCTGTGTTCGATCCTGGACTTACCTTTTAGCTATACTATATACGAACAGGTCCACTGCCCGCGAGTGTGTAGTAGTCAGTTTTAGGGTATTTCTTGTTTATAAATTTTAAACTCGATTTTACACATCAGTGTACAAGGTTTGTGTGTTGACTTGCTTGATTGTGCAATTATGTGTTTGCCTTGGATGATGACGTAGTTTAATTGTGCATACAGATGACATGTCTTATTGGAACGTTGATTGATTTATGGACTATTCGCTTGGTTGATTGTGCATTCGATTATGAATATATGTTGTGATTAGGATAGTTGTACATACATGGAAGACGATGATACCTTTAATGAGTTGTAGATGTGGTGGGAAGGCTGCGGGTGACCCTATATATAAGCATCTATGATTCCTTAAATGTAAAGTCGTATGAAATGTATGTGCATTGTGATTTGGTTGAGTTGAGGGACAAGATGAACATGATGGCAATATAAACGGGCACCTTAAGTGCTTGATGACAATACACGGGTACTCTAAGTACTTGATGACAATATGGAGGACAATTGAGGTACAATGTGTGCATGTGTGTAATTATAGAACTTGCACGATAATTATTACTATCGTTATTACTTGTTCTTGTTCATTATGCTTTTTCTAACTACCTTGAGTAGCTCATCTTGTGAATATGTGTGTGAGGGACATTGTGGGTCATAAATGGACATTTGTGAAATGTTGAGGAACATGATGGACATGATGACAATAAACGGGTACTATACGTACTTGATGACAATAAACGGGTACTATACGTACTTGATGACAATAAACGGGTACTATACGTACTTGATGACAATTGGATGACATGAGAACAATTGAGGGACATTGATGAACATGTTTGCCATTTTAGAACTTGATGGATACTTGTTGATGTCAATATTATGTGTTCTTGTGCATTATACGTGTTCTAGCTATTGTATAGTTTGTGCAATGGATACGTGTGGGACTAGGTTGCGCTACGAGCCAACTTAAATTGAGTACTAGTGCCTTTTAAGGACTTACTGTAAGTTTATTACTTGCTCATTATCCTTGTGCATATTGTGAATGGCATTGGCATTAGATCCTTGTCATTCTTTCCTACGAACTCACCAACCTAGTGTTGACCTTGTTTAGTACACTTTTCAGGTTATCAAGTGAATCCAAGATGTGATGGTTGATTGGTGCTTGTGCTAGAACTTGGGCTTGGACTTACATGGATCCAAGATTCATTTGCCCCTTATTTTGCATTATGCATTATGTACTTGTTTGATGATGATGGATTCACCGAATCCCCTTTTGTTCATTTAGTTCATGTTCTACGATAATTCCATGCAAATGCTATATCTTTTCAGTGACATTTCGAGCCTAGCTCGGGGTGTTACAGAATTAGCTCGCTGAGGCGTGCTGTAGTCATAAGGGACATCAACTTTACTTCTTTTAAAGGGTTCAGCAGCTTTGATAGTAAGCTGCTGAGGAGCGACAGGTTTAAAACTATCACTACGAATATCACCTTCAAAAGATTCCCCATAAGAGTATTGAACTCTTCCTTCATTTGGCATCATGCCAATAATGGGAAGATGAGGATAGGGGTTACTGGTGCTAGCAGAAGAACTTGCACCATTAGCCTCAGTGGAGGCAGATGGGTCGCTGGAAGATGAAGAGATTGAACCAGCTTCCATTTCAGTATGATAATCATTAAGACCCCTAATGAAATAACATTTCTTCATCTCCTCAAGAGACATAACTGCTGACGGAGGGATGGAAACTTCAAGTTTCACATCGTCAGCGAACAAGTCAGAGAGAGTGGCAGCGGCCTCAAAGTCGTCGCCTATGACTGCTTGGACTTGAGCAGGGACTTGTTCGTTTAAGCACTTGTGATGAAACCTGGAAGCTTTTGACCAGGAGGTCACAATCTTCTTAAGGTTGACAACTTCAAGCTTGAGTTTTTCATTTTCAAGCTGAACTTTTTGTGCCAGCAACTCATGAGATTGGAGTTCAACATGAACATTCCTTAGCTCATTGAGTTTTTCAGATTTTTCACTTAACTCTGAGCAGACAGAGTCAAGTTTGGATTGGATCTCAGCTCGTATTGATTCAACGAACTGGATATCACAAGACAAGGATTCGAAGATTTTAGTTTTATCTTCATCAGAGGCAGCTGAATAGGCACATACCTTTTTGATGGTGATGTTTACCCACTGACTGGAGGAGACTTGGTCTTTTGTCAGTGCATCGCCATCAGCAAGTGCCATAAGATACATGGCATCTACATATTCTTCACTGTCTGACTCATCTGATTCAGCCCAGTCGTGCTCTTCAGCCACCGACCCTTTTGCTGGTGTTTTGGCCTCCTCCATTTCGGCCACCTTTACTTTCAGCTGATAGTATTTGTTCCTGTACTCATCAGCAGGTTTAGAAGGGTTAGTTTTAGGAGCAGCAGGAGTTGAGATAGCAACTCTGCACTCCTTTTGGTAGTGTCCCTTCCTACCACATCTCTAGCACTCTTCTTGAGACTTGTCAACAAGAGGCTTATAGGGAGCAACCGACTTACGGTTGTTCCATCTTCTGGAGTACCTCTTTCCAGCGACAAGGGCAAATTCCATGAAGTCGTTGAACATCTCTTGTTTCTCTTCAACATTAAGATCATTAACAAGAGATTGAATAGGAGGTGGAAGATTTGAAGAGCTGGCACTAATATTAAGGTTATTGGGCTCAGCAGAGACAAGGGCAAGGGGGTCAGTCACAGAGTAAGCAGAAGATATTGTAGAAGAAGAAGATGATGAACCAGCACTTCGTCGTGTATCAACAGTTGCTCTTAAGTTTTGAGCAAGAGCTCTTTCTTCAAATTGAAGCATACCAAAGAGAGACTCAAGATCAAGATCTTGAAGTCGCTTAGTGGTTCTAAGGATTTGTCTCAATCCTTGCCATTTGATAGGGAGACTATCAATAAACTTATGACACAACTCAAAATTGTCATGGGTGATGCCAGCATTCGTCATATCATTCAGCAACCCTTTGAATCGGGTATAAGTGCTGTCAAGACGTTCATCAGGAAGAGAGAAGAAATTTTCATAAGCACGTTTTAGGTCAATCTTTTTGGTAGCAATAGTATCAACAGAACCTTCATACGTGCTACACAATCTATCCCAGACTTGTTTAGAAGTGGGATACTTTATGACGAGTTTCATGATATCAGTGGGAAGAGTGGTGATAATCATGTTTTTGAGTCTAGTATCTAGATTTACTAACCTCATCTCGTCATCAGTCCACTGTACCTCTGGTTTGACCATGTCAATCACAATCTCAGGAGCAGAGTGGGTACATATGGACCTATGGTCAGAATGGACATTAGGTATGGTTCTACACCCACGATGTGTAGTAGCATTCTTTCCTTCCAAGATCCAAAGTCATCAGGCTCAAATCTTGGAGGAATTGACACATAACCAAAGTCACGTGTATTCACAAGAGTGGGTACAGCAGTCATACTTTTGTTTTAAAGAAATAAGAAGGTTTGTTAAAGAAAGAGAAAAGAACAGTACAGAATTAAGAAGAATACAAGTATGCAAACAGATCTTGTTTCAATAGATTAGAAACAGAGGCTCTGATACCACTTGACAGTCCTCGATTTGCAATACTTATATTAAATTAACTAGACAAGAAAGTAAATAGAAAGTAAAGAACAAGAACAAGAGTAAAGTTCAAGTATAGGAAACTATGCAAGTCTAATCATATGTATCATTGATTAAACAGTGAATACATGGTCGATATTACAACTTGTCTTACAAGAAAATACATGAACATACAATTGTTAAGCTTTAGACTAACTAGAAAACTTAAACAATTACAAGAGAAGATAAGTGACACACACTTAATGGTGACAAACACAAAGTGTTTTTGGTGCGGCTGTGTTGCTTTATATAGGGGAGAAATTAGGGCAACACAACCTTCTCTTGATGGTGATTGATGGTGGTTGTCAAGATCTCAGGCTCGATGTACTTGAATTCAGGAGCCTTTGTCTTCTTTACCAAAACGGGTATGAGAGAGAAAACTCTTCCTTTGGTCTCAACTGCACATTTGCCATACTAGGTAAAATACAGTTGGAAGAACCACCATGTGACTTCTTGTCTTCTTTTGATTTGAATTCTTCCCGCCTTGAATTACAATTTAGAAAGGAAACCACCCGCTGACAAGAGTCACTGGATTCGCTGATGTGTTGCTGATAAAGGGCCATCAGCGACCAAGTGTTTCAGCGAATCCTTAACTCAACAATATATATATATATATCAAAACTTCCATGACCATAGTGAAAAGCTAAGGTGACATCAAATCTGTTTGACTTAACCCTCCCACCTTACCCTTAAAAACATGTGTCCTTCTCGATCCATTAACTGTAACAGACGATAATATTTGTACATCATATTGGCAAATAAACGTAATTCTAAGCTTAATGAAGGTGCTTAAACAGGGCATAAACAATTAGGAATTTGGCTCAAGAACTACTATAAAACGTGCTAACGACAGTGGAACTCCTGCAGAATAGAGTACTATAAAATGTAAAGTAAGAGATGTGCATTGAAGAAAATGAGACATCACTATATAAAAGTTATGGTTGAATTTCACACAAAGATTCTGATATAAAAGTCATTGAAGTTGTGGCCCCGTCTCCTGGCATTAGTAATATCTTTCTACATGTAATTTCATATTTTCTCATTCCGACATTTCAACAAAAATTTATTATATGTTAAAGTTGGGAAATCTTATAACTTGTTGGATTATTGTCAGCATAAACACTTTATGAAACGCAAACGCATATAACTTTTGTTGTACTTGTATCTCTTTAAGGTTATTAACAAGTCTTTAAAAACAAAAATAGATCGATTCAACAAGAAACAAATTTTCGGGTTTCTTACGGATCTATATCTGCTTCAATAAACTTATAATATACAACTACATCAAAGGTTATATGTGTTTTACACGAGTTTATGTCGTCCTATAATATTAGCATTATATGTAATTATGTATTCATTTATACGAGTAATTTTTTAAGTTTCTAGCATCGTAGAATTATATTAAATTATATTTATACTATATATGCATATATCTAATTAGTTTTGTAGGTGTGGCTCGTGGTTGAACCATATAACTATAACTATATTGTATGTAACTAAACAGTGGAAGGAGTGGGGGGAGACCAGTCAGACCATGCCTTGACTGACTGACTTCAGCTTCAAACTATCATTTTGTTTGTTTATATACTATTTCTTTTTGCCTATCAATATCAGAATATGTACGACAAATTTAGAGATGAATGAATAAAATAATGATGAGCTAGTGTTTGGAGAAAAAAAAAGTACGATGGGGGGGTTTGTAGGCGTGAGCATTGGTGACAGTGCAACTGCATGGGCATGAGCTTGGACATGAATTTCAATTGACTTATGCTATAAAGGCATCTTCCATCCTTCAACGACATGTCTCATAATGCTCTACTATTTTTTTGTTTTTTCTCTTTTTAGTTTTTTTGGTTGTATCAAATCATAAACTCAATATATATTTTTGAAAATTCGATAATAAAGTCGTTCGTTACCAATGGTCCATACGCTCATTTTGGAAACAATGTCATCGCAAAAATTACAGAAAAACCCCCTAAGGCCTTAATAATCTGCCAAACGGCACGACAACTACTTAGGATTATAAAAAATACAAAAAATATTTTAAAAATTGTTTCTCTCTCTGCCCTCTCTCTCTACCTCTCCCTCTCTAACGGTCACATTTTCCAGATCTGAGATCGGAACTTGTGCACCGGAGATTGGGATCGAGCTAGAGATTGAGAGTTCGAGATCGAGATTATCACCATCCGGTTAAGGCTTCCACTCCGGTGGATCTAACCCTATTTTTTTCACCCGGGCCGGAGGTCCCTTCCACCTCGGTGGATCTGGAAGCAGCCTCCCTCCTTTGTGTAGGGGTAAGGTCTGTCTACATCATACCTCCCTCATAGCCCGACTTATGTCGGGATTGAGTACCTTGTTGTTGTTGTTGTTGTACTTAAATTGAAAGGATACATATTGATGGACTTATTATAAATGACTATCTAACTTCTTTAACTACGTACTTATCACTGATTAATATCGTCTTGTCGCTCAGTCAGCTCGATTTACCTTTCACGTGTTAGGTTTGGATGGTTTGACGTTGGCTGGTCAAGATTTCCGAAATTACATTTGCCCTTTTCATAATTGTGTATAAAAGCATTTATATACAAAATTGATCGTATTTCTTAGAATCAACTCCCCAAAAGAAAATTAATAAACATTTTAGGATATGTTTAAATCTTCTATGTACGTAATGATTTCTCCGTAAAAAAATCACTGCTAATCAAGTTTTCTTGGTCTTTTTGTTAATTAGTAAACGAGAAAAGCCTACGAGTGACCCACCTAATGATGTTAATGATAGCGTTTAAGAACGGTGCAAAATTTTCCATCGTAGAAAGTTATGTATCTCTTTTTTGGTCAGCACATCCTCTTTCACATACACACACGCATCACATAAACTATATGTGTGATAGGAATAGAGATACAGGTGGAACTTTTAGAATAGTGATACATTTGACATATAATATAGAGTTGATTTAAATTAAAAGTCGATCTAAGCACTTAATTTATTATATACTCTAATATATATGTGGCATGCCCCCCCCCCCCCCCCCCTTTTTTTTTATCTTTTTTTTTTTTAATCTTCATACAATATTATTCTGAAGTAATGTATAAACATCGTGTTAAAAGGTTATCATTGAGCTTAAATAATCTTGGGCCGCTCAAGCTAGACCGTACCATTATCAACGTGTGAGACTGTGAGAGGTAAATCCGGAGCAGTCAACAAATACAGGATTGTCGACCATATATAGCAGTCCATAAGGATCGAACACTACACCTTTTTTATATTTTGTTAGGAGCTTTTGTAAACATCTTGAGGTAATACTTAATTAAAAGCTCTAGATTAATTATATCGTGCCAATGATGACTAGTCCAACTGGTCAGAGACATCTCAGGTTTTACCTAAGGTCTTGAGTTCGATCCTTAGGGATGACAAGTCTTGGGGTTTTTCCTCCGAATACTTGTAACGGTCCATGGTCAACATCTCGTTGTATAGGGTACGTGCAAGGCTTCACCATTATACGGTGAGGTTTTTCTGATGTCGCATACCGACTGAATGTTCAAGAAAAAAAAGATTAATTATATCGTTAAATACAATAATGTTGAGATGAAAAAACCATAAAATGTCTTTAGTCAATTAGTGTTGGTGTAAGGTGATGGTAGCATGATGATTATGATGATCGCATATAATAACTTCAATCAATCCATCAAAATCATTCACACACTAATTAATTAAATAATATACATTAATGACTAGCTAGAGTTTAACTTTTTACTATTAAGAAGATAATAAATTGATTAAAATATAAATAAAAGGAGTTGAATTGAAAGAGTGGAGAGGGAATGAATGCATGGCATGTGGGGTTGTGGGGGTATAATGAGTATCCATGGGAATGGCATGTCAGTCACAAAAAATAATAATTACTATTATATATACGAGTGTGTATATATATATATATATCAATCTGGTGTAGTTGATGAATGGCGTGTTACATGTTATATGGAGTTTTGTCAGACATATGAAAGTAGCTATGTATATATAGGACAGGGGATGTTCTCTGGTTCTACTGTATCCAATCTACCATTATGTCCTTCAAATATCAAGTTTATATGAATATGGACAATATATCACAGTCTTTAAGGATATGACAAAATGCTATACCCATTTTTGTAAAAATCAAGTTTCTTTCTATAGGATTGTATATATATCTTATATTTTTAGTGGGTCAAATTAAATTGATTGAATTGAAATGAGTTGATCTCATCAATCAATCCCAAACGAGTTTATGTTAATATCATTTCAGACCGGTCACGTGAGATTTAAATTAAACTTATTCAGTACTGATCGATTCATCTTCAAAGGTATATATATAGTTTTTGCAATAAAGAAGTTGAGGTGATCTATGTGTCATATAAAAATAATAACACGAAAAATTATGTTATATGATTATGATGATAGAACATTAGTACATGCTAATTACCATATTAACATGAGGTAGATGAAATAATTTGCTATTTATCATCATGGCTCAAGCACAAAGACTTGACTAAACAGTTAATCATTGTTTATAGTGCATGTGGGGGAATTTTGTTGGAATTTTATGTTATAACTATTATTTCATAAGTTGAAATAATCTAACATAAAATATACAAAGTGAATAGATATGTTTAAATTGAGTTGAAAGTGTATTTAACTAATGTGAGTTTGTCCCACATTGGTAGAAGTATAAACATTAAGTGTGTTTATAAGGAGTGTTGGAGGAATAATAATTCCTTATAAGGGGCTACACCCCAAGTGGGCAAGGAGGGTGCGAAACACCCGACGCGCCTGTGCCCGAGACCGGGACCGGGATCGTGGGCGATGAGGCGTAATGTGACGTTTTAGTGGCGCACTTTGCACTAGTGGAACACACTTGGTGTTACCTGGTGATGTTGGTCTTCAGCTTGACACCTGTTTCAACAGGTGTCTCAAGCTCTTGACCACTACTAATAAATTGTAGTAGTGGTTCAACCAACAACAACAACACCAACACTTCAATCTGGATTCACCAGACCACTTTCTCTCCCTCTCATCTCTACATTTTGTTCTTGAAGGTATAATTCTGAGTTGTTGGTTAACTCCGGCAGTACATACTGCTTTGACTGTTGTACCCTGGGAAACTGACGGGTTCACTTGGGTGGCCCGAAATCAGTTTTAAGGGACCTTGGTTTAACCATATCCTCAGCATGTTTTGCCTTCTTCTTTATGTTTATGTTTCTGTTTCATTTATTATCTTGTATTGATTAGTTACTTGTTAATTTACTTGTATTTTCCTGTTGTAATTCGAATGTTTATCAATAAAATGTTGTATTGTTGAATGGTGTTCCTACAATCTTAGATATCTTCAATTATGATTAATTGCAATTACATATAATTATATATATATATATATATATAGATCGAGTGTGATGTGCATGTAGGTAGCTATATATAGGTAGGGGCAGCAACAATATACTACAAGCAATAATCATGATGATCAATTAAAATGGGCATGGATCGGATCGGATCGGATCGGATCGGAGGAGTATAAGAATGAACAAAATCATAACACCACTTTCAGTCTGCTTCTGCTAACTAAAAATGAAAAACCATGCATGGCCTCTTTCTTCCTTTTTCTTATAATTATTAACTCTAGAGTGACTAGCTAGCTAATATTATGGAAAGATATGAGACATGTTCAAGATATGTACATACTCATGTAAGATATCTCTAAGTTTTGTTTCATTCATATGTAAAGTACAAGTTATATTAAATATATTGATGATTTAACTAGCTTCAAGCCATTGAAACATCACTGAACTCCCCTCTGAATAAATATTTGAGATATATATACTAATTTTTGTATATAAATGAAAAAATTAAAAGATGCAAATGAATTTATTCAACTTAAATAAATATTAAGTTGGCCTTCAATTCAAACCATGTATCCCATGCATATAAAATTATGATTATGATTGGTTGATTAAAAAGGCATCGACAATTTCAATTGGAAACTACAAAAAGATCATCTAAAAGGCCAAGCAAAGCATAGAGGAAAAATAGGAAATTTGAAGCTTACTCAATAAAGATTACTTTTCACCTCAATTAAAAGTGTTCCAGCTTTCCAGTGTCTTTTTATTTATTTAAAATTATAAATACCATATATGCCTTGCACGTTCTTATTGTAGTTTGTAATTTGTGATCAGATTTTTATATATATGTTAATTTATTAACGGGACGCGTAACACCACCGGGGCAAAAAGGGTACCCCCACCAAAGACTATTAGCGGCGACGTCGCCGCTAATAGTGGGGGCCCCACTGACACAAAGCCAGGGTCAACGATTGGTTTTCCATTGATTTTCGCGCGTGGACCCCACACTATTAGCGGCGACGTCGCCGCTAATAGTGAACAAAAATTCCTTTAAAAACGCGGCTCCCTTCCAGACGATCAAAAACTGAAAACAAAAACTGAAAAACGCTCCTCCGGTAAAAAAATTAAAAAATCAATCCGGCCATCTACCGTTTTGTGTATATATTCCGTCCATCAATCCCCTCACCCTCTCTATCAAGAATCCGGCCACCCCCCCCTTTTGTTGGTGAAGAAAATCCTGTCCGGTTCAATTTCAGGCGAAAATCCGGCGACATTTCAGGCGAAAATCCGGCCATCCCACTTTTCAGACGAAGTATTAGCGGCGACTAGCATTAGCGGCGACATTTCCGGCGACCCACTTTTCCGGCGACCCACTTTTCCGACGTTTTCTTTGTATGTTTACTCTGACTCAGTTATTTTTGTATTGTTGTTATTAATTTTATGAATAACTCTAGATTTGCAAGTTGTCTAGTTATCAATAAAAACTTCAATAAATGGAGTAATGGACAGAAAAAAATGTTTGTGGTTGAACCTAAATCTGACAACTAGCCCACTGGATCTGTCCAATTAGGATGTAAGCATTTAAATACAAATTGATTTAAAGAAATTTGTAGGATATTAATTTTAATATATGTTATTATTAGTTATAAAAATATGTTATTAATTTAATATATGTATTGTTGTTATTATTAGTTATAAATATATGTATTGTTGTTATTAATTTAATAACAATGTTATTAATTTTAATATATGTTATTATTAGTTATAAAAATATTATATTTAGAAATTTAGAAATTATATGATTGTTAGAAATTTTATGTTTATTGTTAATATGATTGTTAGTATTATGTTAGAAAACACTTGTTAGTATGATTCTAATTGTTAATCTAGTTGTTATTAGGTTAATATGATTGCAAGTATTATTGTTAGAAAAATGTGCTCATTTTAGGTATAATAAGTTGGAAAAAAGATTTGTGTCCAAAATATGCATATATTTCATTTGCGCCTTTTTTAACCTTGATAATTGTTTTTATTGATTTATAACTTGTATATAACTTATGTAGGTTAAAATGGCTGCTGTTCATGGCGGAGATGGTGGCAATGACCCTCCAAATTGGGGGTGGAATCCCCAATGGGGCTGCAAGCGTAGCGGGGGTAAGTATATATAAATGTATGTAAAAAATATATGTATATATATATATATATTTTACATTTATATATATTTATTATTTAATTTTGCTTTGCAGGGAATAGTTCTGGGAGAGCTGCCGCTGCTAACAAGGAACTGGAGCGGGAGTTTCAGAAGTCTGGACGACGTATAACTCTTAGACTTGATACCGCTGAAAGCAGGTGGCAGACTATCGGTGACACCTCCAAATGGTACAAGAGCTATTTGGGGACATATGTCGCTACCGTCCCGCATACTTACGACTCGTGGGATCAGGTGCCCCCACACATCAGGGATGGACTTATTCCCTGGCTCCAGGTTTAAAACATTTTATTTTATAATTTAAATACGTCATTACAAAATTAGGGTAGATACTGACTATTACTACAAAATTGCAGAGACGGTTCTACTTGGACCCGTATCTAAATAACGAAGCCGGTCACCCCTTACGAGTCGCCATTGAAAACATGATTCGTCAAGATGCCCTAAAGAACTACAGGGATAAAAAATCAAAATTCAAGGGGAAATGGTTTAGCGACAGGGGTGGGTTAGATAGACTCGGCCAATTCGAAGGTGTTCCGCCGCATGGAATGCCTCAAGATGTCTGGAGGGATCTACTGCATTACTGGACCAGGGAGCACCGGATGCTTGTTGCCCAAAGAAACGCGATTAACAGGCATGGACAAGATAATCTTGTCAGTACTCACGGTCGCCAGTCATACGCTCAGCGTGAATATGAATACGCTGTAAGTTATTATTTTTACGTTTTATATCCACATATGTATATATATATAGAGAGAGAGATACACATACATATATATAACTTTGATTAATGTATATACAGCGTAGTAATCAGGGGCAACGTGAGCCCCCGCCTGAGTTCTTTTTGCGGGCCCACACATTACACGATGGGACGGTGCAGACAAGAGCTCCTCCCATTTATGTAAGTTCTCGCACAACACTTAAATTCGTATTTTTTGTAAATTTCTATTAATTATAACTAACTTATTTTTTTGTTTATGATTTAATGTGGTACAGGACCGGCTTGTTGAATCCCACCAGGCACTTTCTCAACAGCCCAACACCCCGCCGACTCAGACATTTTTGGATGCTTTGGGGCTCCGGTCGGGACATACCCGCGGGGTTGGGCGTTTGGTGAGAGGAACACGAGGACTGAATGTCGAGCTCCCGCATATGGTTGACCCTCCTTTGGAGGCCCCAGCAGAGTCGCCGCTCTTTAACGTGGATCAATTCTTCAACCCTGCGAGCCCTTGGGACATGGCCGGGTCTAGTTCCGCCTCATTACCCACACATCGCTTGGGTTAGTGATAGTGATGGATAGTGATTAAGTTTGTAATTTTTTATTTATTTTATACGATTGTGATTGTATTATAAGTGGTCAAAATTACATTATTTATTTTATTCCATATGGTGGTGTTTTTATTAACCTTCTCATATATATTTTTTAGTTTATTTAATTTTTCTTAATTCATAATTAAAGAAAAGTTTGGATTTATAGATTAATTTTAAGTTTTATTTAACTCATTATATCAAAATGTTGATGTTATATACCTTTTAAGTTTTATTTTAATTTTTATTTTAAGTTTTATTTTAAGTTTTAAATATTAATAGTATATACCTTTAATAATAATTAAATTCAAATAAGAAACTTATAAAATATGTTATTGGAAAACATATGTCTAATAAAAAAAATAACATAAAAAAAATCAAAATACAACATGTAATGAATTTAATCATTTATAACAATAGGAGGCCCAGGTGGTATTCTTGGGCAGTTTGCATACATCCATTCTTGAAACGCTTGTTCTCGATGTGCGTACATTGATGCCACCGCACGTGCAGGCGGGGTTGCGTAGTATGACCATTCAGGATTCTTGTAAGCCATTGGGTACTCACCTGTTAATTCCACTGCAACAAAATGACTCTCCTCATTTACGAGAGCAATAGTTATCGGTTGAGCCAACATTAATTGATCCAAGCCATGATGCATCGGGAATACTGTTCGGGCGTCACGTAAGCTGATGCAGTTGATTATTATACCTAGCTTATTGGCCAAGAGGATATGGAAAAACACTTTACTCATCCAATGGTCTTTGGGACGCCATTTTTTATAATAAGAGGTTTGCAACGCCTCTAATATACGTTTGCCCTCGGGCCCATACATTCGCATGTACCCTTCGAGGTCAGATTCAAACTCCTCGAGCATCTGCGTACGAACCCACTCCGAACCGTAATCCTCATCTAGCCCCAAAGTAACAGCGGTAGCTCGAAATCCACAACTACCATCTCCCTTTTGACATTCTGTGCGCCAACAACGTAAGGTCGAATGTACGTTGGCAGCTCATCTAGTACCCATGCGATGTTTCGGGACAGTCTAGCGTTCATCGGTTCCGCAATATACCCAACCCAACTGGTGTCTGACTTTGCCTCTGACTCTGGCTCTGACTTTGCCTCTGACTCCTTTCCATGCGATGGTGCCCGGAACAAGTCATCAACAAAGCTGGCATATGGCTGCTCAGATTGGACCCCATATGATTGGGAGGGTTCCCCCCAGCCATATAAATTTTGGAGCCCGTCGAACCCATAGGATTGAGACGGGTCCCCGAATGTATATTTTTTCTCAAGACCTGGATATGGGTTGAGGTTTCCGAATAAGTCTGGATTCTCCTTGACCCACTCGGATTGGGACGGCTCCCCGAATAAGTTTCGTGTCTCGGGGAGACGACATGATTGGGACGGCTCGTACATACTGTGTCGCGCACCCTGCGGGTCATCAAACCGTGATTTGGTGGGCGCGTACTCACTTTGTCTGGCGGGCTGCACAGGTGGCGGCCTGTTCAGATCGGGCACCTCTTCAGTCCTCGGGCGACTGGACTTGATTTCCGAAGCCCCAGGTGGCTTTTTGTTAAGATCGGGCACCTAGACCATTAATATAAAACAATTACTTAAAATCAATTACTTTTATAATTATTCTTAAATCACTAATTAAGCTTATGATGTGTTTGGCCTACCTTTGGCGGCTTTTGTTTCGACCCGACCGGTCTACCGCGTGTGCTCTTCTGAACAATGGGATCTTTCAGTTGTGAGTTACCCGGCTTAAACATGTCCTTTATCTTCGACAACCAATGTTTCCGTTGGGCCTTGGGTTGCTCCACCAAGAATGTCGTAAGATCACCTACCACTTCATGGACAGCTTCTATATCGTCTTCGTCTTTTAGGGATGTCGATGGTGATAAGTCAAGCTTTCTCCAAAACGGGTCTATCACATTCGGCTGAATACGAGTCTCTGCATTTTTTTATATCAATAAGTATAAGATTTTATGTAGGTATGATTAAAAAATATTGTATTAAAACATACTAACCACGGTGCACGTACTCGGCAATCTTGCAGGCACATGGTAGCCCACAACTATACCGAACCTTGCACCCGCACTTTTTCACATGTTTTTTCAGTTGTTTGTCTAAGCGAACGATTTCATCAACCATGATGTCCAAAGCTTTATGTGAAACCGTTCCCAGCAGGGCCTTCATACAGTTGTAATTATGTTTACCCAACCGGGTTCCCTTGCTATACCCTAGTTGGCCCCTTATTTCAGTATCTTGACCGATAATGACAGAATCAACACATTGCAGGATTCTAGTAAATGTACATTTCCCCTTCAGCTCTTCCTTCAGATGGTGGTGCTCAGCCTCGACTCTGTTTGTGGTGTGGTTCTGATAGTTGAGATGTTCATCGACCCAACATGACACAAACTGCTCTCGGTACGGGGACAACCAATTATCGTTGAGGTACTTGTAGACACCTGGATAAGCTCCCAATTTTTTCTTTAACTCCTTCTCGTATGCTTTAAACTCGTCAAGAGTCCGAGATTCATAGACTCTTTTCCACCACACAAAAGGGGAGGAAGGAGGCGAGGTGGGAAGACGGGAGTGGGGAAGGGCGGGTGGGTTGGGGGTTCAAGCCTTTTAATGTTAACATCTTTCTTCAACCGCAATGCCGGTTCACAGTGTTTGGTTATGTTTTGCCATATGTGGTACCTACACAACAGTGTTTCGCTTGCGGCATAACAACCTTCAATGCTCTCATCAGGGCCAACTCCCTGTCAGTTAAAACCACACGAACGGTAAAGCCTTCAACAAGGGTGGACTTCAGACATTGTAACACCCATTTATAATTCGTCTCCTGCTCGTTTACGATAAAAGCATATGCTAAACTGAAGGTCCGGCCCGTTGAAGTGACGCCGACAATCTCAACAAGCGGCATGTTGTACACGTTGGTTTTGTACGTGGATTCTATTTCAATAACCCAGGGAAATGCGCGCCATAGGGTCATTGATGTTGGATGCATGAAAAAGAGGTTCTCCAACCGTCCATTTTTACTATTTGTAGTAAACTGGTAAAAGTATTTTTCTCTTGCAGCAGTGAGAACATAACCTGCGACAGGTGAACAAGATATAGTAAATAAGTCACTTCCAACAACGGAGTACGTAATCACTAATATGATGTTTGTACCTGCATTGGAGTATGTCCTGCATGGCCCGCCCTCCGTCTCGATTTCAGAAAGTTGGTAATGTCTCCTCTTCGAGTCAGGTTTCCTGGAAATTCATTTTTCAGGTTAACCAGGATCTGGCGTGGGAACATACCGCGATCCGATAGGTTTCCCACATATTGCTTTTCTTCTTCCGTCATCCTTCTCGCGTATGCATTCCCCTGCAGATCGGTAGCTGGATCATGATTGTGTTTCCAGTCCTTGACAGTTACCCTCCAACCACCATCATACCCGGGGCGGCCTTCCAAAGTAAAGGGACACCCTATCTTGTTGGACCGTTTGGGTGGCCCAGTTAACCTTTTATCGCGTGGTCCACCGTGGTGACATATTAGTGTCACTTATTGACCACCTTTATCGAATTTTTGTTCGACCGCCGTGTGACTAAAACATAACCCAACTCCAGTGCTGTTCTTTTGGCCCACTCCGTCAATTCTTCGACGGAAGCGAACACCTCCTCGGTTTCTAAGTCTCTAGGTTCGCAGTCAAATTGACCGTCTGCATCAGGTGACTCAAACTCATCATCGGGCACTTCAATACGTAAGTTTTCTGGGTCTGCCCAAATATCCTCAAAACTATCCATCTTAAACAATTCAAGTAAACAAGTAAACATCTAGTTCATTAACTATTGATGATATCCATACTATATATATATCTATATTCATAATATATTTATATATGTATCGTCCGAAATATACCTGTGCGAGCAGCTTTGAAAACGATAGTGCGAAACAAAAATATACGCATTTTGAAGAGGAAACTGCGATAGAATATATATACCAAATTATATGATCGTGGTAAACCTCCAAAATTCGCCGAGGTGCCACGTGTTGCCACGTCTCAACTATTAGCGGCGACGTCGCCGCTAATAGTTGCGACGTGGCAACTGGGACCAGGCGTGGCAGTCATGGTGCCACGCCTGTTCCCGACATGCCACGTGGCACGTATTAGCGGCGACGTCGCCGCTAATAGTTGCGACGTGGCACGTCGGGAACACGCTTGGCAGTCATGGATCGAAAGTTTGTCGGGGCCCACCATTAGCGGCGACGTCGCCGCTAATGCCCTGGTGGGGTTGCCCTGTTCCTGGTGGGGATACCCTGTGCCTTTATTAATACAATAAAGCTAGCTTATCATACCATTATTATTATTTAGTAGGAATAATAGAGTGGAATAATATTTGTAGACTAGGAACAATTCTCTCTATATATGTGTGTGCATGCATGTATATATATATGCTGCAATGCACAAAAAGCTGTATCTTCATGTAATATAACACATATGATTTAAAAATACCTACAATTAAGCATGTCTCTAGGGATAATTAGTCCGGCCTGATTATATTTCTTTTGTAAGATTAGTGATTTTCGAGTTAATTAACCGATTGTAAGATATTTGTGTGAATGATGTCAACTATCCATTCGATTCTAGGATATATCTACTTGACGATGTATATTGTTAGGTCGAACTTGATATCGATATATCGATCATCAAAGGTCTTTTCATCAATAATTTTGCTTGTGTGGTTTGGTTATCTCTTATTTTCCAAAAACAAAAGGTTTATTTTACAACTATGGCATTTCGATAGCTTCACCATCGTTTGAATTGTTGTCATGTTTATATAAAGAACCGGTTTTCTTATACATATAGTGCATTGTCATATTTTTAGTACTTTTTATTTCTGTTACACTAATATGTCTGAATTCAAATAATTCTACATTACCATGTTTGTTTGTTTAAATTTAAATTCAAGTTTTAACTAATCAAAACACTTTTAAACCATAAACATGACTCTTTATTATTTTGAAACGAAACGAGAATTAAAGTAAAAGTTTGTAATGGTAAATGATTTTGTGATAGAGAAGCAAAAATATAAGAAGAAGCCCAAAACCAAAATAAGCTTGGAGAATTGAAGATGAAACAAAATAAGGAGTGATTTGGAGACCAAAAGAACAGGGGGCATAAAATTCCACGCCCAGGCGTAGTTTCATGGGTCAGGTGGGTCCCGGTCTACTGAGCAGGCGTGCGATGCTCCGGGCGTACATGGGCTCCACTTTCGTTTGTTTCATTTTTCCATAATTGCATTCTAATTTTATACGGAAAGCTGTAGTGGGCCAAATATCTCTTCTTAATCATCTTGACTAGGACCGTATATTACTCCATCCGTCTCATTATACGTGTCTTACTTTGAATTTTCAAAGTATTTGTTTTACAACTTTGACCTCATATATTTCTAATTGTGTTATATAATATTCGATGAAAGTTATATCAATGGAAGCACATCTAAAACTCAATCAATTCATATAAATTTCATCAAGTATCATATAACACAAACAATTATATTTAAGGTCAAAGTTGCATAAAAAAGACTTTGAAAATTCAAAAGTGGACACTTCTAATGGGACGGAGGGAGTAGTTTTTTTTTTTTTTATAATAATATACCCCTATTTATACGGTCATCAAAAATGTGAGTTAACATATGATTTTTTCGATTAAATTAAATCCAGTATATATATGGGTAATGTAAGTCTTCTACGATATTTCAGTTTCAAAATCTAGAATTCTAGATGCAATATTCTCGATTGATATATTTTGATACATAAATGATTGATAGAATTAAGAACGATAGTTTTGTTACAAAATTTATGTGAATTATCTGATTATTTGTTATTTTTGAACACACACATACCCTAATTTGAAATGATAATACTTTGATTATTATTATTTGTTATTTTTGAACGGCAAATACCTATTCTACTAAATTACACCAATTAATACTAAACTACCCCATTGCTAAGAGAAATGATATAGCTAGTTAGCTACAACAAGATTTAGACATCTACAACAATACCTGAATCATTTAGTTGTATTCTGTGCATTAATATCACTCCCCCATTGCTAAGGATTGAACATTGGTCTCTACCCTAAGAGGCAAACCCTCTACCAAGTGGCTAACCCCTCGTTGGCTGATGATACTTTAATTAATATACTCTTTTTCTTTTTTCTTTTTTTTTGGTAACTTGAGTGTTTGAACTTTTAAATTTATTTTAATTTATATTTACACTCATTTGAAAGCTAGAATTTATTTTGATTGTATGTTATGATTCAAATTCTTTAAACATTAAAGTACATATGTGTTAACACAAAATCTAAATAAGTTCTGGTGGTTTATAAAAGAAAAAAAAACAGTAATATTGAAAAAGCTTTAGTTAAATGCTTGAAAAATTCTAGTTAGTGAGATTTTTCAAGTTGAAAACTCGAAAACAGAGTATCGTTATTTAAATTAACTACCTTTTCTGTGATAGGCTATTGTTATATTTTCCAAAAATTAATAAAAGATTAAGAAGTACTTTTTTTTAAATCTAGATTAGAGGTTAGAAATTGATGTTATTGGTCAATAATTTTAATGGTCTTTTATTAATAGATGGGCTTATTTGCTTTGATTAAAAACTGTGAGCCATTTTTTATTTCTAATTGGGCCAACTTGAATTGCGCCAAATTTAACAGCCCAAACCGGCAATCTTTTCAAAAAAATAAAAATCAATTATCTTCATCATCTTCTACGATTCTTCGAATATCCGGTCCCAAATTTCCAAATTTGGAACCCTAATTTTCTTGTAAAATTGAATTGCATGAATAATAATTATTAAAATGGCAATTGCTGTTTCTCAAGGTTTTGCTTGCAGAACCCAATTATCTTTTAATCTCCCTCTCATTAATCGTTTTCATAAGGTACTAATTAAATATCACATTTTCAATATTTTAACTTCTAATATATATATTTATACAGTAATTGTTTTTGTAGCATTTATTATATTAATTAAAAAAAATATTGAATTATTTATTATAGGTAAGGCCAAGCTTTACTGTAGCAGCAATTGGATCATTGGTTGAATCATTAAATGCTCATAATAATAATAATGATAATGATGATCTTCATATTTCTACTGCTAAAAATGTTAAAGGTGATTGCTTTTTCTAGTTTTTACTTTTTGTATATAAATATCTTGGAATTTTGTATGATGGTTTTTATAATTTATTCGTATGTGACTTTTGGTAGTTGGTGGGCATGATGAGTACAAACCACATGAATGGAAGAAATTGTGCTCTAAAGAACTTGGAATCAGGACTTCGAAAATTACAAAGCCTGCGAAAACGGTTTTGAATGTGCTTCGGAAAAAAGGTACGTTACGTCGTCTTATGAGGTTTATACCGCGGGTTCGTGTTATTCATTTTATAACTATTAGAGGGTGATCGATATTAGTACGAATGTACGATGAAATGTTGTACCTTTAAGTACCTCAAAGTTAGTCAGACCTGAAATTATAGTTTTTGGTTTTATATCTATTTGTTGCATTGGGTGGGTGGGCTGTCTAAAACTATCCAGGACATGAAGCTCATTATTCCTAATGCAGTACCTAGCGATACTTATAATTTTGCCGGTTAAGTTGTTACTGTTACTCTTATATAAACATGTGTCTATCTGCTTAACTGTTCTGTAATTCTTTGCATTGTAGGATATGAGGTATACCTTGTTGGAGGTTGTGTACGGGATCTCGTGTTACAGAGAACTCCAAAAGATTTCGACATCCTGACGACTGCAGAACTTAAAGAGGTTTTCTTTTTCAACTGATTATCTATATGGAACATATATTTCTTTATATTCTCCTGGTAAAGTGGTAATGATCGCTCCAGTAATCTCGAGTATCATCTACGTCATTTTTGGTTTATAGTTTTGAGTTTCTAGTTTTAGAATCAGTTCTGATGTTAATCTTGACTATTATATTCGGCTAACTTGTTGGAAAATATCAAACATGAGATGGAAATCAAATGAGTTCCTAAATCTTTCCGATATAACGATTAACCGGCCGTTTGTAACCTCAAAATCTTGACATTGTTGGAACAATATAAATTGGGCAGTCTTTACTCTCTGCAGGTAATGAGAGCATTTCCACACTGTGAAATAGTTGGAAGGCGGTTTCCTATATGCCATGTCCATGTGGATGATGCCGTTATTGAGGTTGGTACGCTACTTTCAGGTAGCAGAAAAGAATAGTGTGTGTTTTGTAGAAAGTTAATAACACTGGTATGCATATCTGATATGGGGCAGGTTTCAAGTTTCAGTACAACTGGAAAAAAGTTCGGGAAGAAGTCAAAATCTTCTATGAGGAAACCTTCTGGTTGTAATGAATATGATTATATTCGATGGAACAATTGTATGCAGAGGGATTTTACAATCAATGGGTACATATTTGCCTTAATACATAAGCATTTGTCTTTACATACACATAGTATTCTTTTCTTCTAATTACTATAGTCAAAGTGTCAAACAATAAGTTCTATACTGGCTGCAGCAAAAATAATTAAATATAGATTAACTAGTTTCTATTTATTTATCTTTCTTTTGACCTGATGTACTTTTGATTGTTATTAACATCACATACTCGCTTCTAAACGCAGTTCCAAACACTCCTTGGAACTATGAAACTGCAGTTCCTTTTATAAAAGTTATATGATTTGAAGCATATTTCTGAGTCAGATATATTAATACATGCAGGTTGATGTTTGATCCATTTGCAAGGCTTGTGTATGACTACATTGGCGGAATGGAAGACATCCAAAAGGCTAAAGTATGCATTTATTCTTTCAATTTAGGCTCCAACTGATGCCATAAGCATGTCCGTCATGGATTTTGTATTTATTATGTAGGTTCGCTGTATAATCCCTGCAAACACTTCATTCACGGAAGATTGTGGTATGTTCTGTAACTTCAAGCCTCTCTTCATAGCTGGCTTAGAGGTGGCAATTGCTACCCATTTACTTATCAGTAGGTTGATTCGTTTTTTTTTTCTTTTACAAGGGTAATATTTTGTCAAAATGGGTCAAAAGTCTTCTAAAATGTATCTATTTTTCATAAAACCCCCAGTTATAATATCCGAGTTCGATAATAATTTGGTAAATTTATAATAATTAGTTAAAAAAATCATATATGCCTTTTTAAATTTTTAAAAATTATAAGCTTTGGAAAGTCTTTTGGGTCAACCTTAACTAGTTTTGACCTCGCCAAACCCCGCCCTTTTGCCACCTCTAGGATGTAGTTAGTTCAGTGAAACATAAATGCCTGATTATGCATATAATATGTGTTTTTTTTTGCCGCTCAAAAAAAAAAAGTATATACTATATTTTATTCTCATATTTGACACTCATACAAAATATACAGCTCGGATTCTGCGTGGGATTAGAATTGCTGCTCGTTTAGGGTTTCGATTTTCAAGAGAAACTTCTCATTTTTTGAAAGAATTGTCGCATTCATTGCTAAGGCTTGATAAGGTAAATCATATTTAGTTGTCATATTTTTCAGCCTTTAGGTCACATTAGCATCTTTTATGATTGGTATAGGGCCGGATACACATGGAAATGAATTATATGTTGGCATATGGATCTGCAGAGGCGTCACTAAGGCTGCTCTGGAAATTTGGACTCCTTGAGATTCTTCTACCTATCCAAGTATTTGGATTTCATTACCCCGTAAAGAGTTACATCATTTGTCTTTAGAAGTTATATATAAGAGTATGATATATTTGCTTTATACAGGCATCTTACCTTATTTCACATGGATTCCGCCGCCGTGATAAGAGATCTAACATGCTTCTGGTTAGTTCACAAGGTCATTCGTTTAAACACTACGTGGACATTTCGACTGATTTACTTAGGAACTGGTGAATCTGGGTTACAATTGTTTTTTTACAAGCCAAACAGATTATATATTAGTGTTAATTAAAAAGGAAATCTTTCCAATGGTTCAAAAGTTGATAAACATGTATTTGAATGCATAAAACCCCTGAAATCATTTTGGTAAAAACCAGAAAGAAATACTGAAATACTAGCTTTCTGTGATCATGTTTTTGATACACCAATTGGTTATACAAAAAGTTAAACATGTCTGGTCAACTCAACCCAACCAAGTCTGTTTTGACCCGTACAAATATTACCTGTTTTGACATGTTACCCAATCTGCCCATTTTCCAGTGGTAGGCTAGCTACTCTATAATGTATGTATGCTCATGACTTGTAAAGATGGTGCCCTTGTTTTGCAGTCTTTGTTTGCTAGCTTGGATAAACTTCTAGCACCTGATCGTCCATGCCATTCTTGCCTGTGGTAAGGAGCATTTGGCCATTGAACTCCTTTCCAATTTTTCTTAAAGTTGTTCAACATGGTCAATTTTGGTTCCTTAACTTTTTAATGGGTCACTTTGGGCTATGTTGTAACTTACAGGTCAAACAGGTAAAATAAATAAGTATATGCGCAAGGTGTCTTCTAAATCATAAAACCTCTAAGCTGTATTATCAAAACATCAAATCATGTTTGAAACGTTATGATACTGTAATTATATAATACCCACATGGTATATATCAAGAAGTTGAAATGTTTGGTCATAAGGTGTTGACCTGACTTGTCAAAATAATTACCTATTTTGACTTGAACCAGTTTGGACTATTACCCAGCCCGAATTGCCCATGGTCACTTCTGTAAACAAAGGCAAACTTGACATATTTGGTTTGAGAAGCGATCTGTACGCCACCAATTTTTGGATATACACCACCAAATGTGTTTTATAGTGTTGTACTGTACAACACTGTAAAGCACATATGGTGGTGTGTTGCCAAAATCTTGTGCTGTACAGATCACCACCCGGTTTTGGTCACTCTATTTTATACCTGCCCTCTCCCTATTGAACTTGTTGCTAAATTATACCTTGCCTGAACTTTCTATTTATTGGCTGCTTCTATGGTTTGCGAAGGTATATATACCTCGATCTAAAATCAGTTTGATCTTTACAGGATTGGCATTCTTGCATTTCATGAAGCATTGGTAGACCAGCCTCGTGATCCTATGGTAATAGCTGCATTTTGCATAGCCGTTCATAGTGGTGGATCATTGTCCGAAGCAGTAAATATTGCAAGAGAAATATCACAGCCTTATGACACTAGTTTCCATGAAATATCAGAACCTACATCTTCGTATTCAAAAGATAAGTTGATGGACGAGGTTATAAGACTTGCAGCTTCTGTAAAAGCTGCATTGCGGAGACTGTCAGATGAGAATTTAGTTTCTCACGCCCTGATCCAATACCCACAAGCCCCACAATCTGATCTGGTGAGAAATTAATTCAAGAATTATATATAACTCTTGTGAGATGATTACCTAATTAATCTAGGGGTTGGTTATTGTAAAACAAGTATTAAAGTAAAACAAAAAAGACAAGATCTTGACCGTAGATGATGATTAAATTGATGCACGAAGACTCACAAAGCACAAGTATATATACTGATGCACGATGATTTTCATGATGCACGATGATTTTTACTGAAGAGAAATCTATTGTTTTATTTGTTTTACTTTAATAGTTGTTTTATTTTACCTAGAAATTTTTTTCCATTAGCATTTTTAGACCCTAATTATTTACAAGTAAATTTAAATTCTTGGACAATGTTTGTGACAACACAACCCGACCGTGGGATAGCCTAATACAAAAGAGTTGGGTGTTTTGACTTGTACCCGACATGGATGACGTTTGTCACTTGTACGGCTCTATTTCTTTTTTTATTTATTATTATTATTATGCTCATATCTGAATAGGTTGCTTTTAGTTATACAAGAATAAGTTGTTTGTTTCCTCTTTCAGGTTTTCATTTCGTGGGCTCTATCAGTAAAGGTAAGCTCCATATTTGATTGTGTTGGAAAGGGTAAGAATCGCAGGTTTGTTCCAAAACGAAGAAATGAGATCGATTTTGAATCATTGGCATTGGGTAGATTGGATGAAGTTAGGGACATTTTTGGTAGAGTTGTATTTGACACTGTATACCCTTCCAAGTTGGCTAGGCTGTGAAACTTGGAAAAACTATTGATTTTTTAGGATCATTAATTGTTCATTTTACAAAAACATGGAAAGTTATTAAAGTGGCAGAATCAAGATAGTGTATACATGTGACAAGGAACTATATATGATTTTTTTTTCTCTTAAAATAGACCAATGTTGTATGTTTTGCTTTTTTTTCTTAATTTTTAGCATTCGTGGATCGTGGATGATCATGGATCGTCTTAGCCGAAGGTGATGCCATGTAGTATATAAAACAGTTAAAAAAGAAAACATGAACCTGTATCATCTGTAAATCCTATTCATGTATAGCACCCAAATCCCATCATGTCACCAACCAGACAAAAGAAAACATGAACTTTGAATGATTTGCAAATCACGTTCATATGTATCGGTCAAATCCCATCAGTTAAAAGAAAACACGAACTTTTAATAAGCGGTCAGATCCCATCATGTCGCCAACCAGTCAAAAGAAAACATAAACTTTGATTGATTTGTAAATCTCGTTCATATATATGGTAAAATCTCATAATGCCGTCAACCAGCTAAAAGAAAACATGAACTTTGAATGATTTGTAAATCCCGTTCATATATATTGGCCAAATCCTATCATGTCGCCAACCAGTTAAAAGAAAACATGAACTTTGAATGATTAGTAAATCCTATTCATATCGGCCAAATCTCATAATGTCATCAACTAGTTAAAAGATAACATGAACTTTGAATGATTTGTAAATTCCGTTCATACATATCGGCCTAATCTCATCACGTCGCCAACCACTTAAAAAAAAACATGACTTTGAATGATTTATAAATCTTGTTCATACATATTGGCCCAATCTCACCATGTCGTCAATCAGCTAAAAGAAAATGTGAACTTTGAATGATTTGTAAATTGCGTCAATATATATATCGACCAAATCCCGTCATGCCGCCAAACAACTAAAAGAAAACATGAACTTTGAATGATTTGTCTTCAATTAATCACGCTATATAATACAGCAACCAGAAGTAGACATAGATATACGTGAGAGAACCGAAGGATACGTACGCCACTACGCCAGTAATCGTTGGTGTTGTTAGCTAGCTAAGGAAGTATTAGTATGTATTGGTTTCTATAATACTTTAAGCATTATAGAAGTAGCAAAACAGGAAGATGGGTTAATATGGTTAATAGTGGGTTAGTTGCTTGTTAATGTTACTAATTGGATATATTTATGAAATTCTCCATGTTATACATTAAACTGTGATCAGACATTCTTTTCTTGCAAAAGACTTTTAGATTTGAACAATCTTAAATAACACATCATTTAAAAACAATGACATGATACATCAGTTTGGTCTTTGAGTTAAAATCATACTTCTTGGATAGGCTCAATAAAAAATCTAAGTTTTAGCTTAGTTTTGTTGAACCTAAGTAATAATTCAGTTTATATTTATTTTTCAAGGTTAAAAACTCTTAATAAATTATATCACATCTCATTTTTATCAAAAAATCTAAGTTTTAGCTTAGTTTTGTTGAACCTAAGATAAGATTGATACAATCTGTTGTATCTTTACTTTTTATGTTTTTTTATTCTTTTCTTAACTCTTTTACCTTAATTTTTTCTTCTTTTATTTCATATTTTTAATTTTGTTTTTATTTACACTAAAAGTTTCGACCTCTGACATTTTTGCATTTAAAATTTCATTTTAAATTGTACACACCACCCTTTTTGCTTTCACAAAAAAAATTTAATGTTCGTATTTTAACTGACACGTGCTAACTTTTATTTTATTATTAATCAAATGAATACTAGTGATCCACCTAATCATGTTAATGGAACATGTACGTAATGATATTTTAGTTTGACTTATTTTGTTTTTCTATCTTCAGTTTTGATCGTAAATATTTTTCTTTGTATAATAATACCTAATGAAAGTTATATTAATGAAAATACATCTAAAACTTAATTTATCATATATTTTACAAGTATTGTATAACATAAATAAAAAAATTTACAATCAAAGTTACGATTAAAAGACCTTAAAAGTTAATATAAGACATTTAAATTGACACGAACTACGGCATACATTCTATTTTTGTATATCCTCAAAAAGTTTACAATAGCGTATAACAATAGGGAAATGATTATCGTACCATAAATATTGATAAATCTACCACACAGTGCAACTTTTAGAATATACTATACAAGCCAGTAAAGCATATGTGTGGTAGATTTTCCTTAACGAATACATATGGTACAAATATCACAGCACATAACAATAACAATATAATTAACGGATTTTAATATAATAAGATAAGAAAGGGAAAGAATTTCAAATACACAATCAAAAACACTAATTACAATTACAATAAAAGTGATATACTCCCCTCTCTACATCTTTATACATTCTTCATTACCGGAGATCTAGCTCTGTCTCATCTATTCTTCCCAAAAATGGACTCAAACAACCGGACTGCAAGTCCGGTTTACCCACGCAAATGGAGCTCCGAATCAAACACATCTCCGGCAATGTCTCCAGGCCGTTATCACCATCACAACCGTTCATCTTCAAATTCCGGCGCCATTTCAAACATCAAACGCAATCAAAACGTTGCTGCTAAGGCTGCCGCTCAACGGCTAGCTCAAGTTATGGCTTCTCAAGCTACTGATAATGACGGCGATGACGATGATGATGACGACGACGATGATCTGGATTTCCGATTTGCTCCTACTTCTGTTAGAAGACCGCCGGTTAATAATTCTAGTAGAAGCGGAAATGCTAATGCTAATAGGCCTTCAATTCCTGTTAGTAATAAGATATCATCTGGATCTCCTTTGCCTACTGTAAATTTCTCTCTCTCACACACACACATATATATATATGTAAAATGTATGTGTATGTGTATCTATATGTGTATGTATAGGTTTAAGTTCAAATTTACACATAAAAGGGTTATAATGTGTGTATATGTATGAACAATGAAGTCGGTTTGACTTATTTAGGTTCTATTGCTGTTGATATATCTGATGCATTTTTTGATACACATTTTTGGAATTAAAGAATGTTGTAATGAAATGTGAATTATATGTATATGCATTGTATATGAAAGAAAGTGAGGGAGCATAGGTTATATCATTTTTTAAGAGTTGGGAATGGAGGGTGATGTGGCGCGTTCTTGTAGGAGCAATCTGAACATATGGGCGGGGTAAATGCTTTATCTAATAGTTTAGAAGTATACACAGTATAGAAACCGACTAAATGGTATAAAGGTCTTAATTGGTGCAAACATGTGCAACTGAAAATAAATGATGTGATGTTTAAGTTACCGGGCTAGTTGAACTAAAATGCACTATAATGAAGTTGTCATTGTATATGCTTTTATGCTATTAGCAATGTATCAATGTAGATGCTAGGTATCATGGATTTAGGTTTTCAAACTAGTTGTATGCAAGCTGAACAGATATTTTTCTGTTGGTTAGCTAGCTAGAACCAGATCAGAGGAAACTCAGCCAGTCACGTTGACTGGAAGGCCATCGAAATCGAATAACATGTTGCCTTTGGTACCCCCGAGCAAAACATCTTTGAGAACTCCAATGGCTATTCCTCCAATTGATCCCCCAACAAAGCAACACACAAACAAAAGGTATGGCTTTTGGAATTTATTGAGTTAATCTCAGACACTTTAATTTTTTAATTATTCAAGATTGCCATACTCATGTGACCTGTTTGTACTAAACATACTTTTAACTTAAATTGCAGATTCCAGTCGGAAACCGGAGAAAATAACTTGAAAAATGGAGGAGATGGGCGAGAGGCTTCTGCACTTCGTGATGAAGTAAGTAATAAGTTTTCTTGTTTTCTCAAGTCACGTATGTGCACATGTCTTGAGTGTCACATGATCAGAGTTACTTAAAAATATCGTTTATCGTGCAACCAATCTTTATATTGTTACTTTTTAACTTCTCCTATTATGTGCAGCTTGATATGCTCCAAGAAGAGAATGAAAATACCCTTGAGAAGGTACGTTTATAATGTACATTTTCATTGTTTCCACAATACTGTGTTTTGCATGCCTAATTGTGATACCCTTGGTTTAGTTTTCATTGTTCAATCAATTGTGCAGCTCAGGTTTGCTGAAGAAAGTTGTCAAGATGCAGAGACGAGGGTTAAGGAGCTTGAAAAACAGGTCATATATTTTATTTTCTGTTGTATATTGTTCTCTGGAAGGTTTAGAAGCGAATAGAAGGAAAACAATAAAAAGAGCACCTTATGTCCTGACAACCATCTGCCATAATTGTTTAGATTATATTCTGTTATGACTTTGCCTGATGGGCTTGAACTCCAACTCCAGTTCTGATCTCTTCTCTTGTGTTGTTTTCTACTCAACTAGTTATTAAATTAATGTTTCTGATTAATAGCCGCTGGCTTCTACTCAATGCATTATATAGTTTCTGTGTTCCTGCCATGTTCTTCCATGATTACTCATTTATACTAAATTATCATTTAGGTGGCTTCTCTCGGTGAAGGAATATCTTTGGAAGCAAAATTGTTGAGCAGGTTATTTTTAATCAATAAATATATTTCCTAACTACATTCATATATTCCACTGTCTACAGTCCCTGTCAGTTTCCATTATGGTTGCTATTTCCAGAATCTCATTCATCCCATGATTTGTGAGTTTCCATTGTGTTGCAGGAAGGAAGCTGCATTGCGCCAAAGAGAGGTTGGTTAAATTGTTAGATGACTCTTATTTCATACTTTGTTTCTTGATTTATGTTTTGGAATAGTTGAAGTCCTCATGCTTAAGCTAAGAGCCATTGGCTTCCTGCAGTCATGTATACTTTCTTCTTACTATTGATTTATGTGGAAGACATCAATATTCTCCATGACAGGCTGCACTTAAAGAGGCCAAAAAAGCTAAAGATGAAGTAAATGGAGAAGTTGTAGCACTGCGCTCCGAAGTCAAGGTGAATGTTGCCACGACCTTGCTTTCCAAGTTATATGTACTCTGTGAATGATATTTTTTCCGTCCTCCAAAATTCTAAGTCTCTTATCTTCTGTCCATGAATGCTATTAAGTGCCTTGCAGACATTGTTATTATATGTTATCAATAATAATACGGAGTACTAAATAATATAAGGTCATGCCGAAATCTAGAGAGTTATTTTCATAAGTTTAAAATCTACTGTATTTCTTCTCAAGAACATTATAGTTTTAATATTAGCATATATTTTGTAAATAAATTTGGCATGCTATTTTTCTGAAAGGAAATGGACAAAAAGGGTTTTGGGTCAAGCCAACATGACCAGTTTCAACCGCTACCAGATCACCTTTCTGACATGTTAGCCAACCACCCATCTTGCCACCTCTTCTGAGAAGTTTATGTGTTAAGTGCTTACATTGCACCTTTGTATTAGTCGGATCATTAGCTCACCATGCTTTCATCTATTTCCATAATCGAACAGGCACAGACAATATGGAAAGGAGGAGTAAACTTGTACAGGACTTGAATGATCTAACAAGTGAAGGAAATATTGAGAGTATCAAAATTGTTGAGCAGGTTATTTTTAATCAATAAATATATTTCCTAACTACATTCATATATTCCACTGTCTACAGTCCCTGTCAGTTTCCATTATGGTTGCTATTTCCAGAATCTCATTCATCCCATGATTTGTGAGTTTCCATTGTGTTGCAGGAAGGAAGCTGCATTGCGCCAAAGAGAGGTTGGTTAAATTGTTAGATGACTCTTATTTCATACTTTGTTTCTTGATTTATGTTTTGGAATAGTTGAAGTCCTCATGCTTAAGCTAAGAGCCATTGGCTTCCTGCAGTCATGTATACTTTCTTCTTACTATTGATTTATGTGGAAGACATCAATATTCTCCATGACAGGCTGCACTTAAAGAGGCCAAAAAAGCTAAAGATGAAGTAAATGGAGAAGTTGTAGCACTGCGCTCCGAAGTCAAGGTGAATGTTGCCACGACCTTGCTTTCCAAGTTATATGTACTCTGTGAATGATATTTTTTCCGTCCTCCAAAATTCTAAGTCTCTTATCTTCTGTCCATGAATGCTATTAAGTGCCTTGCAGACATTGTTATTATATGTTATCAATAATAATACGGAGTACTAAATAATATAAGGTCATGCCGAAATCTAGAGAGTTATTTTCATAAGTTTAAAATCTACTGTATTTCTTCTCAAGAACATTATAGTTTTAAAAACTTCATAAAGTAATTATGTGTGAAACAAAATTGTCACATAAAGTTTTAGGCATTTAGGTTTTCCCATTTTCGTCTCTGCCGCAGATAGGCTACAAATGGAACAATGTAATTTGATTATTGCTATCCATATCATTCAGAAAGCAAAGGACGAGGCTGCAGCTGTTGTGGACCAACTTCAGGGAATTGAGTCTGAAGTTAAGGCTTTCCACTCGATGACACAAAGGATGGTTTTAACTCAGAGTGAGATGGTATGTCATCATGTAGATTGATACTCTCTTTTTTTCAAGATTTTTTCTTACCATAGTTTTGATATATATTGTAGGAGGAAGTAGTGCTTAAGCGGTGTTGGCTTGCTCGCTACTGGGGTTTAGCGGTGCGCCTAGGTTGAAACAACACAACTGTTATATAGAAACTTTCTGTCAGTTGACTTTTTTTTTAAAATTATTTGCAATTTGTTTTCTAGGTATCTGTGCTGATATTGCAGTGTCCAAGCATGAGTACTGGTCCTCTTTGGCACCTCTTCCCTTCGAAGTTGTGGTTTCAGCTGGGCAAAAGGCAAAGGAAGAAGGATGGGAACGAGGCTAGTACTTGCTCATTAGCCTTTGTGATTTAGAGGTGGCAATTTAACCCATCACTTATGAATGGGTCGATTGGGTTATGTTTAATCTCTAACAGGTCAACTAATAATTTAAACAATTGGCTATAAGGAAACGACTTTAATGGTTGAAGGGGTCAAACAAGTGTATGTTAATGCATAAAACCTTCTAAATAATTTTACAAAAAGTTCAATTGTTTTTATATTAGCATATATTTTGTAAATAAATTTGGCATGCTATTTGTTTCTGAAAGGAAATGGACAAAAAGGGTTTTGGGTCAAGCCAACATGACCAGTTTCAACCGCTACCAGATCACCTTTCTGACATGTTAGCCAACCACCCATCTTGCCACCTCTTCTGAGAAGTTTATGTGTTAAGTGCTTACATTGCACCTTTGTATTAGTCGGATCATTAGCTCACCATGCTTTCATCTATTTCCATAATCGAACAGGCACAGACAATATGGAACGAGGAGTAAACTTGTACAGGACTTGAATGATCTAACAAGTGAAGGAAATATTGAGAGTATGCTTTCGGTTGAAATGGGTTTGAAGGAGCTTGCTTGCTTAAAGGTATTCTACTCTTATCATAAGAATCATTTCTACAATGGTGCTGGCTATTAGAAGTGGCCATTTTGACTCGTTTACTTATCAACTGGTCAATTTAAATTATAAGCTATGATAAATGGATAAATCAATAAAGTTCAGCTAAGGAGAATGGTGATGAATCAAATCGGTAAAGTCACATGAAGTGAATTTTCAACCCACACAACCTCATTGAATTATTTGAATTATTTTTTATCCACAGAGAAGGATAATGCTGTTGTTTTTTATTTTTATCATACTAACGCATTAGTTAATGATTAAAAAAAGAAAGAAATTGTTTGCGGGCCAACCTGAACATAACTTGCCCATTTTGACTCAGACTAGAACGTACCTTGCCCATTAAAACTTGTTACCCAATCCACTTGACCCCCCTATCTGCCACGTTAACTGGAGTCTACTTTCTTGTTCTATGTGTCATGTGAAAAACCGACTGATTCCAGGTTGAAGATGGCATCGTGCTTGCATTCGCTCAATTGCGTCGTTTGAACTCTGCTCGACAGACTACATCAGGTAATTGCTCTGAGACTGCCATTCTTTAAAGATGAGCTTATTGTTTGTCACAGTGGGTTATATATCTTATGACTTCCTTTTCTATATTGATCTTCTAGTTTATGAATCCATTGTATCCTTTGTGTTATATGCAGATGTCAAGTCTTCAGGTGACCCAAAGTTTATGGAGGCATTTGGTAAGTTACTTTTGATTCTAATTTGTTCCAGTCTTTTAGAATGAGTGATATTTGCTAAACTAAGAAATATTCATCTACCCAAACTGGTCTGGAATGGATCTTGTGTAGCATACAAGGTCAATTACAGTATTTTAACTAAAGGGGCATCAGAATATAATATATGGTGCTCATTTTGAATTATCATTATAATTTCTAAAAGGGATTATTACCTGTGAATGTAACTAACTATGACAAAATGTCTATGTTATGTAAAGATCTTGTAAAATGTCTATGTAATGTAATGAACTTTCAAATCTTGGTTATTGGACGTACCCAGATATATGTGGCAACCATATAAGCTGCCACGTGTAAGTTTTTGATTGGTCAAGTACATCCAATAATCGGGATTTGAAAGTTCATATTTACATGACATAGACATTTTTCAAGATCTTTACATAACAAGACATTTGGTCATAGTTAGTTACATCCATAGGTAATAATCCCATTTCTAAATGTCTACATCTGATGAATGGTTTAAATCTATCAAATATCCAATAAATCAAGTTTTTTTTTGGAGACCTACAAATGTGTGACCAACATGTATATATCTTGCAGAATTGAGCCCAGAGGAGTCTGAAGATGTTCTTTTTAAAGAGGTACAAGTGTACAACTGTTTGCTAGTAGCCAGCTCTGTTAACATATTATATATGGTTAATGATCAGAGGTGGTTATTTTAACCAATGTGCTTAAAAGTGTGTTGATTCACTTTATATTTTACTAGATTAAACCCAGTGCGTTGCACAGTAAAATAAATTTATAATTAAAATATGTTAGACTTAGAATAAAACATATTCAAAAATATTCACATGTAAATAAATACCTTTAAAAAATGGCATTTACAATTTGGAAAGATGGACAAACACATTTATTAGATAAAAATTTAATAACATAATATGTAGCAACAATATTATATGTATGTATATGAACTATAAAAAATCTATCTATAGGTATAACTATAAGAAATGATAGTAAATTTAATTTTTTTGAGTTGCAAAACTTCGAAAATATATGCTTAAGTAAAATAACTTTTAGAGTTGATAGATTCATGGAGCTTTTGAGAACGAATCCTCTATACAATATTTGTTTGTTACAAACATGTTCATAACACACGTAAGAAAAATAAATGCTTGATATATCTATTAATACTTAAACCTATACAAAAATTGATCGTGATCTTTTCATAAATTTAAAAAGTTGGAGTAAACGTAGGAGCTATTAGTAGTTAATAATCATCATTAATCATTATTTAATTTATAAACTCAAAATTAATCACAAAATTACATGTAGGACAAAAGCTTATTTGGCAATTGAAGATTATAGCCACCTAAGCCCTAAAATATCCTCTCTTAGTTATATAGAGAGATATCTGACGGGTCAAATGGGTAAAATCAAGAGGATTTATTAGATAGGAAATAGGCCAAATGGGTTGAACGGGTAAAAATTTGCCAGGTCAAAATGCTACTACCTAAATCATTTCATTCAAAAGGAGAATGATAAAGTGGCATGTTGATTTATGTTTTGACGTTGCAGTTGAGCAAGGCTTGATGGAACTACGAAAATTGGGTATCGAGCATCGTCTATGGGAAGCATCAAGACAAGGAAGTTAACCATTAATGTCAGGAATGCACATCCCAGAATTGTGAACATGGCTCATCCTGATTAGATGGGCATGCACTCCAGGAGTTCCTCGGTTGGCAGCACTGTCTGCAGTCTTTTAATAACACCTTTTGATATGTATGTTTTATTCTTAGATCCGCAATAACCTATTGCAGTTTGGTAAATGTGCCAAATTTGTATTTCGTTGATGATATGGTAAGAAGAGAAAATGTCATGTTATTGTGTCCTGCAATTCCTGGAAGCCATTGACATGACAAAATGAGCTGATCAGGCAAGCTGGATTACGGGTCTCCAGTATAGTTGCTTAGATTAGGTTGGGTGACTTGGAACATGTTTGTGCACGTTTTGTATCAATTTATCTCAATATAATTTACCACGATTAAATTGTTTCACTAATAATTTGATTATCCCGAGTAGAATGATTTATGAGGTTTTATACTTTTATGCGTGGTAAATGCATTTTGGACAATTTTTCATCCGCTTGCCCCATCTGGGGTAAAAATGTAACTTGAATTGCCTCTTTCATTTCATTCAAAAAAATAGATTATTATAAGAATGACATACTATTTGTAATCTTATTGAACATTTTGTCAACCCGACTCAATCCTTTTTGACCGTCACCCAGACAGCCCGACTTAACCATTTTGCCATCTCTAAAAGGATGTTCCCTACAGCACAAACCTATGTTTTTTTTTAATTATTTTTTATGTCTTCTCATCTTACTTGATTGGTACGTGTTACAGGCATGGCTTACATACTTTTGGAGTAGAGCAAAAAGCCTTGGTATTGAGGAGGACACTGCCAAGTCACGCCTTCAGTTTTGGATCAGCCGTAGTGCACATTCACCAACTTCACATGATGCTGTTGATGGTATCTTATTTTTTCGTATCTTATATATTACTGAGGAATCCCTTTCCCGGTAAGGCAGCAGGAGAATGATAAAGTGGCATGTTGATTTATGTTTTGACGTTGCAGTTGAGCAAGGCTTGATGGAACTACGAAAATTGGGTATCGAGCATCGTCTATGGGAAGCATCAAGACAAGGAAGTTAACCATTAATGTCAGGAATGCACATCCCAGAATTGTGAACATGGCTCATCCTGATTAGATGGGCATGCACTCCAGGAGTTCCTCGGTTGGCAGCACTGTCTGCAGTCTTTTAATAACACCTTTTGATATGTATGTTTTATTCTTAGATCCGCAATAACCTATTGCAGTTTGGTAAATGTGCCAAATTTGTATTTCGTTGATGATATGGTAAGAAGAGAAAATGTCATGTTATTGTGTCCTGCAATTCCTGGAAGCCATTGACATGACAAAATGAGCTGATCAGGCAAGCTGGATTACGGGTCTCCAGTATAGTTGCTTAGATTAGGTTGGGTGACTTGGAACATGTTTGTGCACGTTTTGTATCAATTTATCTCAATATAATTTACCACGATTAAATTGTTTCACTAATAATTTGATTATCCCGAGTAGAATGATTTATGAGGTTTTATACTTTTATGCGTGGTAAATGCATTTTGGACAATTTTTCATCCGCTTGCCCCATCTGGGGTAAAAATGTAACTTGAATTGCCTCTTTCATTCATAGATGATTTGAAAATGTCACCTTCGCTCAAAGGTTTCATTTTGTAAAGTAAGGAGGCACCACAACTTAGAAGTCCAATATCACATTTAACTTTCTAGAAAGCATGTGTATACTTGGGTTAAAATCCGCAATCATGTTCACTGTGAAGTTAAACTTGTAACTTTATCATTTTGATCAAGTTGAATAAAGAATACAATAGGGTTAATTCTTCTCTTTTGTAGCCATTTAGGCAGTGGTCCTCTTTTTTGTTACATCGATTAGGACAGGTTATGTGAACCTTTTGAAACTACAATTGGAGGTTCAACCTCCATCTTCAGGCAGTTGAACTGCAGGGCTAATATGGGTTTAGAAAGCATTACAGCTATGCTCATTTCTCTTTTCTCCAAGGACTCCTCCAACTCAGCATTTTGTATTTCAGAGGTATGTTTCCGGTCCATCAGCCCTAAAACTTTTGCAGGCGATGTAGGTTTCACCCTGTCCAAGGCGTTAACGTCAGTTGCTGTTAAAGACTAGTTAAGAGTAGCCTTACATGTAAATACAGGGTATCACATCAAAACGGTAGACATTAAACTTTTAAAGTGGGTCCCTTTATACACTGGTCAGGTTGGCGGTTTGGCTTGACCCACAAATCTCTTCTCTCTCTTCTTTTTTTTGGTATTTTTATAGATAATTGATATGTAACTCAGGTTTCAAAACAATATTATCCCAAGTTAATCTAAGTCCTTGCATAAACTATTAATAAGGTTGCACACATTAGAAAAACTTTGGACCAACTTCCAGTCCATTTGACTCTGAGATAAAACACAAACCCAAAATGACTCATTTTTAAGTAAATACGTAGAAATTGAACATATAGTGATATACATTTCCTAACTTAAAACAGTTTGAAGAAAACGAAACCTGCAATCAATCTGGCAACAATACTTGAGAAGCTGAGGTATATGCTCTGTATGGCCACTACAATTTCATAACACCATAAACCACCTTTTCAGTTTCGTTAAAGCTTAAGGCTGAAGGAACGACCAAAACCAAACAAGGTGACAAGTTTTACCTAAAGCTTGGAAGGGACATCTTAATCGCCGGGCCCATAGCCATCCACTTAAATGGATGCATCTCCGAAACTGTAATATCAGCATGATCCTATTACTCATACAAACAAGACTTGTTGAAAGAAGATGTTTACCACTATGGAAGCATACCAGGAGATGCGAGTCTAATATCATAGAGGCTAGTTGCCACATGACCATTGATTTCAGCTATATGGATATTCATGTTATCATGGGTACCAACATCATTGATAGTCGAGAAACCATTGTTTTTTTCCTTTGGTCTTGCTGATATGGCTTTTATACTCTGCTTAAATAAGAACTGTGTCAAACCGTGTAACACCCAAAGATCAAAGCAGCACGCAAAGCTCATCACTCCCGCATTTTCAATGAATAATAACTTAAGGTTATGACTAACACACACCTAGGTCCTCAAACATCTTATCCTCTCTGCCATGCAGGGTGAGTTATTAGTTTCTATTCTCTTTTTATTAAATGTATGGGTCGGCAGTGATCCATAAAGTTTATCCATATAGGAGGAATTATAATAAATTTCCACTTAGACTCTCTGTCTTTTCTATTTATATATAATGAATTGATACAAACAGAACTAATCAACTACTAAAATGTAATCACGTCAACACTTTTTGGTATAAATATCGCATAGATGAAAATTGAGTAGTAATTTGATAGTATTGGGACCTCACCTTTGAAAACGTGGCCACTTGACTGGGAAGCCCGAACTCCTGAAAATAGATCATAACTAAGGTCAGAACACCAAATTCATAAAACTTACAATAGCGATAAAGTTCTTTGCCTCTTCGTTTTCTATTCAACATTTGTTTCCACAATCCTAAGATTGTTAAATGTCATTTACGTTAACAGATTCATCTGTTTTAATTCACAAGTCCAAAGCAGATTTGATTTTGATCCTAAAGTCTGCATACCTTTCTGCCATGCCTACACGCCTTGTCATTGTTAACATAAACCCTTGCTGCCCATCTTTAAGCAAATATATAAATAACAAGTTAGCACAACACAAAAACAAATTAACTGAGATGGCCCTTACGAAATGGCTATTAAATAGGCTGTCATACACAAGGACTGTCTTGTGTATGCACTTAGTTTTCATTGGCTAAGTCATCATGTGGATGTTCCAAATTTATGTAATTGTAATGCTTTAGCGTATGATATAAAGCTTTCCGTGGTAATTTTTCCCCTTTATTAAAAAAACAAAAATAAAAATAATGAATAACTGAAAGATCTTTAAGCTTATATTCAGATGCCAAAACGCAAGACATAAAGAGGTAAAGAATGCAACTTTTCATAATTAGCAAAATTTGCAGGTAGAATAATCGGTCATCATTGATTCGAGTCAACACGGGCAACTATTCAGTGCTGCCCTAAGGGTCATTTGGACCTACCATAGACACTTCTATTAAGTAAAATGACAGTGACTTGATCAAGGATTTATAAAGTTATGATTTATGAATATTAGCACTCTACAAGTTTTGTAGTCTTTGGAATGCTTTCACCTTAGTTGGTGTTACACATTGGCCACTTGGTGTGATTCCAAGTGGCACATGAATTAGTAGTAGCTATTAGCTAACTTAACAAGTACATGAATCTTGTGATCACTGATTAGTAAAACAATCAAGTTGAATTATGCCAATGATTAAGTACAAACATAGGCCAAAGAACCTAGCTAGTGATCACACATTAGTATTAACTAACTTAACAAGTGCATGAACCTTGTGATCACTGATTAGTAAAACAATCAAGTTAAATTATGCTAATGCTTAAGTACAACATAAGCCAAAATACTTACGCATGAGAGACTGGCGGGTTCCAGACAATTCCTGCGATCACCACAAGCTAAAAATGAAACATTGTCAGCTTAAAACAAATATCTTTCCTTTTGTAGTAAACTAACCTCAACTTGTAAATAACAAATACATTTATAAGTACATGAACAATGTGGTTAATGCATCAATCACATTAATAAAGAAATCATATAACAATCAACTAGGGAGTAATTTAATAGTTAAACAGAAGAAATCAACCTCATCGAACATTCCAAAAGGGCTCTCATTATAGTTTGCAAGAAAGAAGCCTCCTAAAGTGTATCTATCATGTGTGTAAACATATTATTAGCAACATACAAAAGCCATTAGCCAAAATCAGGATATTGTATTGTAATCAAACTTTAAAAAATACCCAAAAGCTTCAACTAATCTGAACTCTTTAGGAATAATGGCCTTAGCAACTTCAGCTTTCACAAGATGAAACTGGTACAATGCACTGAAAGACACTAAATAAAATTTTGAGTTAAAAATATTAGAAAAGGAACTTAAAAAGGAGTAATTTTATAGTTATATATGACTTGCCTGCCTTTAAAAATCCAAGGAGGTTTGCCATATCCTGAACTGCATTTGGATTCCTCATCCTCCATAACTCTTTTATTTAACCAGCAGTCAGAAAATCTACATAATATAAAATGGACAGAAGTTAATGATTAACGACAACGATGCCCAATCCCGCTAAAAGCTAATGATTAATTAACTATTATATATACTTTAAGAAAAAAATGTAATAAGTACATTTTTTTTGTTACATATCTATTTACTACCAAAATGTGATTATTAGGATAGAAAAATAAAATTTAATGATCAATTATGGATTATGATCACTGAAACCATACAAAATGGAAAGAAATGGACAGAAAAGGGTCACAAGAACAAAATTTAAACCAACAACTTGGTATCACCTAAAGTATGTAATCTTGATTTAGTCACCAAAATTTGGCATCAAGTTCACATATGCATAAATCCTACATTATATACACTCTTTCCCTAAACAAAGATAAGTTTTGAGTGAAAACTTCATATGCAAAAAGAAGAAAGAAAAAGAAAGAGAAGAAGCAAGTGCAAAAACAGATCAAATAGAACCACAAGGCTGTTATTTAACAGACTAAGAATGATGGGCTTTGTTCATATACCTAAAAAGATTGTTTCTTTGACAAGATGTAACAAATGGTTAATCCAGAAAAAACCAAAAAGCAAATCAGAAGAGAGGAAAAGTGCAGTTTGAGTTTTGAGGATGAGGGAGGTTGAGGCCAAGCAAAGGTCATTTATGTAAATTTAGGCATTCTATATAAGGTTTCAATCTGATGACGTACCCAAATATATAAGTTCTTTTTTAAGTTACAACTCCATGTGCTTTTGGTAAATACCAGCAACTCCTGCCCCATGAGAACAACTGGTTAAGCTATCCAAATGGTTTTTAACAAATTTTCAGTTTTAAATTACATTGTCAGTACACTTATTTATTATTATTATTATTATTTTATCTCTAATCCTTCAGTTTTATAACCTCATCCATTTTAATTAAAATATACCTTTTATTCCACTTTCATCACTGAAAAACAAAATGTAAAAATCTATAAAACCGAACCTTCGACCAAATACCTTCAAATCGGACCTCGCACAAAACGCCTCTTCACGCTGTCTTTCGCATACCTGTTGGGAACGGCATAAGAAGAGATTTGTAACATTTTACAGTTATAAAATGGATAATCAATCCATTATCATTTATCGGTTCATCAGTTTAACGGCCATTATAAGAAAGTAAATCTCATTAACAATATGAATAAAAAGACATAGAAGTGAAATTTGGACTCCAACCTTGAAAATGTTGCATTCAAACACTATATATACACTTGAAACACCATCTAATGGCTTTCTTTGTCCCACTTCCTTACCAATAAACTTGATCAAAGACTTTTTGAAAGTTTAATCACACTGAGTTTTTAAAAGAGGTTTGGTAGTGGTTTGTTAATCACACCAAAAGGTAACACTTACTTTAGAAACTTTTAATTGGTCATATTTTATGTATTCTTCTTCTAAGTTTTAAAATTTAAACTAACCTTTCTTTCTTAATTAAAATAACGAGACTTTGGGAAAGAGTCCTTTTCACTTGGTAGTGGTTTGTTAAACATAGAAATATTTTTTTTAATTTTATTTTATTCTTTTAGATGAAGAATGAGGATGAGAAAAGAACAAGAATGTGAGCATGAATTGAAATTGTGGTATATATTCAACGTTGGGATTGTCATATCCACAACCTCCTTATCCAAGCCTTCGCTTTCATAAATAAAATATACCTACTGGATAATGCATATACTTTATACAAGCCATAGAAGATACTTATAAACTGAATGCAGTAAAACCTTTTCTTTCACAGTAGTAAGATTACAGCAATTGGGTGACACCCAAAAGGCCATTTTCACTTAATATGACACATTAGTAAGGATGCAAATCGGATGTAGACGTAGGTTGAGTAATATACCAAGTGAAAACAGATAGCTTTATTTTTATGATATAAGAACCAGTTAGTCGGATCAAGTTGAACATGCCTCGTTCGCAGTGACCCAATTCATTTTAGTCAATTTACAAGTTCAACCTGTTGAACCCGATTTTAAATACCAACCAAGTTTACCCACACGGTTAGCTGAAGTTTCTACTAATATAGAACCTGATGACTGTAGTCGGGTTGGTCAGCCCTTTGAATCCTCCATCATCAAATACCCCAAAGTAAAGGGTCAACCATATGGTCTCAAAGGAGTCAAAGCGAACTCTTTAGAGTTTGGATTATCCACTAACCAATGCTCCAGATTGAAAGTCAAACCAATAGATTTTTAAACCAAACGGTTATCATGTTTTCACGTTGTAAAAATGTAACGATCACTTTAAGAACAAACCACCTCCAAGGAAACAATGATGTCCGATTTAGCCTATAGATGACGGCTACCTAATGTTCTTACAAGAAGTCTAAGGTTCGAACCTCGCTATGTAACATGTTGAAGGTTGTGGGGAAGTGGTTCGAAAAAGGTCACAGAAATACCTTGATTAGGCCACGTACATCTGAGCCAAAAACTCGACCTCCCAGAGTAACCTGAACAGGATAAACCTACTCAGTTTACCCGTTTAAAATTCAAGAACATTAACTGAAATATGGAGCTCTAACTTCAATCCAATATCACCTTATAACTTATCACAACAAAAAGATTACCGAGCTAAATGATTAACTTTTAAACATCTCAACAATTTCACATCGTATGATACATATTTCCTAAATTCATGGCAATCTTTGGAATCTCACAGATTCTTGAACATTATGTCAGAATAAACATACACTATTCAAAAAGTGATTCATTGCAGGTGATCAATCATTATTAAGTGTAACGCAATGAAATATGAAAATGAGACAAATCTACATACGCACATTGACTGGATAGAGTACGCTACATACTTCCAATTCTACGAGTATCAAAATCTGCCAAACCTCTATGCATAATGCTAGCATCTGCCATTGTTGTAACAGGGGTCTTCTCCATCTCCTCAAAACAATACGAAGGGGCCTGCCACTTTATATCCTCAAGCACTGCACCTACTTCAAACGTCATCACGTGTGCTTCCCTTCCTGCATTTCCACACACAAATATCAATACTCCTAAAGGTTTTAACCCCTTCATAAAACATAGTTTTTAAATTTAGTTTATCCATTTACCCCACCGTATTGACAACCCAACGCTTTAAGTCATATATTCATACCTTGACCAAGAAACGCTGTGGAACTTATAATAAACTAGATATATTCTTAAAGGGTGTATCGGATTGCATTTCACAGAATTATCTCCTTATGATAAATCATCAGAAAAAATAACTATATGTATTATCTAGTTTCGAGCAAACAGGTTTTCACGGGGTTTTTCTAATATCCGACTGGGTCTTCTGAAGTGCTTATATCGCTTAAAAATAAGCATGTAAAAACTTGCTAAAATTACCAGTTAACCATTTACCAACCAATTTTTGTCAGCATTCTTATCTGGTGTAAAATTAAGCAATACCAAAACACTATAATGTTAAACTAAATTAGACTATAACATTTTTCCACAACTATATATATATAGTTACCTAAAATCGGTTAATTACAAACCCTAAACCCTAAAGCCAAAATTTCCTTTTCCCCCAAAAACCGACAATAACAATCCCGCAAATTCCACAAGTAAAATCTAAAATCACTAAAATGTTACTAGTATTTGTTATAATAACTTAAGTATAACTAACTAACCAGTATAAAAGACCCAATGAACAGGGCGTCTAGTAACAACATCTTCATAATAAGTAATAAAATCAGCTTTCTCCCAAACATAACAATCAAACCCATCCACTTTCCGTTGACCAACATAAGTCGCACCATCAAGCCAATTAGGCCTAAGTATCCCAACCTCCAGCTGTGCAGAAGAACATGTTTTATCATCATCAAGTGTGTAATAAAAAGAGGTACCATTGTTCCATTCTAAGTCATATAAAACATTTCCAAGTTGGTGTTGGATTATGTTGAAGTTACGACCATTTGTCCAGTCGTACCATAAATCTATTAATTCAAGAATGCCGCTTTTGTTCATTACTAGGATTGAGTGGAATTGGTCTGGCCATGTCGATGGTGTTGGCGGTGGGGCGGATGCGTTTGTGATGGAGAATATTGATAGTGTTGTGAATGTGAATAGTAGGAGGAGGAGTGGAATGTGGGGTGGAGAGTGGGAGGATGGAGGCGGTGACGTCATCGCCGTCGTTGGTGGGTGGGTGGGTGGCTGAGGTCGGTGAGAAGTAAAATTGGATAAGAGTCCGATGTGGCACAACCTTTACAAAGAAAACCCACCAACCCAAACCCTGTATAACTTTAGACTTGAAAGTTAAAAGTTCTATCAAAAAGCCAACCTTTCCATAAAGAAATTGACAAATATTTTTACTACTTAAAAGTTAAAAGAGCATTTTATCATCAAATTTGTATATAATTATAAGAGTTAATTACACTTTTCGTTCCTGTGGTTTGCACCAACTTTCAGGTATCATCCCTGACTTCACGAAATTACGTGTTTCATCCCTGAGTATGGAATTCCGTTAACATATTTGGTCCACGACCCAAACGGACGTTAAATATGTGGTCACATGACCTGCACGCTGAGGGTATAATGGTCATTTCATTGTTCATGGATAGAATATCATCTTCTTCCCTAACCAAATCAGTCCATCCATTTTCTTCCAAGAATTCAAAGATCTATATATCTAAATATCAAAATCAATCCTTATATAAATCCTTTTAATTAAATTTTTAGTTTTACTTGTATATATAACTGTATCTATAACTATATCATTATTTTATCATCACAATCAAAAATCAAAAACCAAAATCGTATATCCACAAGAAAACACTTTCATATCTATATTTATATCTGTGTCTATATATATCTACTAATCTATGTCTATATCTCCATATCTATGTATAAATGTATATAGATCTGATTGGAGGCTGAGTAACATAGATATTCTTAAGTCACAAAAGGAGTAATGAATCTTAACAAAGTGTGAATCTAAGGGGGTAATGCAACTCGTTGTATATCTACTTCACTGCCATAGCCCATCGAACACCCCCCATCACTTTCACTCCAGCCCTAATTGTCTAGGCCCACCGAGCACCTCAATCTCTGCCACCACTCCATCACTTCTATCTCCACCCACCCACCTATTACAGCCCCTCAGGAACCTCCACCAAGCCGAGAATCACCAAATAAAGAACCCCCTCTGGTAATCTGAAGTTATATATATATAAGATAAATTGGTATATATATAGACATATGAATAAATAGCGTCGGATCTTGGTGGTGGTGGGGCGGGGATCCCGGATCTTGGATGTGGTGGGGCGAGAACAGATCTTGATGGTGGTATAAGGTGGCCGCATCTCGGTAGTGTTGGTGCTATGATCTTGCAGGTGTATGTATATATATCTATATTATATGAGAGTCTATGTATATATATAGAAAAATCCAGGTAGAGATAGATGTATATAGTTATTGATAGATGGATCCAGATACGATATAGATAAATACATAAATTTATTATACGTATTCTTATTAAATTATTAGAAGAGTTGATTTGTTATGTGGTATATTGGGGTTTTGATTTATTGGATAATTTATTGTTTTTTGTTTTTTGTTTTGAAGAAACTGAATAACAGAGATGGAAGAAGATGAGAGAGAGAGGGCAGCCTGGCAAGAGTTAATCACACTTTTTACATTTTTGATCCCTGAAAAATCGAACTGACCATTGTACCCATGGTGTGCTTGTCACGTGGTCATGTATTTAACGTATGTTAGTGGTGTGGACCAAAAATGTTGACGGAGTTCCAAACCTAGGGATGAAAATTGTAATTTCGTGAACTTAGGGATGAAACGTGAAATTTGGTACAAACCACAGGGACGAAAATTGTAATTTACTCTAATTATAATACAAGGAAACTCTTTGTAACACTACGAGAGATATAAATATTATTTATTAACGATATCTAATCATTTTGTTGTTGGTTATTAGAGGTAAGAGTGCATTCGTCAAATAAAATCGGCAAGTAACATCGGCTCTTTTTGGCCGATTGTAATGAACGTTGTGAGCTTTATTTGTCACTTTTTTTAAATAAAAAAATTCTCAAAACTAACATTGTCTCCATTTGACAAGAGTTGGCACTACACACTACAAATTGGCAAGAATTGACAAGTTTTTGGCTCGACACGTGGCGGACTCCTACTGGCTAAAAAACAAGTCAAAACTTGCCAATTTGCTAAATATTGAAACTGCACCCTTGCCCCTTACAAGTAGTTTAATACGAGTATTTGATCGTTGTCGTTGGATCGATCAAAAATATAAACTAAATACCACTAATTAGCAAGGGTAAGTCGAGTATCGTTTCCACAGGGAATCATGGGAAAGTGTTAAACAATTTACAAAGTTAAGTAAACTAGACATAAACTTAAAATTGATTGATTGATTGATTTGATTAACAACTAAAATTGATTATGAACTTAACAAAATAATTCAATTAAATAAAAGGGACCATTCTCATGTTTCAAATTATGTTTTCAAAAGTATAACCTAACTTATGTTCATTGGAAACCACATAGACATGATTCGTTATACGCTTGGATTGAATGAATGTTAAGAATTAATCAATTAAGTTGTGATGATTCACGATAACGAAAACCGGGGAATTGACACAACTAAATTATCTATTCATTAACTAGATTACAAATTCATAAGAGATTCTTCCAATAATAATTGATTAACAAGAATTTGAAATCAAAAGATAGATGGAATTCATTCAAAGTTATAAACAAGTAATCATTCATTCAAACCAAACAACATTAGATGCAAAACACCATTAAGAATTAAACATCTAATCCAACTTGAACATAAGAAAGGTTGAATACAATTGTCTTACATAATTGTTCACATGAGAATGATCAAAAGGAAATTAGCCTAGTATCTTCATCATTGATTCTTCAATTAAGGCTTGAATCTCCATGGAATTGTGAATTGATGGTGATATTGGGGTGTTGAGAGGATGAAAAACTGCTCCAGGTGTGTGAAATATGTGAAAGATAACTTCCAAGTTCGTGTGGAATAATGATATAAACTGAATAATAATTAATTCCACAAAATTCGGAATTTTATGCAGATGGCCACCGTCCCGCACTGTGGCTATGGGCGTCCTGCACTGTGCCCCAGAAATGGCAATTTTCCAGATTTCCTTCTTGACTCGATTCTTGACTTTGCTTGACTCGTTTATGATCCACTTAACTCCATTTCATCACTTAATGACCTGAAACACTTAAACAAACATAAAGCCGCCCTAATCGTCTAATAACATTCACAAAACATGTTATTTTTGCATAGTAAGATCATGTAGACTAGGCGTTTATCACATTCCCCAACTTAAATCTTTTTCGTCTCGAAAAAGACATTCATCATGTGACAAGTTAATTTACAATCCCATAATACTTCCTATCGCCAAAGAAACACCATATAAGAGTTATACCAACTATACATACTTGTAAAACTCAACCCTCAAGCAATCTTCAAAGTACACTTGGGCAAAACTAAGTAATGCAAACCAAATCACATAACACAACCAACTCATAAGACTTACAACTATCTAAAGATTTACGACTAGCAAATAGAAATATATAAATGTGCAATTAAACCTAATAAACCTCAAGTTTGCCACAATACATGCATCACACTCTCACAATGTGCACTCCCCTCGGTTCATATTTTGAGTGAATTAGCAAAAGATGTGCTAATATGTATATATGAAGCTCTCAATCCATTATTGCACACTAAAAGTCATAGGCTAGTACACAAATCGAACCAAGACCTCATAACACCAAACTATCACTTCAGCATTCATACATGATTGGTGGGAATAATGGAATGAAACACGGTAATGATTCTCATTTGGGCAATTTATTAGAATGATTTTGGGAACATTTCACTTTGGTTCTTTTTGATCAACTTACATGGATAATTGAATTGGTTTTCACTTATGACCATATACTTTGACTCTCTTTTTTCAACCGGATATTGCAATTTTGACTTTGATTTTGTTCTTTCTTTCAATTCATCATAAACAACACAACTTTGAACAATTAACGGATTTCATGACGAGGTGAGGTGGAATATGGATTGAATTGTATGATTGTTTTATCATTTTAAGCACATAATTCGGGTTAGAGGTCTCAATACGGTAAGTGCACTAGTTCTAACCTAATGTACAATAATGGTTCACACAATATAGTTATCACGAGAAATCATGCTACGCTAACAATCTAAGTAAATCGTCGACGAGGCGTTTTTCTCTCATGAAATTGAAGGATATAACGGATATAAGTGTGATACTTGCATTGTGGCTCACAATTGGCATATTACCCTTAATTGTACATTTCTATGTTTTTACTTGCTAGCAACTCTATCAAGATGCTCATAAGTCAACCATGTCATGCAACCTAGCCTACACTACCTAGCCCCACTTACATGTACAAATCCAATCACAAGAAAATCTCATTTTACAAACATGTATAGCTAATATAACTCGAATATTTTGCCCCTAAGGGTCAATTTCATACTACAAGAAAGTAAATTAACATCTAAACTAGAAACATAAATGAAATTAACAAGAAATTGAAATCTACCTACGAAAATAAAAATGCAAAAACATAAAACAAACACATAGTCACATAGTCACACAAGAAGAACAGAAAGATAAATAGAAGGTACCAATCACTGTCGTGGACCTTGCGGTCCAAAGATCGACTCCATTAGCCCTTGGTACAGAGAACGGACATCAAATGTGTAACACCCCAAGCCGAGGCTCGAAATATCACGGAAATCATATAGCACAAGGTGGAATTACAATAGAACAAGAACTAAATGCAAATAGAGATTCAGTGAATCCATTACAATACGAAACAAGTACCAAAATACATAAGGAGCAAATAACCATCAAAGTTTACAAAAGAGCATCCAGAAGATGGCAAATCGATCCTAAGTATAATGCAAAAGAGAAGGTCGATGAATCCTTGATTCATAAGGTCCAATGCCCGGGTTTAACAGCAAGCAAGCAACTAAACTCCACGTCCGGGAATAACTTGATTACCTGAAAAGTGTACTAAGCATAGTCAACACAAGGTTGGTGAGTTCGTAGTAATGGTCCATAAGGAACCATCGTCAATAATCACAATATACGAGTAGAGGCTAGACATGACTTACAACGAGCCTCTAAGTAACACAATAATGTCCAACAACAAGATTACACAATTATCAGTAAATGTGTAATAAGTATGCACAAATGATGTAAATATCAATGTAAGTGCTGAATGCATAAATAAGCCAACATGCCTATCTTATGCGTGAACTCAAGTCACCTATGCAACGATACCCGCCTGCCATCACAATGAACAAGGCTGTATCTCAAAATCATCGGCGTATATATGTCTATATACCCGGAGTCATGTCACCAACATCTCATAGATTAAGTGTATACATCTATACACTTGGATGTTTGAGTCCTCAACCGAGGGATTATGCAACTACGTATGCATGCTTACAATCAATCGTATATGCATCAATCACAAATCGTCTGTCATAAACCAACAATCAATATTCGTCAATCATAAACCAATAATCAATATTCGTCAATCATAAACCAATAATCACAATTCAAACTAACTATACGTACATACACTTAAGAGGATTATCCATTCTTCGAGTCCCAGATGCTTATATATAGGGTCACCCGTAGCCTTCCCACCACATCTAAAACCCATTGAAGGCATAACCGACTTCCATGTATGTACGTCTATCCTAATATTAATGAAATACTTAACAAAACATAAACCAAGTCAATCAAACGTGATAAACCGTCTCATCAATCCAACATTTAAACCAAACCAATCAATCAATCAACAACGTAAGTAAACACGCAAGTTTTACACTTTTCAGCCCGAATCTCAAAGGAGTAGGGAGTTACGGAACTCACCTCGATTGGCTAAGAAAAGCTAAGTCGATATAAAGTCGAGTTATTGTCGTACAATGTTCACTTCACGTCCAACACCTAAATATCGATCATATACATTCACATCAACATACATAAACACATATACGAAGTTATCAAGTACTCGGCAAAACCCAAATTAGGTTTCCAAAGTGCTTCTCAACGATAAATGACTTCTAAGACTCTTATTCATTGTTACATAAGATAAGAAGTGAATTAGATCAAGGCTCGACGCGTAAAAAGGTCCAGAAAGTCATTTTAGGTCAAACAAGAAAATCTGAAAAGTACAACTGGCGTAAGCTACGCCCTACACTGGCGTAGGTTACGCCCTTTGTAAAATTTTAGGGTAAAGGGGGCGTAAGGTACGGTGTTCTCTAAAGTGCAATTCTTTTGGCGTCTTGAGTGGCGTAAACAGGAGGTTTTGGCGTAAGATGGGGCACTCGGCGTAAGCTACGCCCCAAAGGGCCGTAACCTACGCCCATAGAAAATACACCCAGCGTAGCCTACGCCCCTATGGAGCGTAGGTTACGCCCCTTACTGGGCAGCAACACGACCAAGAACATTTTATGCAGAAAATCATGAACCAAAACCCTATTTCAAGAACCCAAAACCCTAAATCGATATCTAAGGTTAAAGGACTCGCTTTGATGATACATTTGACCTTCTAACACCTAAATACACTTGCCCAAACCCGTATTTCCATCCATAACATCATCAAATTCTCCAAATCGATCAAACCCTAGTTAAACCCTAAATTGACCCGAATCTCGTTTTAAGTCGTTCTAAGACCTGTAACTTCTTGAAAAGGCTAGAAATGCATAAACAAACATAAATAGATGCAAATGGGATGAATTAGACTTACCAAAACTTCCTTCTCGAGCTAGAACCCGATTTATGGCAAAATGGGTAAAAATGCTTTCACTACAACCTTTGATTCTTCGATATGACGATAATGAGGTATAGAAGACTATGATTCTAGTGTTATATCAGTTCCAAAACACCAAGTCGATGTAAATGAGATGAAGAAATGAAATGGGTCTCCTTGCCTTTTACTTGAGAGAAAATGAGAAGGAAATAAGGAAGTAAAATGAAATGAAAGGTGAAAGGGGAGGATAAGGGGAGAAATGGGTCAAGGGGGGCTGATGGGTCGTGGATGACCCACGGGCCGACCCGTTTCTCTTCTCAAGCCAAAATACACATCGTTCTACATTTAAACACGTTTAAGTCATACAATCGACCCGACTAACATAACACATTGTCATTTAATCACAAAACGACCCAAATATTTCATTAACTCAAATTGTTAGCCAAATTACACATAAAGTCAACGGGTCAAAACTCACGGATGTTACAAATGGATCAGAGGCTGCTGGTGGAACATCTGAGTTATCCTCAACTCGCCCGGCACATGAATGCCTAGGGAACCACTCAGAATCGTGGCCCTGAGGATAGTATGGGTGAGATGTAGGAACATAAGTCTGCCTGTAGTCATATGGAGGTGGAGTCTCTCTATACTCAAGACCCGCAATATGGTCCTGATGGTGGCGCACTCGCTCTGAATACTCAAACTGCATCCTCCTGTCCTGCTCATGAGCATATGCCATGGCTAGCTCATAACTCCTCCGCTGCACACCATGCTGAGCAGTCATATCCCACATACTCCTCTCATAAGAGGTCCACTGATTATACTCTCTAGGCTGCTCAATCCCAAAACTCGGCCCAACACCTCTAAATCCAGCACCCAATAAACCATCCCTCCTTTGGGGTTCTTCTTCTTCATTAACCTCCCGAGCACCACTAGACTCACCCCGGCCATTACCACCCACTGGCTCCAGCTGAGCCATCACATCCTCTAGAGTAAACCCCTCCTTAGGAGCTATCAAACGCCCCCCTGATTTCAAATCATTAAGAATTCTACAATAGGGTCTATCCTCCAATCTCCACTCGGTTCCTTGCAACAACCGTTTCATAGAAATAACAACTTGATTAACCTTAATCGTGGGTGAGTCAATTGTAGCGGCTTTTTGTAACAAGATGAGGCGAGAAATAAGCCTCGGGTAGGGCAAGATCAACTTCCCTTTCTTGTTACGGGTCTCCCAAATGTTTGTCATGATGATGTGTCTAAGTGACAAAGCTAACCTTCCCGTTACCAATGCATATAACACCACAACTTCTTGGTGTCTCACTGCAGCCTTGTCACTACTTCTTGGACAAACGTTCCAGCTAAGGACATTCATAATCAATCGGGGCAGTGGTTTCAATCTAGCATGACTTAACTTAAGATTTAAGTTCAAAGCATCTACAGGATAAGTAAACAACTCGGCTACCATTTCTATCCAATTCGTACCCTGATCTACCCCATTCAACACATCATCAGACAAATAATCAAATGGCCTTTTTGACTTAGCACCTATATCAAACTGAGTTATTCTATCCAGGTTAGCAAAAGACATAGTCACTTTTTTACCATCCACCGTACCTACTAGTTTAGTGGTCTCTGGAGGGTTCTTCCCAAACTGTCTCTCTAAAGTGCCCATCCATTCAATAATCCCTTCCAAATTAACTTCAGCATCATCATTGTTATTCCATTTTAAAACATTTTTCCAACCCATGTCTTCAAATGCTTCAATAAAACCAAACCCTCTAAATTCTGGCCAATCAACTTTTCTTTCTCCCAACAATTGTCTACTCATATTTTCTGACGTCCCCATTTTATCCCTAAACAACTCTAATTGCCATTTACGAGGTAAAGAGTATAAGGGAGTACCATATGGCCATTCGGGTTTTTCTTCTTGTTCAACCTCCATCTCTTCTTGTTGGGGTGATCTTTCTTCCTCATCATCATCATCTCTAATGACTTGTCTCTTCTTCCTCTTTGGTTGACTTGAAGAAGGCTCGGTTGCCTTGGCCAAACTTTTCATTAATTTTCCTGCTGCTTTCTTCATCCTATTATCAACAAAACTAACCAAAAAGCAATAAACTTTAGTAATGGTTAGTAATTATAAGCAAAAACAAGAAAATTTTCAAAAATTTCGGTTCTTGACTCACATAAATCTCACAAACGAGGCTGAAATTGAACAAACAAATAGAGGGGTTTTGTAGCTCTCGAAAAATTATGCGATTTAGACTCAAGAATCGTTTGATTTGGTTAAGAATTGAAAAAGATATGGTGATTTGAATGATTAGGGTTCTTAGAAAATTAGTTGGAGAAGAAAGGGTTTGAGAGAGAGAGACACGACTGAGAATGAGGGAGTGAATGGATCGGCCCTTTTTGTGGCTATAATTAAAAGGATTTTTCAGATTTTTAAATTTATTAAATAATAAAAAAAATATATTAAATAATAAAAAATATATATATATTTCTGAAGATTTGAACCGCCTTCCAAACTCGCCTACCGTGTCACACGCTTACTGCCATCGTCCCAGATGGTGGCTTGGAAAAAGATGTTCTGCCGTCTCACTTACCGTAAAACAGAAGACATGGCCGTGTGGTGGCCGTAACACGTTTCAGGGCATTCTAAAGGACCGTCCCACACGCCTCTGAACCGTCCCGCACGCCTGCCCATTTTTTTCCAACCGTGCAGCACGCCAGACACCACCGTCTGGGACGGTGGTCTGGATTTTTGGTTTTTGGCGTTTATGTCACCGTAAAACAGAAGTTGCAGCCGTCTAGCTACCGTGCGCCGTTTCAGAACAATCTGAGGCACCGTCTGACACTGTCCCCCCACCGTGCACACGCCAACATTGATTTTTTTTATTTTTATTTTTTATAACTACAGCCACAAAGTACTTCTTAAAAGTTGCAATTATCTTAATTAAAAACCCCCTTCCCCAACTTAGTGGTACATTGTCCCCAATGTACACCATAAACTAGAGATAGGTTAATCGACTCGATTAATTGCAAAAACGTTTTCTTTCTCACTCAAACCGACCTTCCCCAACTTAATTCACATGCCTAAGTGCTGGGAATTAAGTTCCTTGTGTGATTATGCAAAAACATTACCAAAAACAACTAACAAAGATTACGAAAGGAAACATACCGAAAAAGAAGCTAGAAATCAAACAAACAACGGTTGCCTCCCGTTTAGCGCTAAGTTTATTGTCCTCAGCCCGACATTACCTCAAACGCTTTATGCGACCTCATAAGATGGTGGACTTGAGATGAAGTTCACCATTTCCTTTGTAGCTCCATTGATGTCGGTTGCATCCAAATACGGCTTCAAACGGTGTCCATTGACCATTTGCTTCACACCATCCTTTGGATCTTCAATCTCAATTTCTCCAAACTTTCCAACTCTTGTAATAACATATGGACCCATCCACTTGCTTTTGAGTTTTCCGGGAAAGAATTTGAGCCTTGAATTGTAAAGCCAAACCTTTTGGCCAACTTCAAACACCTTTTTCTTCAATTTGGCATCATGAACCGCTTTCATCTTGTCCTTGTAAGTTGATGCGCATTCATATGCTTCATTTCTCAACTCTTCCAACTCACATAGCTGCAACTTTCTCTCTTTTCCTGCATTCTCAAAGTTCATGTTAACGGCCTTAACGGCCCACAAAGCCCTATGTGCTAATTCTATTGGAAGATGACAACCCTTTCCATAAACCAACCGGTAAGGAGTAGTGCCAATAGGAGTTTTGAAAGCGGTACGGTAAGCCCATAAAGCATCATTCAACTTGGTTGACCAATCTTTTCTATCGGGTCTTACCGTCTTTTGCAAAATCTCCTTGATTTGCCTATTGGACACTTCTACTTGCCCACTTGTTTGTGGGTGATATGGGGTAGCAATCCGGTGGTTTATGCCATACCGTTTGAGAAGTTTTCCAAATTGAAATTTTTTGAAATGAGATCCCCCATCACTTATTATCACACGAGGGATTCCAAATCTTGAAAAGATATTGCTTTGCACAAACTTACACACAACGGTATGGTCATTGGTTCTAGTGGCTATGGCTTCTACCCATTTGGAAACATAGTCTACGGCCACTAAAATGTAGTAATTACCAAAGGAATTAGGGAAGAGACCCATAAAGTCAATGCCCCAAACATCAAAAATATTAACAACTAAAATAGGTTGCATGGGCATTTCATTCCTTTTGGTGATACTACCTAGTTGTTGACACCTCACACATTTCTTAACAAATTCAGCGGCATCTTTAAAGATACTAGGCCAAAACAAACCACAATTTAAAACCTTGTAACCTGTCTTTTGACCGCTGAAATGACCTCCACACGCAAATGAGTGTGCATGCGTCAACACCTCTTGAATCTCCTCTTCCGGAACACATCTTCTCACCAATTGATCCGGGCCAACTTTGAACAAGTCTGGCTCATCCCAAATGTATTGCTTTGCTTGTGCCAAGAATTGTTGTTTCTTTCTCTTAGCCCAATGTTCCGGTATCTTACCTGCGGACAAAAAGTTAACAATATTTGCATACCAAGGGACAACAGAAACGGTTAGTAAATGTTCATCCGGAAACATCTCATTAATCTCCTTGGTTGAACCATCATCCATAGATTGAATTCTTGACAAATGGTCTGCCACCACGTTCTCACTTCCTTTCTTGTCTCGGATTTCCAAGTCAAACTCTTGTAGTAGCAACACCCATCTAATTAGCCTTGGCTTTGCATCCTTCTTTTCCATCAAATGCTTAACCGCGCTATGATCTGTGTACACTATAACCTTGCTACCACAAATATAAGAACGAAACTTATCAATAGCATAAACAACCGCAAGCAATTCTTTTTCGGTGGTTGTATAATTCAGTTGGGCATCCGATAAAGTCTTTGCTTGCATAATAAATTACAACGGGTTTCTTGTCCACCAGTTGTCCCAAAACAGCCCCAATGGCAAAGTCACTTGCATCACACATGATTTCAAATGGCATGGACCAATTAGGTGATTGCAAAATGGGGGCTTCAACCAACTTTTCTTTCAAGGTTTCAAAAGCTTTCAAACACTCATTATCAAACACAAAAGGTACATCTTTTAACAATAAATTGCACAATGGTTTGGTAATGACACTAAACCCTTTTATGAACCTTCTATAGAACCCGGCATGTCCAAGAAAAGAACGGACACCCTTAACATTGGTTGGAGGGGGTAAAGTAGAAATGACTTTGATTTTGGCCCGGTCAACTTCCATGCCTTTACTTGAAATTACATGACCTAAAACCGTCCCCTCTTGAACCATAAAGTGGCTCTTTTCCCAACTTAAAACCAAATTTGTCTCAACACATCTTTTCAAAACTTTGGTTAGTTCATTGAGACAATTATCAAAGGTTTGGCCAAAAATTGAAAAATCATCCATAAAGATTTCTAGGGAATCACCGACCATATCTGAAAAGATACTCATCATGCACCTTTGAAAGGTGGCTGGAGCATTACATAACCCGAATGGCATTCGCCTAAAGGCAAAAGTCCCATATGGGCATGTGAATGTGGTCTTGTGTTGGTCATCGGGATGGATAGCAATTTGATTATAACCCGAATAACCATCTAGAAAACAATAAAACTTCTGACCTGCAAGCTTTTCGATGATTTGATCAATAAATGGCAATGGGAAATGATCTTTGGAAGTAGCGGTGTTCAACTTCCGGTAGTCAATGCACACCCTCCACCCGGTGATGGGTCGGGTTGCAATTTGTTCACCACTATCTCCTTTCACCACTTGAATTCCAGCTTTCTTAGGTACCGTTTGTGTTGGACTTACCCATGTGCTATCCGAAATTGGGTAAATAATTCCAGCATCCAACCACTTAAGCACCTCTTTCTTCACCACTTCACGCATATGAGGATTCAACCTTCTTTGAGCATCACGTGAAGGTTTAGCTTCAGCATCGGTGATGATTTTGTGCATCACAATTGATGGACTAATGCCTTTCAAGTCGGCAATTGTCCATCCAATGGCCGCCTTATATTCTTTGAGCACCTTTAGTAATGCCCTTTCTTGAACTTCTTCCAAGTTTGATGCAATGATCACCGACAAAGTCTTCTCATCTCCCAAAAATGCATACTTCAAATGTGATGGGAGTTCTTTCAATTCCACTTGTGGTGGACTTTCAATGGATGGCTTAAGATGGGTATCAATATGATCCGGTAGACTTTCCACTAAATGAGTCCATGGTGGTCTACCTTATTGAACGGCCATGATTTCCCATTCTTTCTCCTCCTTTTTCAATGCCTCACTATGCTCCAAGATTAACCTATCAACCAAAGCACAAGTCTCCCGTGTGTCTTCCTCATTTTCATGAGGAATGCACTCATCAATGACGTCGCCATAAAGCATTCGTCACTAACTACGGGGTTAGGAACACTAGCAAAAACATTTAACCTCAATCTATGGTTGCCAAAAGTCATTTCAACCGTACCCCTTCTACAATCAATTAATGCATTAGCGATGGCCAAAAAGGGTCTACCCATGATGACATTGGGCTGCCTAACATTACCGCTCGGTGCAAAATCGAGTACCAAAAAGTCTACGGGGTAATAGAAGTCCTCCACTTTACAATGACATCTTGGACAATTCCTCTTGGAAGTTTTAGTGACAAATCAGCCATCACCAAGGTGGTGTCGACTTTTTCCAAGGGTCCAAAGTCATATTGGTCATACAAAATACCCGGTAGGATACTCACACCCGCCCCCATATCCAAAAGTGCCTTATTCATTTTAAAATCACCAACTTGAATAGTAATTAAAGGCGCTCCCAGATCTTGGAGTTTAGGTGGGAGTATACCCATCACAACGACACTAACTTCTTCATTTAAAACAATTTTCTTTGGAAGCTTATGGTGCCGTTTTTGGGTACACAACTCCTTAAGGTACTTAGCATAAGCCGGAACTTGCTTGATTATGTCAATAAGAGGTATATTGATTTTCACTTGTTTAAAAATTTCCCACATTTCTTCCTCATATGGACCTCTTTTCTTAAGTGTAGGCCTAAGTTTTGGATCAATCAAAGCCAAAGGAAAAGGAATGGTATTACCCTCCATATCTTTTCCTTGTTTTTCAGAAAATTTTTCACTAGACCTATTGTTTTCTACCTCTTTAAAAGACACTTTTTTAGTTAATTTAGGTAGAACAAGTTCCGGTTCATGCTCACTATCTTCATTCTCATCAACATCCTCCACCACACCATCAACAAGTGATGATGGAGGCACAACTTTATTATCATAAACTTTACCACTACGAAGAAGACTTACATTGTTGATTTCCACATTTTTGACATTCTTGGAGCCGCCACTTTGATGTTGTGGATTGATCTTCGTATCACTTGGTAGCTTTCCCGGATTTCTCCTCAATTCCGATACATCCTCCGCCAATTGACCAACTTGCTTTTGCAAAGACTCAACCGTCTTATCCCGAATCTCATTCTTTCTATCCATCTCCTTCAAGTACTCCATGATCTCCCGGGTTGACACATCATTGCCTCCCGAAGGCCCACCTTGATTATTACCTTGTTGATAGTTCCTTGGGTAGCCTCTATTGAATCCTCCCTGATTTTGGCCACCTTGGTAATTCCCTTGGTTGTAATTTCGGCCTTGGAATGGTTGAGATGGTGCTCCACTGTTTTGGTTGTTTCCTTGAAAGTTCGGGTTGAGTTGATTTGAAGAATTTCCATATCGAAGATTTGGATGGTTTCTCATTCCCGGATGATAAGTGTTGGAGTTCATGTCAAACGACCTCTTTTCTCCATACACTTGATTCACCTCTTCAACTTGTTCCGGGACTAATGGACATTCCAAAGCCGTATGTCCAAGCTCATCACAACTCTCACAAATCGGATATTCTTGAGAAACTTGAGCAACACCCCTATTTTCAGCTTTCCCCAACTTGGCAAATTTTCGTTCCAATGCTTCAAGTCGATCTTTGGTGGCTTGATCACTTGTTGATGAAGTAGAAGCTATTGGATGCCTTGCTCTTCTATTAGATTGTGCTTGCCTTTTTGAGTTGACACTCATTTTCTCCAAGAATTCCCAATCAACATCTTCGGGATTAGTCAAGAAAGTTCCATTGCTAATTGAATTTACATCTCTTTTCTCTTCCGGTAATAAACCATCATAGAAAGCCGTGATCAACTCCCATTTAGCAATTCCATGGTGAGGACATGTTCTCAACAACTCATTAAACCTCTTGAATGATTCATGAAATGTTTCACCCGATTGTTGCTGAAAAGTTCTAATGGAAGTCCTTGCATCACTAGTCTTTTGCATGGTATAATACTCATCCAAGAATTGTTGTTGCATTTCAGCCCATGTAAAGATGCTACCCGATGGCAATGCTAAGAACCATTGCTTTGCTTTATCTTTCAAAGTGAACTGAAATAAGACTAGTTTGACTTCATCCGGTGAAAAACCTTGGCCTCCAATGGTGCCACATATTGCTTCAAACTCCGATATGTGCAAATAAGGCTCTTCCGATGCCTTCCCATAGAAACTCGGTAAAATGCTCAAACATTGCGGCCTAACCTCAAAAGCTCTACCCCTTAACACCGGTGGTACTATAGGTGAAGCATTAATGGCTATGGCGGGTCGGAAATGACTATCAACTCCTTGTGGTGGAGGTTGATAGTTCATGTTTGGCATGGCTCGGTTATGTGGTTGATGATTTGGTGGAACTCCACGACGGTAGTGGCGTGGTGGTGGACCATGAGGAACTCTTGGTCCTTGGTGGATGTATTGAGGTTGGTTATATTGGTTGTATTGATAGTTTTGCGGTTGCACATAATCTTCCCCATCATTCCAATCATACCCATCCGCATGATCATCAAATCTCCCATCATCCCAATTATCAACCCTATCATATACCGACTCCTCTGCACCTCGTGATGCATCTCCAACATAGGTTGGTGTTCCTTGTCGGTTGGGATTGGTGTAACCACTCCTTATTGATCGGGTTGGATGTGATGGTTGACGTTGGTTTTGAAGTTGTGCATTTGGTTCAGGGTTGGTTTCTTGGTGAATTCCGGCAGGTGGGATGTTTCTTTGTGAGTTACCGGGTCACTCATGGTTGCACGATGAAGTACTCGGTTTCTCCTAGCTGTTTTCTCAATTTCCGGATCAAACAACAAAGGTGACTTCTTCTTTGAATACCTCGTATGCATACACAACCTGTAATCTACACAAACAACACACCTCGTGTAACACTGAACTACAAGAATTCAAAAGGAAATAAACAAACTACTAACTAAAACTAAACTAATTCTTTTTTTTTGAATTTTCTGAAATTTTTTAACTAAACTAATTTAAAACAAACTTTAACACTTTGCACACCGATTCCCCGGCAGCGGCGCCAAAATTTGATCGATGTCGTTGGACCGATCAAAAATATAAACTAAATACCACTAATTAGCAAGGGTAAGTCGAGTATCGTTTCCACAGGGAATCATGGGAAAGTGTTAAACAATTTACAAAGTTAAGTAAACTAGACATAAACTTAAAATTGATTGATTGATTGATTTGATTAACAACTAAAATTGATTATGAACTTAACAAAATAATTCAATTAAATAAAAGGGACCATTCTCATGTTTCAAATTATGTTTTCAAAAGTATAACCTAACTTATGTTCATTGGAAACCACATAGACATGATTCGTTATACGCTTGGATTGAATGAATGTTAAGAATTAATCAATTAAGTTGTGATGATTCACGATAACGAAAACCGGGGAATTGACACAACTAAATTATCTATTCATTAACTAGATTACAAATTCATAAGAGATTCTTCCAATAATAATTGATTAACAAGAATTTGAAATCAAAAGTTAATTACATCAAATTTGTATATAATTATAAGAGTTAATTACACTTTTCGTTCTTGTGGTTTGCACCAACTTTCAGGTATCATCCCTGACTTCACGAAATTACGTGTTTCATCCCTGAGTATGGAATTCCGTTAACATATTTGGTCCACGACCCAAACGGACGTTAAATATGTGGTCACATGACCTGCACGCTGAGGGTATAATGGTCATTTCATTGTTCATGGATAGAATATCATCTTCTTCCCTAACCAAATCAGTCCATCCATTTTCTTCCAAGAATTCAAAGATCTATATATCTAAATATCAAAATCAATCCTTATATAAATCCTTTTAATTAAATTTTTAGTTTTACTTGTATATATAACTGTATCTATAACTATATCATTATTTTATCATCACAATCAAAAATCAAAAACCAAAATCTTATATCCACAGATCTATAATCAAAAGGAAATTCAGAAAACACTTTCATATCTATATTTATATCTGTGTCTATATATATCTACTAATCTATGTCTATATCTCCATATCTATGTATAAATGTATATAGATCTGATTGGAGGCTGAGTAACATAGATATTCTTAAGTCACAAAAGGAGTAATGAATCTTAACAAAGTGTGAATCTAAGGGGGTAATGCAACTCGTTGTATATCTACTTCACTGCCATAGCCCATCGAACACCCCCCATCACTTTCACTCCAGCCCTAATTGTCTAGGCCCACCGAGCACCTCAATCTCTGCCACCACTCCATCACTTCTATCTCCACCCACCCACCTATTACAGCCCCTCAGGAACCTCCACCAAGCCGAGAATCACCAAGTAAAGAACCCCCTCTGGTAATCTGAAGTTATATATATATAAGATAAATTGGTATATATATAGACATATGAATAAATAGCGTCGGATCTTGGTGGTGGTGGGGCGGGGATCCCGGATCTTGGATGTGGTGGGGCGAGAACAGATCTTGATGGTGGTATAAGGTGGCCGCATCTCGGTAGTGTTGGTGCTATGATCTTGCAGGTGTATGTATATATATCTATATTATATGAGAGTCTATGTATATATATAGAAAAATCCAGGTAGAGATAGATGTATATAGTTATTGATAGATGGATCCAGATACGATATAGATAAATACATAAATTTATTATACGTATTCTTATTAAATTATTAGAAGAGTTGATTTGTTATGTGGTATATTGGGGTTTTGATTTATTGGATAATTTATTGTTTTTTGTTTTTTGTTTTGAAGAAACTGAATAACAGAGATGGAAGAAGATGAGAGAGAGAGGGCAGCCTGGCAAGAGTTAATCACACTTTTTACATTTTTGATCCCTGAAAAATCGAACTGACCATTGTACCCATGGTGTGCTTGTCACGTGGTCATGTATTTAACGTATGTTAGTGGTGTGGACCAAAAATGTTGACGGAGTTCCAAACCTAGGGATGAAAATTGTAATTTACTCTAATTATAATACAAGGAAACTCTTTGTAACACTACGAGAGATATAAATATTATTTATTAACGATATCTAATCATTTTGTTGTTGGTTATTAGAGGTAAGAGTGCATTCGTCAAATAAAATCGGCAAGTAACATCGGCTCTTTTTGGCCGATTGTAATGAACGTTGTGAGCTTTATTTGTCACTTTTTTTAAATAAAAAAATTCTCAAAACTAACATTGTCTCCATTTGACAAGAGTTGGCACTACACACTACAAATTGGCAAGAATTGACAAGTTTTTGGCTCGACACGTGGCGGACTCCTACTGGCTAAAAAACAAGTCAAAACTTGCCAATTTGCTAAATATTGAAACTGCACCCTTGCCCCTTACAAGTAGTTTAATACGAGTATTTGATCGTTGTCGTTGGATCGATCAAAAATATAAACTAAATACCACTAATTAGCAAGGGTAAGTCGAGTATCGTTTCCACAGGGAATCATGGGAAAGTGTTAAACAATTTACAAAGTTAAGTAAACTAGACATAAACTTAAAATTGATTGATTGATTGATTGATTTGATTAACAACTAAAATTGATTATGAACTTAACAAAATAATTCAATTAAATAAAAGGGACCATTCTCATGTTTCAAATTATGTTTTCAAAAGTATAACCTAACTTATGTTCATTGGAAACCACATAGACATGATTCGTTATACGCTTGGATTGAATGAATGTTAAGAATTAATCAATTAAGTTGTGATGATTCACGATAACGAAAACCGGGGAATTGACACAACTAAATTATCTATTCATTAACTAGATTACAAATTCATAAGAGATTCTTCCAATAATAATTGATTAACAAGAATTTGAAATCAAAAGATAGATGGAATTCATTCAAAGTTATAAACAAGTAATCATTCATTCAAACCAAACAACATTAGATGCAAAACACCATTAAGAATTAAACATCTAATCCAACTTGAACATAAGAAAGGTTGAATACAATTGTCTTACATAATTGTTCACATGAGAATGATCAAAAGGAAATTAGCCTAGTATCTTCATCATTGATTCTTCAATTAAGGCTTGAATCTCCATGGAATTGTGAATTGATGGTGATATTGGGGTGTTGAGAGGATGAAAAACTGCTCCAGGTGTGTGAAATATGTGAAAGATAACTTCCAAGTTCGTGTGGAATAATGATATAAACTGAATAATAATTAATTCCACAAAATTCGGAATTTTATGCAGATGGCCACCGTCCCGCACTGTGGCTATGGGCGTCCTGCACTGTGCCCCAGAAATGGCAATTTTCCAGATTTCCTTCTTGACTCGATTCTTGACTTTGCTTGACTCGTTTATGATCCACTTAACTCCATTTCATCACTTAATGACCTGAAACACTTAAACAAACATAAAGCCGCCCTAATCGTCTAATAACATTCACAAAACATGTTATTTTTGCATAGTAAGATCATGTAGACTAGGCGTTTATCAGTAATGCATTAAATATCATTGGTTTATTGCATTTATTTTCTCATTCCTTGCTAAACAATACTGGAGGTCTTTGTCTCTGAAGACAGAGTTTAAAGGTTCGATTATGATATATAGCAATGTTGGAGGTCCTTTTCAAACTTAGTCTCAATCTTCTTTATATACCGTGAAAAGCGGCATTCAGATTTAAAACTCAAAAGATGGAATTGGGTATTAGTATTACTTATTTATTTTTACATTATATTCATAAAATTTCTTTACAATAGATTGTAAAATAATATTAATATATAACTTTTCTAAAAGATAAGCTAACATATAATTACTTGATAATATTAGCTTATGTACAAGGTAGTTTATAAATGAATGACACATTTATTTACTACTTTTTTTTTAACATTCAAAGAAGGCTTTTATTGATGAAAAACTAGCGAGCTGCTAGGAAGTACAACGGATTATAGATACAAAGTTATAGAACTCAAAGATTGAGACAAGAATCATGAAAGCTAGACATTGAAGGAGTTCCATTTTTCCCAATCGACCCGGAGTTTACTGGACCGAGTTGAAAGCCAGAGAAAACTTGTTGCTTTAATTTCCTTGATAGCAAAACGGATCGATGGTTGCTTGTTTGAGAATATGCAATCATTACGGCATTTCCAAATTACCCACACATATGCGAGCACCACAAGGTTAATAAGAGCTCTACGTTCAGAGTTAATCATGGAATGTTTGTGAATCTCGAACAAGTCTTGGACACAAGAGAGGTTGTAGGACGGTAGGTTACACCAGTTGGTCACACAATGCCATAGTGTGCAAGCAAAAGGACATTGCAAGAAGAGATGCACAACAGTTTCGTTGGTTTGATTACACATAGATGTTGGGATTTTATTAACTATACAACTTTTTGTATCGGAAATGGATGTTCATAATTTGAAAGGACTTCAAATTAGTTTATTCAAAACTTAGGGTTTATAGTGTAAATAATTAAAATTCAATTTAATTAATCATAGTCGAACTCAACTTCCCTTAAAAGAGATGTAGAATTCGAAACCCTAATAATATATAAAAGTCGAATTCGACTTCCCTTGTGAAAGGGAGGTCGAATTCCAAACACTAATTTAATCCAAAAACGTTTAATTAAAAACCTTTTAATAAAACATGAACATCCTTAATTAGTTACGATTAATTAATTAAGCAAGTAAATTAATCTAGTTTAATTCACTTATGCAATAATTAATTAACCTAACTAATTATATATATGCGGAATAAGTTAATAAAACAATTAACTAATTAATTCCCTAATTACGATCTATCATGCATGCAATATAACCAACTAATAAATAAATAAATAAACAAAGAAAGAAACCTAACCTCTTTGTAGAACCCAGAGACGAGAACTCCGTCACGTACTAGAGCCCAGTGTAGGAACTCCTCTAAAGACTCGTACACACGAACGGATCTTCGGCACTTAGTCAAGTGCTAGCTATAACTCCAAGTTATAACAAAAACCCACCATATATAAAAATTAACTAGAAAAGCTTAGTCGAAAACCCTTTCCAAAGGGAAGGGATTTTCGACCCTAGCTTCACAAGAGAGAAGAGAGGATTGAATTGAAAAAGGGTTTTGGGTCTCTATTTATAAGAATAGAAGACCCCTAGGTTTCCTTATCCCAATCAATGTGGGACAAGAAAACAACCCTTTTTCCTTTTCTCCTTTGTTCGTGTGTGGCCGACCCCATGGGGTATACGAGCCAATCTTGTTTGGCCCATGGTCAAATGGATTGGCCCATGGTGCTTAGGTGCTCGATCCGATTTCGACCCGGTTCGACCCGCTAGTCATTTCCAAATCTATTTTTGGAAACTTTCTAAAAAACAATTTTAGAAACCTCTAGTTATTATCTTTTACAATGGATATTTGTTATTTATATGAAGTTCAACTAAGCCCTCCTCATTCTTCGCGTGCGACCCTAAAGGTTCATAGATATGAGGCCGTATAAATATATTGGAATATTCTCATAATTTCAACAATAGAGCACCTGTTGGAGGCAACCGTGATGTTCCTTCTTGTCAGTTGGTCGGTAGTAGGGATTCTATCCATTTCCAGCCTCCATCCGAGAATGTTAACCTTTAATGGTGCGACTTTGTTCCAAGGAATGGGCCATTGAGTTGGGCCTTGTGTTTTGGACAGCAAGTGTAGCTTCATAGACTTGACAGAAAAGACGCAGAGGTGTCCATCTCCAACCATCATTCGTTATATAAAGAAAAGGGTTATAATCGTTAACTCAAACGGGTCAAATACTTCAAAATTCAAAACAAACAAAATGCATAATAATTGAATGAGATTTTTTCTTATTGTATTACCTTGGGAAGGTATGTATTTTTGACTTAAATATACGTAGTTGGAAATTTAATCAGAGTATCTCGTGTTTATTTTTGAACCTTGTGGCCACCTTTACCATTATACATAACAAGATTTTAGGTCGTAGAAGTTATAAAATACGGATTGAGATCCTCTAAAGTTAAAACTCAAATAGTAAAGTTGACATTTTGACTATTGGATTGAAATTAAAGGCCAAAATACAAAAATCATATATGAATCTTGACCTTTGATTTTAATCCAAAAGTCAAGATGTTCTCAACTTTACCTATAAAATTGAAAACACCTTTAGAGGATTTTCATCCATAAAATACCTTTACCATATAAACATAATAAGATTCGAAAATTAGGTCTTCAAGTTAGATATGACAATTGACAACCACGACTACACGAGGCCCTTGATTAAAATCAAACAAAATAATAGGATTTTTAATCATGCAAAAATGAAATCAAATTAATCAATCTTGTTAAGTCCATTGAATTTCTCTAATCCAATCCAAGGGGGTATCACGATTTACGACGAACTTCCCTCAGAAAAATATATGGGCCAGCTAATCATCAACACATAAAAACCCAGCCCAATATCCAAGGCCCTAAAAGCTCGTACATCCGGATATATAAACTTGCAAATACCCCCATTTCGACCTCTCTTGAATCTTATTATCATCTGTTTGCTTCTTGCTAGGGTTTTCATAAGGCGGCTACTATTATATCTCAAAACACCTAACAATCAAGCAATCATGGTGAGCTATTTCTTTCTTTTTAATCACATAATATTATTACTCTGTTTCATATATATACATAATATATAGATATAGATATAATCTGTAGATAAAAGTTTAATTCTAGATAAACTTTTATTTATTTGTATACATATATTATATATGTATCATGTGAACTAACTCAAAAATATATATGTCTCTGTGTGTGTAAAAATAGACGCTACCAAACGATGTTGATTTGTTGAACCCACCAGCTGAATTGGAAAAAAGGAAGCATAAGCTCAAGCGCCTTGTTCAGTCTCCCAATTCTTTCTTCATGGTATTACTTTATTTATATTTATTTTTATGTATTTTATATTATTATGTATTCTTAAATTTGAGTTTTTTCTTTTTATAATCAATTTAGTTAAGTTTGTGCATTGAAATAATGGGAATCAAGTGATAGTTGAATATGTAATTAGTTTTGTTGTAGCTAAATCTGAATGATTAATAACTGTTTATTTCCTATTTAAATAATATAATAATAACCTGACCGCCTTGATTATCTGCTTTCTGAAAATTAAAATGGTAGATACCGGTTTTAGAAGTGCAATGCCTAACATAATGTAAATATTAGAGGGGTTTACATGTTTGATTTATCCACCTCGGAACTTGCAGCTTTTGCGACCGGTACCGTATGTTTATTTTGTGCTAAGTACTGTTCTTAAATTGTGTTTTTGAATGTGTAGTTTTGCAAGTTTTGTAGGGTTTAATGGTTCATACGTATCTAATTTCTCCATGATAGTTTTTTTGAGTTGTATTGTTTTCTGATTAACTCGAATTGATGCAGGATGTCAAGTGCCAAGGCTGTTTTAACATGTAAGTGATGATTATCATATTTTATTATTCCGTTAATATAAGTGAGTTTGTTACTATATTTGTTATCCAGTTGACTGATATATGTGTCCTTGTTTGTCATTTGGTTTTACAGAACTACTGTGTTTAGCCACTCCCAAACGGTGGTGGTGTGTGGAAACTGCCAGACAGTGTTGTGCCAGCCTACCGGTGGTCGTGCTAGACTTACCGAAGGATGTTCTTTCCGCAGAAAGGGAGACTGATGGAAATAGTGGTTTTTTACTTTTGATCTGGTATAATGGCTAAGTAGAAGGTACTTTTGGATTATGGCTTGCAAACAAGAGTAATGTTTTTGATGTTTTTTATGCTGTTTTTATGTGGACATGCAGCCTTTTTGTTTCGCTTATGACTTTTGTGTCTTTTTTACGTTTATTAAATTTTCTATCTTGTTTGTGAGCTCTTGCTGGCTGATACCAATGATCCTTGTGTTAATTTTTTAGCTATTGGTTGAATGCTATTGTCATCTAATGATTGTTATCAAGAACCCCTTTCTTCAATTAGTTTGACAATTACTACCATTATTTCCAAGGTTTTTATTTAGTGTTTCTTAACCAACTTCCGGATGTAGCCTTTTTCTGCTGGATGTTGATTCAACTGTCTTAGCTTTCAGATATACTAGGCGAGTGATGGCCTTCCTAGTATAGTCCTGATCTACCAACACGACAACACTCTTTTGTCATTGGCCTCTTGTTATTTAATCTATATGTTGGCTCAAATGTGAAATGGCTTCGCTTTCAGTATTTGTTTGGTTTTACTATGCCAGTGATGGTGAACCTTAGGATTGTCCTCATCCACCAACACCGATCTATCATTGGTCTTGTGCTTTTAGGATATTCTTCTATCTGAAACAAGTTAGTCGTCCAGCATTCTTACTCCGTTTTATCCTATTGAATACCCTTTAAGAAGATTGACTGGATTGATCAGAACTGTAATGTTCATAGTTGATTTAGCTTAGTGTCAATAGTTAGTCGGGATACATATGATTATATTTTGTTAGGTTATCTGTGTTTGAATCGTAATTTATCAGGCTCGGGTTTTTATTTTTGACCACAATTCTTGATCAATGAGCTTTAAACATAAGCAGGCAGAAAGCTGTCTATTTCTTCCATCAGATGTGTCTGTCAAATTCTACTATACATTTAAGCATGTTGGCTGTTGCTATACTGCCAATGCTAAGATTGATGAACATTTAGTTTGGCACAACATGAATGTGCGTATTTGTACAGCAGGTAGAAGGATGTGAAGATAGGATAGGGAGATCCAAACAATTACACGCACTATACTTTATAGTTTATATAGAAGGATATACTGATGGGGTATGTAGAGGCTAGCTAGTCTGTAGTATGCCCACCGGTGTTCGGGCTACACTCATTGTACGACCTCGAGCCCCAGCCAAAATTTTGTTACATATATATACACATATATACATATAAATACACACAGTGAACTTGTATTAGAAGTTATTTGGCTGGATTTACTGGGATGTACATAAATATTTCGCTGGTTAATGCACATATATAGATGACTTAAATATTGTCTCATCTAATGATACCACGATGGCATGAAAAAGTTAAAAGTTGCTGGATTGTGAAAACATGTTGCAAGTCATATATATCCTCTATGTTAGTATATTTTGAGCAGAAATTATAGTGAGATCACATGATCTCTTCGTAAAACGCAAGTGGAGTCGAGAGAAAGGAACCTAGCTAGCTATAGCATCTTGACTTATAATGCTAGCTATTTTCATCATAAAATGCGTTGGCCGATGTCCATCAAGCCATGTGTCCATCCCTTCTATTCTTTAATTTATAATCTAAGTCAATAATAATAAAGGTTTTTAATCAACAAAATTAACTTATTTTCATAACATATTTGGTATTAAGACCCAAAATTTATAAAAGATGACATTTAGGTCCGTAGATCACTCATCACTCTATAGAAAAAACATCCCATACAGAGTCATGTGTTATTTACTTACTTTTTTTGGTCATTTTATATAATTTATGTTTTGATCATTTAAGTTATTGTACTACTTAAATTAATTAACCATGGTTTGTGATTTTCAGAATGGGATACCATGGGATATGCGTATGCCTTTTTTTGTTTGTTTTTTTTTTCTTTCAAAAACACGAGTCATGTTATCTTTTATATTATGAGGATAAGGTATGAATAGATTACCATGGGATATACTAAAACGGTTTTTTAACGAAATATTCAAAGAAGAATGAATGACTATTAGTAGCTCGATTACATAAACTAAAGAGTACAAAATAAATACAAGAAGGAAAAACTACAGCTTAAACACCATATATGTTCAGATTTTAACTAAGAAGAAACTAAAATGAATGAAAAATTTGAGATGTCTATGAAAAAAATTTGGATTTTGTTTACTAAGAGTTATAGTTTAGCTTTTTATTTTTAAATATATTCTCTATTTAATGTTTAAACATTTAGCAAAAGATACACAAATACTTAGTACTTACAAAAGCAAATTCATAATTAAGTAATTAAATGATATCTGATTAAATTACCTTAATTTATCCCGGCTGCTCGCATGACAATATTGAATTTTTGGTTAAACACAGACATATATGATATTGTTGCGAATATAATTGTCAAACTCACGTGTGTGACAACATAAATATGTGTGCACGGATATAAAGACCCCATAATTTAACTTATACCTTTTAGTTAAAAACTAATATATAAATCAATCTCAAATACCAACATTTGAAGTATGGTTTAGTTTAAAGAAGGAAGAAAGGAAGCAAATCACATGATGCATGATGGCTAATTAGATGATTTATAATCTACGTCCAACGGTATATAATATCATAAAATAGATTAAATATTAGTGGAGAAATTATCAAAAAGATGTTTATCACTTGTATACTTATGCATAATATGTTCGTTTATTTTTTATATCTCAACCTCCCTATACACCATCGAGGTATTAAGACCCAAAATTCATAAATAACGGCATTGTGTATAAGTGTATTTACTTACTTACTATTCGTTTATTTTCTAACGACTTTGGGAAGTTTTGATAGCTGTGGGAGGGTAAGCTTACGATGGTAGAGAATGACTAACATCGGCCAACAAAGGCTTTATAGTGTGTCACATTTTTATTGAGCGTAAACGATAACAATATTAATTATATTGAGTAACAAATTGCAAATGCAAATCTTGATATTATTGGAATGAGATAAAAATATAAAGGATTTTGCTAGTAAAAAGTAAAAACCTTTAGTATTGTCAGTAAAAAATAATGGAGTACAAAAATACTACTGTATTTGAGGTTTTTTTACATGTTTATCACAATCCAAATGTGTTATACGTTAAATGGATTATTTAATATACTCCCTCCGTCCCATTTTAATTGTCCTATTTTGACTGGTCAAGTCTTTTTCTTCCGACTTTGACCGTAAATATCTTTGTTTATGTTATATATTAGTTGGTTAAAGTTATATCAATGAAAAGTACATTTAAAACTCAATCAATTCATATATGTTATATCGAGTGTTATATAATACAAACAAAAATATTCACGGTCAAAGTTGAAAGAAAAAGACTCAAAAAGTCAAAATATGACTCTTAATATGGGACGGAGGGAGTAATAAGTATTCAAAGTATATAAATTGGTTGGGCGGTGGCCAGGTAAGACCTGGCTTCGGAAGTAGACTAGCTAGCTTTGTATAATGAGTATATATAATAGGACATTTTGATTAGCTACACTCACCTAGAGTCTTAGCATTTGGCAAATTGACTAAGGAGATATCAAGTAGACGACTAATCCTCCTATTTGAGGTAAGCTTATTAATCCTAATCTTTCTATTTTGGAAACAAAAGTATGAACGATTTATCATCACATTTGTTTTGAGTGATCATCACATATAGTATTTGTTGTGGAACAATTGAGTATATATACATAAACTTGGTTGGTGCTTGTAATATACTTGTCACTTTTTATGTAATTTGTAATGCATGCGATTTGAAATAGATAAAAAGAATAAAGAATAAAACAGGTGTTTGTGAATCTTCTTCTTTGATATATTACTATAATCAAGGGCTATTTGATTGGAAAGTACTTCAACTTGTCTCGAATGTCTTTTTTAAGACTATACTTTTAAAATGTCTATTGTGAGGATTGAAACTGGTAAAATCGTCTTTTAAGGGACCGTGTTCAGGTACCCGGTTACCTTTAATTTTTAAATTCATTTTCCTTTTTGTTAATGCTTATGTGGCTATTCCATGTCATTTAATCATATTTAATCATTTTCCATGTCATATGATTGACTTTCAGTTATTTGCGTTTTGACCACATTTAGGGGTAAATCACTGATCACATGGAAACATATTTCATTATCTTCATTTATCTTCTCCAACTCATATCTAACACTAATTCTAAATCCATTAAAACCCATGTATAGGTTTGTATACATTTCCCTTTCGTTGTATCATCTATATATCTCTTTCTCCCTCCCGATATGTTTCTTTTTCTTTTTATGTATGTATTGGGTTCTTTAGGGGATAGAAATCTTTTTGAGACAACAAGCAAGCAAGCAAAAAGCTTGACGATCGACCAAACTAATTCGTGGCTGTTGCTAGCTTTCTCGTGAAGATCGACATTATAAACCACTATTGCTAACGGTCCAACCACCATCACCACCATGAATATGACGGTCCAACCACCATCTCCACCACCGTGACCGCAACCCAAAAACCATAGTCGCCATTGCCAACATCGAATACTAGAAAATCAAGCTCAGAGATGGTGACTTCTAATCAAACTCAAATCATGGTTTTCAAAACCCCATATCCAAAATCCGTCGTCGGATACCATTTCCGGTAACCATTGCCGGGAAAAGTTTAGACCACACGATCTGAATATATTAGAGATCTGAACATATTATTGAATATATTACAGATCTGAACATAATATTGAACTAACGGATACTAAATATTTTGAGCAAAAGAGAAGATGGGTTTTTACTAGATACCGAAAAAACCAAGAAAGAGTGGTGTTGGGGGTTGTGGTGGCGCAGTGGTGACCTTTAGGTGGTGCGGCAGCTACGGCACGACGGGGGTGTCGGCAGAGACGACGGTGGGGTGGCCGGAATCAGAAAAGGTATAGAGAGGGAGATGAGTGTGTCCTGTGATTTTCTTATACATATGTATGCAGATACATATATCTATATCTATATTATAATTAAATCAAATTTAATAAATAAAGGTAAAGTGGGGTCCAAAGTATACATCTAGATGCCAAGTAAGCAATGACCGGCTCCATTTTATATCTCAGCCGGTAAAGACCCCAAATAGAAGTTTCTCCCGGTTTCGTTCCCCCGAATAAACATTTTAAAAGTATAGTCCTAAAAAAGACATTCGAGACAAGTTAGGGTATTTTCCAATCAAATAGCCCTATAATCAATGAGTACTTTGTTTAGTTGTTAATTTGTTATGGTCTTATTTTCTTTAAGTTTATAAAGCTAATAGTCATGAACAACAATTCACTCTAAATGGTAAGATATGGGCTTAGTATTTAAGTATATGTACCTTATTGTATTAGTATGAAAATGATTTAATTGAGATTGAAGTGACAAAATGAGCGAGCTGCGCCATATCTATACTATTATATAAAGCAGGACCCTCTTTTTTCAATTCTCAATTAAGGAATTGAAACGCCTAATATACCCCTCAACTTTATAGATAATTACCAATTTACCCCTAAGCCTCTCCAATCATCACCACCTACAACCACTGCCGCCTACAACCACCGCCAACCCCAACTTTATAGATAATTACCAATTTACCCCTAAGCCTCTCCAATCATCACCACCTACAACCACTGCCGCCTACAACCACCGCCAACCACCTCCGGCCACCGCCGTCTACAACCACCTCCGGTCACCGCGGTCTACTGCCACCTCCGCCTACCGCCGTTTACAGCCAACGCCATCTACGATCAACTCCAGCCACCGCTGCGCCACCACAACCACCTCCATAACGATCACCACCACCACCATAGCCGTCGCCGCCATATCCTCCTCCCTTGCCGCCACGAACCAAAACACACTTACACTGCAGCCACCGCCGACCACGAACCACCCCGCCTACAATCACTACCAGCCAACCGCCGCCGCCAAGAATCACCACCATCCACCGTCGCCCTTTTATTAAGAATCAAAATCCAACCAAGGTGGATCTAAAAATACACATATCCATAGATCCACCAACGTCGGCCACCATCAAACATCCACTTTATGATACCTCCGGCGGCACCTAAGACGACAACTTTACATACGCGCATATTCCGATTAGAAACTCCGGCGAAATAAAGGTGCAGAAGATGAAGATGCTGATTTGTGAAGTGAAGAATGGATGGATCTCAACATAACACTCTTATTTTTCCGATTGTATTCGATCGATCGAGAGAGAGGAGGATTTTAGAGAGAGAGAGAGAGAGAGTGAGTTAGAGACGGAGAGTGTGAGATATGTGGATGTGGAAGATAACTTTTTATTTTTACTATACTTTTATTATTTATTATTTTATTACAGTATTTATGTATATATATAAAGACTAATCTTTGCATTGAAAACTGAATATGTGTGGTAGAGAAAAGTACACGTGGAGATGGGCTATAGTCAACAACTCAACATACAGGAAGCAAAGTTTTATCTTCATAACATTATTTTGAATAAAATCATATTTTACTCCGTATAAGATAGTTATATACGGAGTAATTATTTATGTGTTTATTACATAGAGACTAATTAAAAGCCTAACATTTATTTTGTATTTGTTAAAGAGGTCATTAGCCCACTAATATGATATTATTAGTAGGTATAAAAACAATTATGTTTAATGTAATTATATTTAACTTTCTATTACATATGATTTTGTAAATTATTATTTATAAATCATGACTCCTCTCTCGCCGACTCGATCCGGATGTTCGAGTTCTTTACGGCAATTATACCGCTGCATTGCGCGACATACGACTCATTTCGGTTTTAAGGCTTTTGACGTAACATATCCATGTAACTTCCCAAACTTCATGTTACCTAATACTTATTACACTTTGTAAATTGTCGTCATTACGGCATATGGCACGTTGTAAATTTTTATCGCCGCATTGCGCGAGCACTATGCTCGTATACATAGTATATGAATAATGCTTTTGTTGTTAATTTGTGGCAGGGTGATAGGGAGCAGAAGGAATATATTATATACATAGTATAGGAATATTATTGGGAGCAGAAAAAATGGGTCAAAAAGGATGGGAAGGAGTGTGGACTTATGTTTATGTAATGGTGGTTGTACTTCTCATGGGTGGTGCGGTCGGAGCCTCCCCAAAGAAGCCGGTGCCGGTGCCATTTAGGAAGAACTACATGCCCACTTGGGCGTTCGACCACATTAAGTACTTCAACGGTGGTTCAGACATCCAACTCATACTTGACAAGTACACCGGAACAGGTTTCCAATCCAAGGGCACATACCTGTTTGGCCACTTTAGTATGCGAATTAAAATGGTTCCCGGAGATTCTGCTGGCACTGTCACCGCCTTTTATGTACGTATCTCGTGTATAAAGAGGATACTTCATATACCCGCGCTATGCAGCAGAACGCATAATTGTATAATATAAATTTTTTTATGAAGCTAACTAGATAATGGAATTGACTGAAATTGCAGTTGGCATCACAAAATGCGGAGCATGATGAAATAGACTTCGAGTTCTTAGGGAACAGGACTGGGCAACCATACATTCTACAAACGAACGTGTTCACCGGGGGCAAAGGTGACCGGGAGCAACGCATATACCTCTGGTTTGATCCTACTAAAGATTTCCATTCCTACTCAGTCTTGTGGAATCTCCACCAGATTGTGTAAGTTATACTACATTTTTATGCCAAACTTGCAACCTAAACAATACTTTAGGTAACTAAGCTTAGAATTTACTCTTAATAAATAACTTTCAGGTTTTTTGTTGATGACATTCCAATAAGGGTGTTCAAGAATAGCAAACATTTGGGAGTTCGGTTCCCATTTGATCAGCCCATGAAGATATACTCGAGTTTGTGGAATGCGGATGACTGGGCAACAAGGGGTGGGTTGGAGAAAACCGACTGGTCCAAGGCACCTTTTGTGGCTGCTTACAAGGACTTCCATATCGATGGTTGCCAAGCGTCTGTGAATGCCAGATATTGTGCAACACAAGGAAAACATTGGTGGGATCAGAAGAAATATCGTGATCTTGATGATTACCAATGGCGTCGTCTACGTTGGGTTAGTAGAAAAGTCACAATTTACAACTATTGTACTGATCGCAAACGGTTTCCTAAAATGCCTCATGAATGCAAACGAAACCGTGATGCCTAAACTATATTCATTTAGAATGTTATCGACTCATTCGAACAACTTTTTAGATTTAACGAACATAATAAGCTAACTATTCCATAAAGATGTTCATATTATCCTTTGCCATGTTTATTTATGTATTTGCTTTGATGTTTAGTACAGTATTTTTATATGATATGAATGTGGCACTTGTGTTTGTCTTTGATATTGTTTTAGTACAGAGCCTTAGAAATTCTATCAGACTATCTGTAAATATCTGAATTTTTATTAACGGGGTTGGTGACCCATTAATAAGGTCTTTGACCTTGAGGTATATCATCCGAATTCGAATCTCACTTTTTATATTTGTAGCCTTGTTGAGTGGATATATAGAGGTCTTTCAGAAGTACTCAATACCCAAGCATAGATAGTTTATCGTTCTAAAAAGATATATCTAAATTTCTATCAGGTTATCCGACATTATTCATAATGATAACAAGGAAATTATATGAAGTTATGTTGATTGGAACCTCATTAACTGTATGGTAAAGGGTCTCACATATCGCCAAGTTGGCATCACGCCTTCCCAATCAAATTCCATAAAAGCATGATATGGTTATACTTCGTCGCACAAGTTTTTGGTTCCATCACATCATCGTCACTCAACCCAATTAGAAAATTCATATCGAAGCGGGCCCACCGCTGCCTCTTCTCGTTCCTGCAACCGGCTTCCCCTTTCCGCATGCTGGTCAAAAAGCAACTGTCGTGGCTTCCCCATTCTCCTGTGGGTGAGGCGCATCCTAACGCTTCATCCCCCTCTTCATATCATTCTCTTTCATAAATAAAACCCCTCAACAATCATATAGTAGATGATAAAGAGTGCAGCGATTTACTGAATTTCCTGTCTGTGTTTGTGACAGACTAACATTGATATTCTACTTTTTCATATGCCTATAACACTAACACCAAACATATAACATTTTAAAGAATGAAACTTAATATGGAACACCACTAGCACCATTTCATTCTAATGATAATTCAGTTGAAGCAAATATCTGATAACATAGGAGGGGCATACTGGCAAAAGCTCATAAAATCCTAGACCTATAAAGAGGAACATGAACCATGGAACACAATGGAACCAAATGGAAAAAACTAAGAGACTGACTCTTAACACGAAAAGAAACATTCAATGACCACCAAATGTGTTTTCTCAAATGGCTGCAGAAGCACCAAACAGGTTCCAATCGTTGATGATAAATGTAGAAACCGCTTGTTTAAAAACATCAGCCATGGGTGTCCTTCCCGACTCTGCAGCGGGTACAGTTGCACCAGCTCCAACCGAGTTAGCACTTTCACTTAAAGGACTGCAACCCAACGCACACAAGCACAAACACAATGTCAAATATTTGATTCATGAGCTAATAATACTAAACAATACAACATGCGTACCTTATGAAGACGGGCTCATAGGCAGTAATGAGTAAATCTGTTTGAACTCCTTTGAGTCTTATATTG
>CM067167.1:42620891-42666245 GCA_034093135.1 Erigeron breviscapus | reverse complement strand
TATTTATAAGAATAGAAGACCCCTAGGTTTCCTTATCCCAATCAATGTGGGACAAGAAAACAACCCTTTTTCCTTTTCTCCTTTGTTCGTGCGTGGCCGACCCCATGGGGTATACGAGCCAATCTTGTTTGGCCCATGGTCAAATGGATTGGCCCATGGTGCTTAGGTGCTCGATCCGATTTCGACCCGGTTCGACCCGCTAGTCATTTCCAAATCTATTTTTGGAAACTTTCTAAAAAACAATTTTAGAAACCTCTAGTTATTATCTTTTACAATGGATATTTGTTATTTATATGAAGTTCAACTAAGCCCTCCTCATTCTTCGCGTGCGACCCTATTGGTTTATAGATATGAGGCCGTATAAATATATTGGAATATTCTCATAATTTCAACAATAGAGCACCTGTTGGAGGCAACCGTGATGTTCCTTCTTGTCAGTTGGTCGGTAGTAGGGATTCTATCCATTTCCAGCCTCCATCCGAGAATGTTAACCTTTAATGGTGCGACTTTGTTCCAAGGAATGGGCCATTGAGTTGGGCCTTGTGTTTTGGACAGCAAGTGTAGCTTCATAGACTTGACAGAAAAGACGCAGAGGTGTCCATCTCCAACCATCATTCGTTATATAAAGAAAAGGGTTATAATCGTTAACTCAAACGGGTCAAATACTTCAAAATTCAAAACAAACAAAATGCATAATAATTGAATGAGATTTTTTCTTATTGTATTACCTTGGGAAGGTATGTATTTTTGACTTAAATATACGTAGTTGGAAATTTAATCAGAGTATCTCGTGTTTATTTTTGAACCTTGTGGCCACCTTTACCATTATACATAACAAGATTTTAGGTCGTAGAAGTTATAAAATACGGATTGAGATCCTCTAAAGTTAAAACTCAAATAGTAAAGTTGACATTTTGACTATTGGATTGAAATTAAAGGCCAAAATACAAAAATCATATATGAATCTTGACCTTTGATTTTAATCCAAAAGTCAAGATGTTCTCAACTTTACCTATAAAATTGAAAACACCTTTAGAGGATTTTCATCCATAAAATACCTTTACCATATAAACATAATAAGATTCGAAAATTAGGTCTTCAAGTTAGATATGACAATTGACAACCACGACTACACGAGGCCCTTGATTAAAATCAAACAAAATAATAGGATTTTTAATCATGCAAAAATGAAATCAAATTAATCAATCTTGTTAAGTCCATTGAATTTCTCTAATCCAATCCAAGGGGGTATCACGATTTACGACGAACTTCCCTCAGAAAAATATATGGGCCAGCTAATCATCAACACATAAAAACCCAGCCCAATATCCAAGGCCCTAAAAGCTCGTACATCCGGATATATAAACTTGCAAATACCCCCATTTCGACCTCTCTTGAATCTTATTATCATCTGTTTGCTTCTTGCTAGGGTTTTCATAAGGCGGCTACTATTATATCTCAAAACACCTAACAATCAAGCAATCATGGTGAGCTATTTCTTTCTTTTTAATCACATAATATTATTACTCTGTTTCATATATATACATAATATATAGATATAGATATAATCTGTAGATAAAAGTTTAATTCTAGATAAACTTTTATTTATTTGTATACATATATTATATATGTATCATGTGAACTAACTCAAAAATATATATGTCTCTGTGTGTGTAAAAATAGACGCTACCAAACGATGTTGATTTGTTGAACCCACCAGCTGAATTGGAAAAAAGGAAGCATAAGCTCAAGCGCCTTGTTCAGTCTCCCAATTCTTTCTTCATGGTATTACTTTATTTATATTTATTTTTATGTATTTTATATTATTATGTATTCTTAAATTTGAGTTTTTTCTTTTTATAATCAATTTAGTTAAGTTTGTGCATTGAAATAATGGGAATCAAGTGATAGTTGAATATGTAATTAGTTTTGTTGTAGCTAAATCTGAATGATTAATAACTGTTTATTTCCTATTTAAATAATATAATAATAACCTGACCGCCTTGATTATCTGCTTTCTGAAAATTAAAATGGTAGATACCGGTTTTAGAAGTGCAATGCCTAACATAATGTAAATATTAGAGGGGTTTACATGTTTGATTTATCCACCTCGGAACTTGCAGCTTTTGCGACCGGTACCGTATGTTTATTTTGTGCTAAGTACTGTTCTTAAATTGTGTTTTTGAATGTGTAGTTTTGCAAGTTTTGTAGGGTTTAATGGTTCATACGTATCTAATTTCTCCATGATAGTTTTTTTGAGTTGTATTGTTTTCTGATTAACTCGAATTGATGCAGGATGTCAAGTGCCAAGGCTGTTTTAACATGTAAGTGATGATTATCATATTTTATTATTCCGTTAATATAAGTGAGTTTGTTACTATATTTGTTATCCAGTTGACTGATATATGTGTCCTTGTTTGTCATTTGGTTTTACAGAACTACTGTGTTTAGCCACTCCCAAACGGTGGTGGTGTGTGGAAACTGCCAGACAGTGTTGTGCCAGCCTACCGGTGGTCGTGCTAGACTTACCGAAGGATGTTCTTTCCGCAGAAAGGGAGACTGATGGAAATAGTGGTTTTTTACTTTTGATCTGGTATAATGGCTAAGTAGAAGGTACTTTTGGATTATGGCTTGCAAACAAGAGTAATGTTTTTGATGTTTTTTATGCTGTTTTTATGTGGACATGCAGCCTTTTTGTTTCGCTTATGACTTTTGTGTCTTTTTTACGTTTATTAAATTTTCTATCTTGTTTGTGAGCTCTTGCTGGCTGATACCAATGATCCTTGTGTTAATTTTTTAGCTATTGGTTGAATGCTATTGTCATCTAATGATTGTTATCAAGAACCCCTTTCTTCAATTAGTTTGACAATTACTACCATTATTTCCAAGGTTTTTATTTAGTGTTTCTTAACCAACTTCCGGATGTAGCCTTTTTCTGCTGGATGTTGATTCAACTGTCTTAGCTTTCAGATATACTAGGCGAGTGATGGCCTTCCTAGTATAGTCCTGATCTACCAACACGACAACACTCTTTTGTCATTGGCCTCTTGTTATTTAATCTATATGTTGGCTCAAATGTGAAATGGCTTCGCTTTCAGTATTTGTTTGGTTTTACTATGCCAGTGATGGTGAACCTTAGGATTGTCCTCATCCACCAACACCGATCTATCATTGGTCTTGTGCTTTTAGGATATTCTTCTATCTGAAACAAGTTAGTCGTCCAGCATTCTTACTCCGTTTTATCCTATTGAATACCCTTTAAGAAGATTGACTGGATTGATCAGAACTGTAATGTTCATAGTTGATTTAGCTTAGTGTCAATAGTTAGTCGGGATACATATGATTATATTTTGTTAGGTTATCTGTGTTTGAATCGTAATTTATCAGGCTCGGGTTTTTATTTTTGACCACAATTCTTGATCAATGAGCTTTAAACATAAGCAGGCAGAAAGCTGTCTATTTCTTCCATCAGATGTGTCTGTCAAATTCTACTATACATTTAAGCATGTTGGCTGTTGCTATACTGCCAATGCTAAGATTGATGAACATTTAGTTTGGCACAACATGAATGTGCGTATTTGTACAGCAGGTAGAAGGATGTGAAGATAGGATAGGGAGATCCAAACAATTACACGCACTATACTTTATAGTTTATATAGAAGGATATACTGATGGGGTATGTAGAGGCTAGCTAGTCTGTAGTATGCCCACCGGTGTTCGGGCTACACTCATTGTACGACCTCGAGCCCCAGCCAAAATTTTGTTACATATATATACACATATATACATATAAATACACACAGTGAACTTGTATTAGAAGTTATTTGGCTGGATTTACTGGGATGTACATAAATATTTCGCTGGTTAATGCACATATATAGATGACTTAAATATTGTCTCATCTAATGATACCACGATGGCATGAAAAAGTTAAAAGTTGCTGGATTGTGAAAACATGTTGCAAGTCATATATATCCTCTATGTTAGTATATTTTGAGCAGAAATTATAGTGAGATCACATGATCTCTTCGTAAAACGCAAGTGGAGTCGAGAGAAAGGAACCTAGCTAGCTATAGCATCTTGACTTATAATGCTAGCTATTTTCATCATAAAATGCGTTGGCCGATGTCCATCAAGCCATGTGTCCATCCCTTCTATTCTTTAATTTATAATCTAAGTCAATAATAATAAAGGTTTTTAATCAACAAAATTAACTTATTTTCATAACATATTTGGTATTAAGACCCAAAATTTATAAAAGATGACATTTAGGTCCGTAGATCACTCATCACTCTATAGAAAAAACATCCCATACAGAGTCATGTGTTATTTACTTACTTTTTTTGGTCATTTTATATAATTTATGTTTTGATCATTTAAGTTATTGTACTACTTAAATTAATTAACCATGGTTTGTGATTTTCAGAATGGGATACCATGGGATATGCGTATGCCTTTTTTTGTTTGTTTTTTTTTTCTTTCAAAAACACGAGTCATGTTATCTTTTATATTATGAGGATAAGGTATGAATAGATTACCATGGGATATACTAAAACGGTTTTTTAACGAAATATTCAAAGAAGAATGAATGACTATTAGTAGCTCGATTACATAAACTAAAGAGTACAAAATAAATACAAGAAGGAAAAACTACAGCTTAAACACCATATATGTTCAGATTTTAACTAAGAAGAAACTAAAATGAATGAAAAATTTGAGATGTCTATGAAAAAAATTTGGATTTTGTTTACTAAGAGTTATAGTTTAGCTTTTTATTTTTAAATATATTCTCTATTTAATGTTTAAACATTTAGCAAAAGATACACAAATACTTAGTACTTACAAAAGCAAATTCATAATTAAGTAATTAAATGATATCTGATTAAATTACCTTAATTTATCCCGGCTGCTCGCATGACAATATTGAATTTTTGGTTAAACACAGACATATATGATATTGTTGCGAATATAATTGTCAAACTCACGTGTGTGACAACATAAATATGTGTGCACGGATATAAAGACCCCATAATTTAACTTATACCTTTTAGTTAAAAACTAATATATAAATCAATCTCAAATACCAACATTTGAAGTATGGTTTAGTTTAAAGAAGGAAGAAAGGAAGCAAATCACATGATGCATGATGGCTAATTAGATGATTTATAATCTACGTCCAACGGTATATAATATCATAAAATAGATTAAATATTAGTGGAGAAATTATCAAAAAGATGTTTATCACTTGTATACTTATGCATAATATGTTCGTTTATTTTTTATATCTCAACCTCCCTATACACCATCGAGGTATTAAGACCCAAAATTCATAAATAACGGCATTGTGTATAAGTGTATTTACTTACTTACTATTCGTTTATTTTCTAACGACTTTGGGAAGTTTTGATAGCTGTGGGAGGGTAAGCTTACGATGGTAGAGAATGACTAACATCGGCCAACAAAGGCTTTATAGTGTGTCACATTTTTATTGAGCGTAAACGATAACAATATTAATTATATTGAGTAACAAATTGCAAATGCAAATCTTGATATTATTGGAATGAGATAAAAATATAAAGGATTTTGCTAGTAAAAAGTAAAAACCTTTAGTATTGTCAGTAAAAAATAATGGAGTACAAAAATACTACTGTATTTGAGGTTTTTTTACATGTTTATCACAATCCAAATGTGTTATACGTTAAATGGATTATTTAATATACTCCCTCCGTCCCATTTTAATTGTCTTATTTTGACTGGTCAAGTCTTTTTCTTCCGACTTTGACCGTAAATATCTTTGTTTATGTTATATATTAGTTGGTTAAAGTTATATCAATGAAAAGTACATTTAAAACTCAATCAATTCATATATGTTATATCGAGTGTTATATAATACAAACAAAAATATTCACGGTCAAAGTTGAAAGAAAAAGACTCAAAAAGTCAAAATATGACTCTTAATATGGGACGGAGGGAGTAATAAGTATTCAAAGTATATAAATTGGTTGGGCGGTGGCCAGGTAAGACCTGGCTTCGGAAGTAGACTAGCTAGCTTTGTATAATGAGTATATATAATAGGACATTTTGATTAGCTACACTCACCTAGAGTCTTAGCATTTGGCAAATTGACTAAGGAGATATCAAGTAGACGACTAATCCTCCTATTTGAGGTAAGCTTATTAATCCTAATCTTTCTATTTTGGAAACAAAAGTATGAACGATTTATCATCACATTTGTTTTGAGTGATCATCACATATAGTATTTGTTGTGGAACAATTGAGTATATATACATAAACTTGGTTGGTGCTTGTAATATACTTGTCACTTTTTATGTAATTTGTAATGCATGCGATTTGAAATAGATAAAAAGAATAAAGAATAAAACAGGTGTTTGTGAATCTTCTTCTTTGATATATTACTATAATCAAGGGCTATTTGATTGGAAAGTACTTCAACTTGTCTCGAATGTCTTTTTTAAGACTATACTTTTAAAATGTCTATTGTGAGGATTGAAACTGGTAAAATCGTCTTTTAAGGGACCGTGTTCAGGTACCCGGTTACCTTTAATTTTTAAATTCATTTTCCTTTTTGTTAATGCTTATGTGGCTATTCCATGTCATTTAATCATATTTAATCATTTTCCATGTCATATGATTGACTTTCAGTTATTTGCGTTGACCACATTTAGGGGTAAATCACTGATCACATGGAAACATATTTCATTATCTTCATTTATCTTCTCCAACTCATATCTAACACTAATTCTAAATCCATTAAAACCCATGTATAGGTTTGTATACATTTCCCTTTCGTTGTATCATCTATATATCTCTTTCTCCCTCCCGATATGTTTCTTTTTCTTTTTATGTATGTATTGGGTTCTTTAGGGGATAGAAATCTTTTTGAGACAACAAGCAAGCAAGCAAAAAGCTTGACGATCGACCAAACTAATTCGTGGCTGTTGCTAGCTTTCTCGTGAAGATCGACATTATAAACCACTATTGCTAACGGTCCAACCACCATCACCACCATGAATATGACGGTCCAACCACCATCTCCACCACCGTGACCGCAACCCAAAAACCATAGTCGCCATTGCCAACATCGAATACTAGAAAATCAAGCTCAGAGATGGTGACTTCTAATCAAACTCAAATCATGGTTTTCAAAACCCCATATCCAAAATCCGTCGTCGGATACCATTTCCGGTAACCATTGCCGGGAAAAGTTTAGACCACACGATCTGAATATATTAGAGATCTGAACATATTATTGAATATATTACAGATCTGAACATAATATTGAACTAACGGATACTAAATATTTTGAGCAAAAGAGAAGATGGGTTTTTACTAGATACCGAAAAAACCAAGAAAGAGTGGTGTTGGGGGTTGTGGTGGCGCAGTGGTGACCTTTAGGTGGTGCGGCAGCTACGGCACGACGGGGGTGTCGGCAGAGACGACGGTGGGGTGGCCGGAATCAGAAAAGGTATAGAGAGGGAGATGAGTGTGTCCTGTGATTTTCTTATACATATGTATGCAGATACATATATCTATATCTATATTATAATTAAATCAAATTTAATAAATAAAGGTAAAGTGGGGTCCAAAGTATACATCTAGATGCCAAGTAAGCAATGACCGGCTCCATTTTATATCTCAGCCGGTAAAGACCCCAAATAGAAGTTTCTCCCGGTTTCGTTCCCCCGAATAAACATTTTAAAAGTATAGTCCTAAAAAAGACATTCGAGACAAGTTAGGGTATTTTCCAATCAAATAGCCCTATAATCAATGAGTACTTTGTTTAGTTGTTAATTTGTTATGGTCTTATTTTCTTTAAGTTTATAAAGCTAATAGTCATGAACAACAATTCACTCTAAATGGTAAGATATGGGCTTAGTATTTAAGTATATGTACCTTATTGTATTAGTATGAAAATGATTTAATTGAGATTGAAGTGACAAAATGAGCGAGCTGCGCCATATCTATACTATTATATAAAGCAGGACCCTCTTTTTTCAATTCTCAATTAAGGAATTGAAACGCCTAATATACCCCTCAACTTTATAGATAATTACCAATTTACCCCTAAGCCTCTCCAATCATCACCACCTACAACCACTGCCGCCTACAACCACCGCCAACCCCAACTTTATAGATAATTACCAATTTACCCCTAAGCCTCTCCAATCATCACCACCTACAACCACTGCCGCCTACAACCACCGCCAACCACCTCCGGCCACCGCCGTCTACAACCACCTCCAATATACCCCTCAACTTTATAGATAATTACCAATTTACCCCTAAGCCTCTCCAATCATCACCACCTACAACCACTGCCGCCTACAACCACCACCGCCAACCACCTCCGGCCACCGCCGTCTACAACCACCTCCGGTCACCGCGGTCTACTGCCACCTCCGCCTACCGCCGTTTACAGCCAACGCCATCTACGATCAACTCCAGCCACCGCTGCGCCACCACAACCACCTCCATAACGATCACCACCACCACCATAGCCGTCGCCGCCATATCCTCCTCCCTTGCCGCCACGAACCAAAACACACTTACACTGCAGCCACCGCCGACCACGAACCACCCCGCCTACAATCACTACCAGCCAACCGCCGCCGCCAAGAATCACCACCATCCACCGTCGCCCTTTTATTAAGAATCAAAATCCAACCAAGGTGGATCTAAAAATACACATATCCATAGATCCACCAACGTCGGCCACCATCAAACATCCACTTTATGATACCTCCGGCGGCACCTAAGACGACAACTTTACATACGCGCATATTCCGATTAGAAACTCCGGCGAAATAAAGGTGCAGAAGATGAAGATGCTGATTTGTGAAGTGAAGAATGGATGGATCTCAACATAACACTCTTATTTTTCCGATTGTATTCGATCGATCGAGAGAGAGGAGGATTTTAGAGAGAGAGAGAGAGAGAGTGAGTTAGAGACGGAGAGTGTGAGATATGTGGATGTGGAAGATAACTTTTTATTTTTACTATACTTTTATTATTTATTATTTTATTACAGTATTTATGTATATATATAAAGACTAATCTTTGCATTGAAAACTGAATATGTGTGGTAGAGAAAAGTACACGTGGAGATGGGCTATAGTCAACAACTCAACATACAGGAAGCAAAGTTTTATCTTCATAACATTATTTTGAATAAAATCATATTTTACTCCGTATAAGATAGTTATATACGGAGTAATTATTTATGTGTTTATTACATAGAGACTAATTAAAAGCCTAACATTTATTTTCTATTTGTTAAAGAGGTCATTAGCCCACTAATATGATATTATTAGTAGGTATAAAAACAATTATGTTTAATGTAATTATATTTAACTTTCTATTACATATGATTTTGTAAATTATTATTTATAAATCATGACTCCTCTCTCGCCGACTCGATCCGGATGTTCGAGTTCTTTACGGCAATTATACCGCTGCATTGCGCGACATACGACTCATTTCGGTTTTAAGGCTTTTGACGTAACATATCCATGTAACTTCCCAAACTTCATGTTACCTAATACTTATTACACTTTGTAAATTGTCGTCATTACGGCATATGGCACGTTGTAAATTTTTACCACCGCATTGCGCGAGCACTATGCTCGTATACATAGTATATGAATAATGCTTTTGTTGTTAATTTGTGGCAGGGTGATAGGGAGCAGAAGGAATATATTATATACATAGTATAGGAATATTATTGGGAGCAGAAAAAATGGGTCAAAAAGGATGGGAAGGAGTGTGGACTTATGTTTATGTAATGGTGGTTGTACTTCTCATGGGTGGTGCGGTCGGAGCCTCCCCAAAGAAGCCGGTGCCGGTGCCATTTAGGAAGAACTACATGCCCACTTGGGCGTTCGACCACATTAAGTACTTCAACGGTGGTTCAGACATCCAACTCATACTTGACAAGTACACCGGAACAGGTTTCCAATCCAAGGGCACATACCTGTTTGGCCACTTTAGTATGCGAATTAAAATGGTTCCCGGAGATTCTGCTGGCACTGTCACCGCCTTTTATGTACGTATCTCGTGTATAAAGAGGATACTTCATATACCCGCGCTATGCAGCAGAACGCATAATTGTATAATATAAATTTTTTTATGAAGCTAACTAGATAATGGAATTGACTGAAATTGCAGTTGGCATCACAAAATGCGGAGCATGATGAAATAGACTTCGAGTTCTTAGGGAACAGGACTGGGCAACCATACATTCTACAAACGAACGTGTTCACCGGGGGCAAAGGTGACCGGGAGCAACGCATATACCTCTGGTTTGATCCTACTAAAGATTTCCATTCCTACTCAGTCTTGTGGAATCTCCACCAGATTGTGTAAGTTATACTACATTTTTATGCCAAACTTGCAACCTAAACAATACTTTAGGTAACTAAGCTTAGAATTTACTCTTAATAAATAACTTTCAGGTTTTTTGTTGATGACATTCCAATAAGGGTGTTCAAGAATAGCAAACATTTGGGAGTTCGGTTCCCATTTGATCAGCCCATGAAGATATACTCGAGTTTGTGGAATGCGGATGACTGGGCAACAAGGGGTGGGTTGGAGAAAACCGACTGGTCCAAGGCACCTTTTGTGGCTGCTTACAAGGACTTCCATATCGATGGTTGCCAAGCGTCTGTGAATGCCAGATATTGTGCAACACAAGGAAAACATTGGTGGGATCAGAAGAAATATCGTGATCTTGATGATTACCAATGGCGTCGTCTACGTTGGGTTAGTAGAAAAGTCACAATTTACAACTATTGTACTGATCGCAAACGGTTTCCTAAAATGCCTCATGAATGCAAACGAAACCGTGATGCCTAAACTATATTCATTTAGAATGTTATCGACTCATTCGAACAACTTTTTAGATTTAACGAACATAATAAGCTAACTATTCCATAAAGATGTTCATATTATCCTTTGCCATGTTTATTTATGTATTTGCTTTGATGTTTAGTACAGTATTTTTATATGATATGAATGTGGCACTTGTGTTTGTCTTTGATATTGTTTTAGTACAGAGCCTTAGAAATTCTATCAGACTATCTGTAAATATCTGAATTTTTATTAACGGGGTTGGTGACCCATTAATAAGGTCTTTGACCTTGAGGTATATCATCCGAATTCGAATCTCACTTTTTATATTTGTAGCCTTGTTGAGTGGATATATAGAGGTCTTTCAGAAGTACTCAATACCCAAGCATAGATAGTTTATCGTTCTAAAAAGATATATCTAAATTTCTATCAGGTTATCCGACATTATTCATAATGATAACAAGGAAATTATATGAAGTTATGTTGATTGGAACCTCATTAACTGTATGGTAAAGGGTCTCACATATCGCCAAGTTGGCATCACGCCTTCCCAATCAAATTCCATAAAAGCATGATATGGTTATACTTCGTCGCACAAGTTTTTGGTTCCATCACATCATCGTCACTCAACCCAATTAGAAAATTCATATCGAAGCGGGCCCACCGCTGCCTCTTCTCGTTCCTGCAACCGGCTTCCCCTTTCCGCATGCTGGTCAAAAAGCAACTGTCGTGGCTTCCCCATTCTCCTGTGGGTGAGGCGCATCCTAACGCTTCATCCCCCTCTTCATATCATTCTCTTTCATAAATAAAACCCCTCAACAATCATATAGTAGATGATAAAGAGTGCAGCGATTTACTGAATTTCCTGTCTGTGTTTGTGACAGACTAACATTGATATTCTACTTTTTCATATGCCTATAACACTAACACCAAACATATAACATTTTAAAGAATGAAACTTAATATGGAACACCACTAGCACCATTTCATTCTAATGATAATTCAGTTGAAGCAAATATCTGATAACATAGGAGGGGCATACTGGCAAAAGCTCATAAAATCCTAGACCTATAAAGAGGAACATGAACCATGGAACACAATGGAACCAAATGGAAAAAACTAAGAGACTGACTCTTAACACGAAAAGAAACATTCAATGACCACCAAATGTGTTTTCTCAAATGGCTGCAGAAGCACCAAACAGGTTCCAATCGTTGATGATAAATGTAGAAACCGCTTGTTTAAAAACATCAGCCATGGGTGTCCTTCCCGACTCTGCAGCGGGTACAGTTGCACCAGCTCCAACCGAGTTAGCACTTTCACTTAAAGGACTGCAACCCAACGCACACAAGCACAAACACAATGTCAAATATTTGATTCATGAGCTAATAATACTAAACAATACAACATGCGTACCTTATGAAGACGGGCTCATAGGCAGTAATGAGTAAATCTGTTTGAACTCCTTTGAGTCTTATATTGGCCAAGTATACCTTCACAAGATTCTGTGCTTCTCTTCCTTGGCGTCCCTTGGAGATAGCCTATACAAATTGCAAACATCAGACATGAACGACGTATGAAAAGATAGCAACTCAAAGATTTTATATTTTGTTTACATGTATATCATCTATGGTTTCCTAAACAGTTATTTGTCTAGCATATCTACTTGGTTTTCCAGAACAAGTAAATTTTATGGTTCCACTTGCAACTCCGTATCACTAGCATCATTACAAAATATGCATTTTATTCAAAATATATCAATCAAAGTCGGTATGTTGTTTACCATTTGGGCGGTCGCAGTATTGATGACAGAAGGCATGTTTCTGTATGATAATCTTTGAGCTTCGAATACTGCAGACTGCTCAGTCACCTAAACAAAGCAAAATAAACAAAATTTTGTGATATCTATGTTATGTGAATGTAACTAATAAAGGCAGTGTAGCATAGTTGCAAGAAAATCTAGTATTCGGAATGTATGTAAGTAATAAAGAAAGTGGTCATACAATGTTGCCCTCGGCGCTTTGTTCAGTAGCAAGGTCTTGAAGAAACCAAGTAGCACTTGCATTGTCTGCAACCTCATTCTTCATCTCTAGTAGCTCGATTATTAGGCTCTCGTCACGTTCTGGGTCCACATACACCTCCTAACAACAACAACAACAAAACCCAATTAGAAAAAACCAGATTAAAAGAAAAAAAAAGGAACAATTGAGAACGAAAATGAATAGGAAGAAACAAACCAACCTGGTGATCAGGAACTTCGCGGATATTGCTCACATCCTGCCATCCAAAAATAAACATAATATTATTATTAAAAAAAACTATTAAGTAAACATACATATACTGCATTCTAAAACAAAACATATACAGATACAAAAAAGGAAAGAAATAAAACAAAACCTGAAACCTAAGAGGGAAATTGGAGGAAATTGCACCACCAAACAATTGTCTTTGCGGAATTCGTTCCATTGTTGATTTAAATAAAATTAAATTACACCTGCTGCATATTATCAACAAAATTCTAAATTAATTTAGAAACATAATACAGCGTAGTAATTAATATATAACCATCTCCAATGTGGTAAAGAGGTCCGGTTCGAATTTTACTATGGGCCACGGAAAAAAATCCAGAATACCTAACTACATTATACACCCAAAGTCTCCACTAATATCATAATTGAAATAAACTAATTCTACTAATTTAATTAAATAATTACTGTGGTAATTTAAGAAGAAAAGGTAAAAGTAAACAGGAGTAGATAATATAGTGAATATTAGATAATATAGTGAATATTCAAAGTAGGAGAAAGAAAAAAGAAAGCAGGGTTTGTATATGTTACCTCGATTGATCAATTCAGAGACAAACGGTTTTTCGTACCGGAATGAATGAAAGAATGGATTTTTAAGGAGGGTTTATATAGTAAGCGATCTCTGCGTGAGGTATAACGCCTACTATAAATTTTAGCTTCAATACAAAGCTACTTTCTTTTAACACGTTTAAATAGTACAATTTTGCAATGTTTTAAATAACGCTTTTTTAATTAACCGGAGTGGTCGAAGGGCGAAACTTTTAATTTTTTTCGATTAAAATAAAATTTCTACTAAACTTATTACGATTCAAACTAAAAATCAAAATCAAAATACAATTATATTTCAATAAAAAAATAATACAATTAACAAATACTTATAATTTAAAAAAAAAAAAGAGTTATAAATTTCACAAGCAGCCAAAAATAACATTAAAATATACACATCATGATGAAATTTTTTTAAAAAAAACTGTTTAACGGAAAACTAAAAAGCCGACCGTTTCAACACATTGACTCAGAAAACAAGGCAGAGAAAACCGGCCGATCATAAAAAATGGTCAGACCAACATGTTCGAACTAGTTTTTAAAACATTTATTGCAACTTTGGCTATGAAATCACTCAATCAACTTGCTTGAAGCCTTGAGACGGTTGCACAAACCCAACGACCAAAGCATAGTTATATCATTGCAAGCTACAACCTACAACAACAATAACAATATTCAATATAGTCAACATCAGGGTATTAGAAAGGTGTGATATAGACCACTACTAGAAAATCTAAATATTCCGAGGAATTTTTTCCAAGGAACAAATTTCCTTGGAAATTAACAAGGAATTACTGATCAAATAGCTACAAATTCCTGACTTACATATTATAAAGGAATTTAAAAGGATATAATGACAACCCGTAACCTCTTGATAATTCCTTGGAAAATATAAACAGAATTTCAACATATTAGCAACAAAATCGATAGTCCTTAATACTTCCTTGGAAGTAACATTACTTGAATCAGTTTTTTATAACTTAATCAAAAACTACTGAAAATAAAACAAAAAATCATGTACATAACGTATAATATTTTGTATATTTGTGTACAATAATTATATATGTAAAAACACAAAAAAAGTTCCTTGAAAATCTCTCTGGAACTTTCAAGGACTTTTAAAGAAACATTTTCTTTTTTGTTTTTCATTTTCCATTTTAAGAGACATACATATGTATAAAAAGGTTTTTACACACATATATATACATACCTACAGTGTCAAGCATAACTTCATGTATTATATATGGATGATATGTGTATGTATAAGCTTGTAAGCTTGTAGTATAGCAAGTTTAAAGTATTTACGTATGTATATGCCTTGTTTATATACGTACACGTATTTATGTATATTTAATGGTTCCAATTATTTGTGGAAATGTATAACACATATATTTGTGTTTGTAGTTTTGTGTGTGTAAAAATTTAAAATTGTACGAAAAAATAAAAAATACATAACGTTCTTTGAAAATTCCTCTGAAACTTTCGAGGACTTTTTGTAACACCCCGAATATTTTTATAATATAAATTTAGTAATTTTATTATAGTTTTGTCTTTAAAACAATTTCCTAGTATTTTATTTTTGGATACGGGGTTAATTTAGTTGAAACTTTAATGGATAGCAGGTAAAATACCCATCAAAAATTAGAAGGAGGCGTGACACTCAGGAGAAGTGTCAGCCATTTCCCCCTTGTGACTCATCTTTTACACTATCACCATTATACTTTTATTCTCTCATTTTCTTCTCAATTCTTCAAGAAAACCATTCTCTAGTGTGTGTGATTCTTATCTTCTAAATCAATTCCTCCATCCAAGTATTCAAGAAATCAATTTGGGGATTTTGGTGAGGGTGTGTGTGGGTGTCAAATTATTCAAGGAAAAGAGAAGAGAAATTTGTGATTCTTCCATCTTCAATCTAATCAATTACTTGCTTGAGGTAAGATCACTCATGTTTATTTTGTTTTTGGGAATTAGGGTTCATGTAGTGCTATCAATTTGGGGATTTTGGGTTGAAATGGGTAATTGTCCTTTGAGCCCTAGAGTTTTGTCCAATTAATGACCATGCATGATTGTTACCAAATCTCTCATTTTCATTATTGTTGGTTATATTGTTATTGAGTTGGAATAATGATTTTATTAATGATATTGCTAGTAACTTTCATAGTCAGGATAAGAAATACTAGTTTTGATTGTAAACATTGAATGAACATGATTGTGATGAAATTGTTGTTGGTGACTAGTACAGTCAAGAGATGGAAATAATAATTTTGATTAGTAAAGTAATATAGTCATATTGTAAGATTGTGAAAAGATGATTATGTGTAAAATGAGATTTTGTAAGTAAGCCAACTCAATAACAATATAGGTAATGGGTTTGGGATATGAAAGTTAGTAGTGAAATTGTGAGATTAGTTAGAGAATCTTATGAGTTAATGATTGTTGTTGATAGGTCTCTTGTACAAGTAATACAATTGGAAACTAGTTGATTGTGGCCGTCATTGAGGTGAGTACATTTATATATGTTTATATACATATTGGGTCAATTACGTAATGATGGGGAGGGAGACCCATAGTTATGGTTTGATGGTATTAAGACCATACGGGGTATGGCACATGGTGTAAGACCATACGGGGTATGGCTAATTATGGAAAGACCATACGGGGTATGGCTAATTATGAAAAGACCATACGGGGTATGACATATGGTGTAAGACCATACGTGGTATGGCATATGGTGTAAGACCATACGGGGTATGGCTAATTGTGGAAAGACCATACGGGGTATGGCAAGAGATAAGACCATACGGGGTATGACATAATGTTGGAAGACCATACGGGGTATGGCAATGTGAATTGGTTGTTGAATAATGTGTTTGAAACGAATACTTGATTGTGTGGATTTACATGTTTTGTATTTGTGTAACATTGTTGTGTAAGAGATCCTTGGCATAATGGTAGGTGTATAGGTGTATTGTTGATAGACCATACGGGGTATGGCAATGTGATTACGCATGTAATGACTTGGTTTTGTTTGTGGAATTGTTTTATGATTTCATAAATTACTTGGTAGTATAATTATGGGCATGGTTGAGATGATATTATGATGATCTACACCTATGTTATGGTTCTCATGTATTGATTTCATTATGTGTGTAATTGTATGTGAATGTACTCACTAAGCGTAAAGCTTAACCTTTTAGTTGTGCATATTTTTATAGGTTGTTCCGGAAGAAGGAACTAGATATTGTTGATTTGAAGTTGTTGACTTGAAGTGCTAGTGATTTGAAGGTATATTGGCCATCCGTGGAAGAATGACATTTTGGTTAGAAACTTAGTTAATCCCCTCTCAAACTCTTGGATCTTGATACATGTGTCTTTTGATGAAAATGTTGTGTATGAAGTATTTTAAGTCTTTGAAGTCATGACTATTATGGTGGTTTGAAGTATAAATCATTTTGGAGTCAAATTGCCCATTTCGTCTCTTCGGGTAAATGCGGGCGAGTGACCCGTTTGGTCGTTTTAATGTAATTTGAATGGTTAATGTGTTGGATGTGTCCGTATAGTTGTAATATGTGATTTTACTCTTTTTGGTGTTTTGGTTTGAAGATTTGAACTATGGAATTGAATTATATTGAATTTGGTCAAAATGAAAAAGTGCAGATGGGACCGTAAATTTACGGCCCTGGCCATAAATTTACGGCCCTTTGTATTTTCGAGTTACTTTTGATCAGGGAAGAAAAAAAAATCCAGGAGCGAATTACGGCTTATTTTTATGGCTAGTTATAATTTAAACCAAATTATCCTTAACAACCAAAGACAACTCTTTATAAAGAGAAGGACATAAGTATAAAAGTATAGTTTTTTTTGTCCTTCCTTTCCTTTTCTTTCCTTTTAACTCAAGAACATTATTAATTCTATATTTTCTTTTCTTTTCTTTAATTTTTCATGTAGCTTGAGAATGCCTTTTTGATTTATAAATTTTTTTTCTTTTCTTTCCTTATCCAATCTTCTCCTTTTAAATTAAACTAGAGAATAGAGTGTAAAAGAAAGAAATCAAAATGGATAGTAAATTAAAACTATGTCCTTGCTCATAACAGTCATACATACTCAAAGAAGGGCAGATTAGTCATTTTTCAGAAGTGATAGACTTTTTCTTTGAAATCAGGCCATTTTGGCCAGAAAATTTGGGTTTAAAAAAGGGGTAGTTTTTCCTATCATATCTTTTCTTTTCTTTTCTTTTGAAAAAAAAACTCAAGAATGTATCTTTTTTTTTATTTTTCTCTTCCTTTCTTTCCCTTTATATTCAAAATTAAACTTGAGAATGTAGTGTTGGTGTTTTCTTTTTGTAAAACATCATCTCTACCCAAAACATCACATTTGGTGTTATTTATGATGCAACACACACATCAACATTTATAAGTTTCATTCAGTCCTTCATTTTAATAAAGTTATATTATAGAAATCAAATTTGGAGTACATATTTTATAAAGTTAGATTCTTCTTCTTCTCCAATCTTCATAATACTCAAAGCCCCGAGATCTCCCATAAGGCCAAAAGTGGTTGGTTTCAACAACTGAGAAAAAGTGGTTTTTGAGATATGTATAGATGATGGTGAGGATGAAGATTGTGGGTGGAATGGGTGGTGATGGTGGTTAAATATATGTATTTTTTAGAATGAAAAATTGTAGCTGCGTGTTATGTTGTGAAATCAAAAAGTGAATGCAATTCTCTTAAATCTCCAACCACTAACTTTTAAAAGCCCCAAGTACCATAATATTTGGATTTATTGCAACATCTTTTTTTTCTTTTTTATTTTAGTACTAATGGACTAAAGAGTCCATTTGTTGGTTATTTCATCTAAAGTCTATATAGCTCTTAATAGTTTCATTAACTTATTATAGAAAATGGATTTTGAAAACATTGATGCAAAGTGTAAACACAAGCAGTTGGGCTTTTCATTAATTTAATTACTCGGCGGATAACAAATCATAACAAAGGGGGTAATGGTTTGATTTCCTCCTGCCCAGTGGCGAAGCTAGAAATTTTTGAGTGGGGGGTCGGGATCTAAATTTTGTTTTTCCTAACGCTATTTTTTTCCTAACGCTATTAAAATGGGGGGTCGAAACTGAGTATATCGAAATTTTTCTACACGAAAACAATATACCCCTACATCGCAAAAAAAATTCCGGGGGGTCGGGCGCCCCCCCCGGCCCCTACCTAGCTACGCCCCTGCTCCTGCCTTACCAAAGCAAAATCTTTGTGAAATGAAAAGTTTATCATTTTATACTATGGATGAGCAAAATATTCCAAATCCTAATCCCGTACCGATCCGATATCGAAACGTGGTACCGAATCTGATTCGAGACCGGAACCAGTATTTGTTTTTGGTGGTTTTGGGGATTGTATCTGGGAGGGTACCGAGAAATCATGTAGTTTGCAAGATATTCTAGTACCGTCCCGGTCTAGTACCAATACTGTCTTATATGAACCTACCATGTTTTGATGATTTCCGGGTTCAATACCATCAGGAGCGGGACCGATAAGGGTGCTCGGTTCCACCAAAGAAAATGTCTATTCCAAAAGTTAAATAACCTAAATCTGTAATAACTGTAGGTTTATTTTGAATAAATATTTCTTTTAAATGGATATTGTATCTATTATAAGGTTTGGTGCAGGGTTATTAAAAGAGGTTTCATTGACACTAATGTATTTGGACTATCATATATGCAATTTGGACAAAGTTAATGGCTTTAGCCATTTTTTAACTTCAGTGCTCCTGCTGATCCCAATCAACATAATTATTTTTTGCCAATAGAAAAAAAAGCTAACTGTTATGAATAAATATTAAATAGATTTCCATATATGATAACTAAATATCTTAATCTTAATCTTAATCTTAATCTTAATCTTAATATATACTAAAAGACAACTGACCTAATAGTTATTGACGAATCACAACTCTTAATTTCTCTAATTTAATTAGATTAGCACATTTTTATTAATATAATTTACACTTTTTTGTTTTCCATCATCAGTTTACACTTTTGAACATTTTTTTATCGGTTTTAACTTCTTCAGTTTGTAACTTCAGTGCTCCTGCTGATCCCAATCAACATAATTATCTTTTGCCAATAGAAAAACAAGCTAACTGTTATGAATAAATATTAAATAGATTTCCATATATGATAACTAAATATCTTAATCTTAATTTTAATATATACTAAAAGACAACTGACCTAATAGTTATTGACGAATCACAACTCTTAATTTCTCTAATTTAATTAGATTAGCACATTTTTATTAATATAATTTAAACTTTTTTGTTTTCCATCATCAGTTTACACTTTTGTACATTTTTTTTATCGGTTTTAACTTCTTCATTTTTTTTTATCGGTTTACACTTTTGTATATGGATGGTAAAATGCATTGAGATCGGTAAGGATACGTGTAGTTCATTCTTTATCGGTTGTAACTTCTTCAGTTTGTTTGATACACACTAACCCATATGAAGATAGCATTAGTACTTCCCGTTATAGCTCAGTGGTTGAGAACCAGCAAAGTGGACGGTTCATGGTTCAACAGGTCCAACTGGTTGGACCGGACCGGAGAACCGGTCTTCCTTTTAAGAGTATTACATATATATCCAAAAAATAAGTGTATATATATATATTAGATAGTTCAAGAATTATCAACGAAATGCATTGTGGTGTGAGTGGAATGGAGGCCGCCTTTTAAATAGTAGGTCAGGAGTTCGATTCTCGGCGTTTGCAATGCTTTAATTAGTTTTTGCATTAACAAATCCATTGCTTTCATGAGTGAACCGGACCGCTATTAATAAACCGGACCCTTCCCCTGTCGGAAATAAGGTTATAAACAGAGCTTTTTGTTCACGGTCCGACCGGTTGAACCGGCCGATCCGGTTTTAAGAAATTTTTGCAATAAAGGTAAACGTGTAAAAAAGTCCATCACAAAATGGATCGTTAAAACAAGGCAAGTGGCTCGTGGTGTTGGACCGAAAGAAGAAAAGATGGAACTTTAATGGGTAGCGATTAAGCCCAATTAAAGTTTGCCACTCATTTTTTTATAAGGGCAAATTTGCCACTCAAAATACATGTAAAGAGCAAATTTGCCACTCATTTTACTATAAAGGTTTATTTGCCACTAAAAGAGATACTTAGGTGCAATTTTGTTCTTAAATGATATTTGTATTTGTCAAAATAATCAAATTTGTTTCATAATTTTGACTTTTGGTCATCTAATAATCTATTTCCTAGATTAGTTGTTAATGACAATAAAGTTATTAAGAGAATATGTAGGGATTAGTTTTTGGTTTTTTTTTTCCGGGTAGGAGACGATTTTTAATGCAAACCCGTATACTCGAAACCTGATCCGAACACAACCCACATATATTATGTTTTTTCATAGTAGCACTATTTCCATTGGGTATCAAAAAGTATGGAACTTTAATTGGGCTCAATCGCTACACTTAAAGGAACTCCTATAAATATTTGTAGTGCGTAGATTTCAAAATAAGATAAAATTAATTGATGTCCCATTACTCCATAGAGAAATGTTTTACCCAAAAGCTAGTAGGTAAACGGCGATCGTCAGGTCCAAGTTTGGTGCGAAAGTTTTTTTTTATCAAGTCTAGGTCCGAGATTACCTAAAGTCGTCCGACACCTGACCTGTTGCTATTCTTAATAATATGTCATGTCGGACCCTAAATTCTTAATCAGCAACACAATCACTAACTTGATAGGAAAAAATGGCAAAATTGCACTTTAGTATCAATTTAAGTGGCAAATTTGCTCTCTACATGCATTTTGAGTGGCAAAATTGCCCTTATAAAAAATGAGTGTCAAATTTGCTCTTTACATGTATTTTGAGTGGCAAATTTGCCCTTTTAACCGAAATAAAACAACAGCAGCCACTTAATCCTTCATGTGAGCATTAAGCCCAAATCAAGTGGGCTCGTGAACTCAGCCCAACATAAAGGCAAGAGATGGAAATTTGGAAGTCGGCTAGAATTCTAGAAAGAAACTTGGGAATCAAGTTTAATTAGATGGAAACGTATCTATTATATATAAAATTTCGGGGGAGACATAATCTATCCGTCGAATTAAATTGAGGGGTTTTGGAGTCGACAAAAGCAATTAGACAATTAATATTGAGGTGCTTTCGTAAAGTAGCAGCCGAGGAAAGATCCTTTGTTTCGAATTCGAGCAGCAGCAACACATCTGCAACTTTCTCGTTCGACTCTTTCTCTCTTTTATTATTATTATTATTATTATTATTATTATTATTATTATTATTATTATTATTATTATTATTATTATTATTATTATTTTATTATTATTATTATTATTATTATTATTATTATTATTATTATTATTATTATTATTATTATTATTATTATTATTATTATTATTATTATTATTATTATTATTATTATTATTATTATTATTATTATTATTATTATTATTATTATTATTATTATTATTATTATTATTATTATTATTATTATTATTATTATTATTATTATTATTATTATTATTATTATTATTATTATTATTATTATTATTATTATTATTATTATTATTATTATTATTATTATTATTATTATTATTATTATTATTATTATTATTATTATTATTATTATTATTATTATTATTATTATTATTATTATTATTATTATTATTATTATTATTATTATTATTATTATTATTATTATTATTATTATTATTATTATTATTATTATTATTATTATTATTATTATTATTATTATTATTATTATTATTATTATTATTATTATTATTATTATTATTATTATTATTATTATTATTATTATTATTATTATTATTATTATTATTATTATTATTATTATTATTATTATTATTATTATTATTATTATTATTATTATTATTATTATTATTATTATTATTATTATTATTATTATTATTATTATTATTATTATTATTATTATTATTATTATTATTATTATTATTATTATTATTATTATTATTATTATTATTATTATTATTATTATTATTATTATTATTATTATTATTATTATTATTATTATTATTATTATTATTATTATTATTATTATTATTATTATTATTATTATTATTATTATTATTATTATTATTATTATTATTATTATTATTATTATTATTATTATTATTATTATTATTATTATTATTATTATTATTATTATTATTATTATTATTATTATTATTATTATTATTATTATTATTATTATTATTATTATTATTATTATTATTATTATTATTATTATTATTATTATTATTATTATTATTATTATTATTATTATTATTATTATTATTATTATTATTATTATTATTATTATTATTATTATTATTATTATTATTATTATTATTATTATTATTATTATTATTATTATTATTATTATTATTATTATTATTATTATTATTATTATTATTATTATTATTATTATTATTATTATTATTATTATTATTATTATTATTATTATTATTATTATTATTATTATTATTATTATTATTATTATTATTATTATTATTATTATTATTATTATTATTATTATTATTATTATTATTATTATTATTATTATTATTATTATTATTATTATTATTATTATTATTATTATTATTATTATTATTATTATTATTATTATTATTATTATTATTATTATTATTATTATTATTATTATTATTATTATTATTATTATTATTATTATTATTATTATTATTATTATTATTATTATTATTATTATTATTATTATTATTATTATTATTATTATTATTATTATTATTATTATTATTATTATTATTATTATTATTATTATTATTATTATTATTATTATTATTATTATTATTATTATTATTATTATTATTATTATTATTATTATTATTATTATTATTATTATTATTATTATTATTATTATTATTATTATTATTATTATTATTATTATTATTATTATTATTATTATTATTATTATTATTATTATTATTATTATTATTATTATTATTATTATTATTATTATTATTATTATTATTATTATTATTATTATTATTATTATTATTATTATTATTATTATTATTATTATTATTATTATTATTATTATTATTATTATTATTATTATTATTATTATTATTATTATTATTATTATTATTATTATTATTATTATTATTATTATTATTATTATTATTATTATTATTATTATTATTATTATTATTATTATTATTATTATTATTATTATTATTATTATTATTATTATTATTATTATTATTATTATTATTATTATTGTTATTATTATTATTATTATTATTATTATTATTATTATTATTATTATTATTATTATTATTATTATTATTATTATTATCATCATCATCATCATCATCATCATCATCATTATTATTATTATTATTATTATTATTATTATTATTATTATTACTATTGTTAGGACCAGTTCACCTGGAACTGTCCAGTCACCAGTTTACACTTGCCAGTCACCAGTTGCATCTGAAGACCAGTGAAACTGGAGACCAAGAAGATTTGTCCAGAAATATATTGAAGTCCAGTTGCACCGTAAGTCAACGCAACTGAAGACTTCCTCCAGTTGAGAACTGACCAAGTTGAAGAATCATTCCAGTTGAAGTCGAAGACAACAAATGGAAGATAGAGAATGGCAATGGCAGAGGAGCCCAGTTGACATTCTAGTCAGTTACAAACTGGAGACCATCAGTGGAAAGCCCTTACAAAGCTTTACACTGATTACGAGGAATTGACTTGTATGCTTTATGTACCTTTACCCGGATAATAAGCCTTATCTTATTATTTAAGTAATAAAAGGTACATAAAGGTGGTTATGTTAAGTTGCTTTATCATGCGACTTTACACTGCTTTTTAAGGAATTAAATGCTATTCCTTAAATGCTCTCAACCACATTTGTATGGCTAAAGTTAACATCCCAATGTTAACTTTGCCTATAAATACAAGTCATTGCACAACAAGAATATTAAGTGTTTTGAAATCACAAAGTGAAAACATACAAACACTTCACACTTTGCAAACCTGCAATATTCTTGGTGAACTTGTGCAATATTCTCTCAATCGCTAAAAGGAACATTTCACAACTTTAAGTGTTTCGATTGTCTTGAGAAATTCCGAGTGTAGATCAATTGTATTTCATAGGTTGTTAGGATATTTACATTATTTGTATTATCTTGGTTCCGCAACAACCTTGTAATTTGTTTAACATCAATAAATAAATTACACATTGAAAATTACATATTATCTCATCAAGTTACTTTACAAGTTATTTGTATTATTGCATTGTTCTTTACTTATTGTCATTTATATAAGTAATCTATCTAGAACTTGGTATATACACACTGCAACTGGTCGTCTCCAGTTCAGTGCATATATTACAAAGTAACTCCACCATCGACATAGAGGTGTCTTCAGGTAGTGCCATCTATTGAGTTGAGACTTACAAGTGGTATCAGAGCAGAAGGCTAATAAACTTGCCTAGATCTGCTAAGATGAACACTACTGAAGGTGGAAATGGTTCTGGTCAAGGTGAAATCCCTATGAATAATAATGCCCAACCTTTTCAAAATGTTAATACTAACCCTCCTCCTCCTACTACCCCAAACCACGTCCATGTACACTACTCTAACACTCCTGTTCCCAAATTCGATGGAAACAGTGAGACTTTCGGTACATGGAAGGCTAGAATGCTTTTGCATTTTGGTGGTATTGAGAGGTATATGTTGAAAATCCTTAAGGATGGACCATATATACCCATGTCTCTTGGGGTTAGTCCTCTTCTTGATCCAACTGGAAGAAAAGGTTCAAGAGAAAAGCCTGAAGACCATTGGTCTGATGAGGATCGTAGACTTGTTGATCTGGACACCAGACTCAAGAACATGATCCTTGGGGCTGTTCCTGAAGATCTAATTTCAACACTTGTGTTGTTCCCCAGTGCCAAGTCAATGTGGGATGAATTAGTTATTCAGTTTGAAGGAGGTGATGACACTATTGTCACCAGAAAAGTTGCCTTGAACAAGAAGTATGAATCCTTCTTTGCCTTGCCCAATGAAAGTCTAACTGGTACATACACCAGATTTTCTAGCCTCATTAATCAGCTGAGAGGCTTGGGTGTAGAGAAGGATAAGGATATTCTTCTTGAGAAGTTTTGTGATATTCTTCCTTCCAAATGGGAAAACATGGTTCTTGTCTTGAGACAAGGTAAAACCTTGCACAGCAATACTCTTGCATCGATCTATGGAGTCTTCAGATTCACTGAAGATAATAATGCTGCAAGACTGGTGGCTGAGCAAGATGCCATAAACCATGCTCAGAGTTCCAAGGTTGCTAGTGTACCTGAGCGACCTTGTGCTGCCTTAATGTCTGCAGAGAGTGTCCAGACACACTCGATGAAGGAGATGTTAAACAGTTTCTTGAACTCTGGCCTGACCACTGAAAACAGTGATGGTTGTAATGAAACTGACGATGATGATCTGGTCGCCATGATTGCTAAAACCTTTAACAGGTTTAAGCATAAATCTAAAAGATTTAATGGCCCCAACAATGCTTCCAGCTCCAGCTCTCTGGATAAGACCAATCTTACATGCTATAAGTGTGGCAAGAAGGGTCACTTTATGAAGGAATGCAGATCTAGTCAGTTGAACAACCAAACTGGCCCCCCTGTCCCAAATTTCAATCGGCCTGATGATAGCTACAAAGCTAAATACAAGAAGCTTAAGGCCCAGATTGCCCTCCTGTCCATGGAAAAGGAAAAGGATCAGTCCTTAATGGCACAAACTGAGGAAAAATGGGAGTACTCTGATGACTCATCAGTTGATGAAGAAGAGGAAAGGGACATGTGTTTCATGGCCTTGGAAGATCAACAGCAGCAGCACGTGGCAAAAGAAGATGTCATCACTGGAAGATGGGTGGACATCATCTTGAAAAAGGTATGTGATTATGATCACCAGATTGACCCTGAACTAAAACTGGACCTGGCTGAATCATTAAGTGGTGATTTAGCTTTTGTGGAAACTGTTAGAGCTGATAGTGAAAGATATCTTGACACTATCTTAATTGAACTGAACATTGTTAAACCATAACTGAATGATTTACAAAGTGTCCAGTTGGCTCTCAAGGAGTCAGTTTTAAAGATTGAGGCTTTAGAACTTGATAATCAAAAACTATTTTCTGATCTTGAAAAAGAACAAAAGATTATCAAGTCATGGGTAAAAGTATCTGGTAAAAACTATGATGCATTTTCAAGAACTATCGATGCCCAAAAGAATGCATGGAAATCTGGAGATCTGGAGATGGCAGCTCTTATACCAGATCTTCATGCATTGCCTCCAGCTCTCAAGGTTGAAACACCTTATGATCAACCTGAAGCTGTTAAAACTGAAACCTTTGAGACCACCCCCATTGAGGTTAAAACTGGAGCCAAACAGGCTAAAGCTCCAGTCAAAAAGGCCACTGGTAACAATCCTTTACCTCAAAAGTCTAAGGTGCCCAAGACCCGACAGACTAAAACTCCAACTGAACCAAGGTCCAAGGTTCAGTTGCCTGATGAAAGTAATATTTTGGTTAAACTGGAAAGTCAACTCCAACTTTTGTCTCGACAGGTTCAGAGTTGTACTGCCCGGATTAACAATCTGGAAGGAGGTTCATTACCTCCAGTTTTCAAACAAAATATTAAATCACTCCCTTCAAAACCTAATCAAAAGAATGTTCCATCTGGAACAAAATCTGGTAAAAATAAAGGGAGTAAGTATCAAGTACCAATCGTTTTTACTCCTGCACCTGGAGCTGGTGATAAAGTTCCAGATGCAGCCTCCAGTTCAACACCTCAACAATCAACTGTGACTTCTGTAGAGAAGTCCAGTGAACCCATCAAGAAAAGATGGGTTCTCAAAAAGAACTAATGATTTTTGTGTGTGTGTAGGGCGATCGAAAGAAGAATATCTGGTATCTGGATAGCGCTGCTGGCCGGACTATGACCAGATGTAAGCCCCTACTGGAAGAGTTCACTGTCCAAGATGGACCGACAGTGACGTTTGGTAACGATCAATCTGGAAAGACTGAAGGATATGGTGTGCTCAATAATGGACAAGTCGAATTCAAAAGAGTTGCATTTGTGAATGGTTTGAAATACAACCTGATCAGTGTAAGCCAACTTTGTGATGATGGCTTCAGAGTTTTGTTCGATATTGCACAAGGCACCATATTTAACAAGGATTGAAAAGTGGTGATGATTGCACCAAGAAAAGGAAATGTGTACATCATGGATATGGAACCAGCTCCAGAAGAGCAATGTTTCTATACCAAAGCTGATGAGAACACCAACTGGCTATGGCATAAAAGATTATCCCATATTAATTTTAAGAATATCAACAAGTTGTCTCGCAAACAACTGGTTGATGGGATACCTCAAATTTCTTTCAATAAAGAAAAGTCATGTCCAGGGTGTGAGATGGGCAAGCAGAAAAGGGCCAGTTTCAAAACTAGGCAAAATTTTAGCATCACTGAACCTCTTCACATGCTACATATGGATCTCTTTGGTCCAGTGAATGTTCAAACTAGAGCTGGAAAGAAGTACACTCTAGTTGTGGTTGATGAATTCACCAGATACTGCTGGGTGGTATTCATCAGATCCAAAAGTGATGCACCTGCTGAAATCATCTCTCTCATTAAAAGAATTGAGCTCAAGTATACTCGAAAAGTTTGTCAGTTGCGAAGTGATAATGGTACTGAATTCCAAAATAAGGTACTTGAAACATTTTGCAATGACACTGGCATCTGATGTGCTAAATCGAGTCTAAAAATTAAAACTAGAAGTACCTCGAAACTCACTACTACACACTAACGGGCAGTGGACCCGATCGTCTGCAATATAGTTACAAAGTAAGTCCAGGTTCGTTCACGGGGATTGGTTTGAATCAATTGTCTAATAAAGTAGTTTGGAAAATAGGGTGTTGCTTCAAATCTCTCTTTGGCAATTAAAGTAAAATAACTTTAAGACAAAAACGCGTAAAAGTAAAGGTAAAGCTTCAAACAATAATAGTAAAGATCATCCACCTTGACTTCGCTAGACTTCAAACATGATTGCATTCAATTAAGACCAAATTCATTGAGAGTTGACACGATAATCGTGAAAGGATAAAATGCTCGCGTGGTACCACCAATGCCTAGACAACCTTACCAACAATTAGTTTGCTTGATCATCAAATTACCAATTGTGCCTATGTGAAAATAACGTGGTACCACCAATGCCTAGACAACCTTACCAACAATTAGTTTGCTTGATCATCAAATTACCAATTGTGCCTATGTGAAAATAACGTGGTACCACCAACCGCTCACAAGGCACCCAATCACCTAAGTTGCTAGTTTAATTACCCAAGCCGGTACCACCAATGCCTAGACAACCTTACCAACAATTAGTTTGCTTGATCATCAAATTACCAATTGTGCCTATGTGAAAATAACGTGGTACCACCAACCGTTACAAAACACGTTGACAAAATGATTCCTTTTATTAAAATGACATTCACTATCATACCATGAACTAGTGATAATTGCTAATAGACAAGCAACCGTTTGAAAATCACATCTGTATCCAACTAGTACCACTAACGAAGGACACACATGCCACCAATATCATAATAATAAATATAAAGGAATTAAATCATCAAGATCTCGACACAACGATAAATGAAATCAACTCTTGGAATTAAAACATATAGCAATCACGTCATTCATCTAGTTTCATCAAAGTGGATGATTGAAAGATTAGCCACTCATGATTAAATTGAAATAACAATCAAAATAAAGGAAGAACATGATGTACCAATCGTTTGAGAAATAGAAATTGCGAGACAATAAAATAGATACGATCTAGATGGGTGCACGTGAATCTTCAATGAATCGGAAGACGATGAAATCTTGATTTGATCCTTGAAGGTGTTCCTTGTAGTGCAGCTCCTAGAAAGAAGACTTGATAATTTGGGAATTAGGTTTTGTAAACTATTTATACCCCCTTCATTCTGATGCAATTGATCGGTCAAAGCCTTGCAGCCCCGCACTCTCACTGCGGCGCAGTGGGCGAGTGATGCCCCCACTGCGGCGCAGTGCTTTTACACTGCCTTTGGTGCTCGCTTGTCAAGGCTGACTGCGGCGCAGTGGGCACACGCCTTTGGTGCTCGCGCAGGCTCACTGCGGCGCAGTGCTTTTACACTGCCTTTGGTGCTCGCTTGTCAAGGCTGACTGCGGCGCAGTGGGCACACGCACATCCCACTGCGGCGCAGTGTAATATTACTGGTTGAATTCTCCTTTTTTTTTCACTCGCTGACTGCGGCGCAGTGGACCTTCACCCCCACTGCGTCGCAGTATAAATATACTGGTCTCGATGCTCTTTTCCACATAGATGACTGCGGCGCAGTGGACTTGTTCACCACCACTGCGTCGCAGTATAAATAAACTGAATCGAAGGCCACACATCAACTTATGAAGACTTGCATATTTTCCATCTCTTTTCACCTTAATAACTCTCGAACTCTCCAATCAACTTCATGGCCTCAAAATTACTCGAAATTGCACCAAACGGAAACGTCTCCTGTTTAGAACCTGAAACCACTAACAAAACCCATAAACGCGCCAAATGCCAGCAAAATCGACTAAAAACATATAATAAAAAGGCCAATAACGATGTGGGCGATGGGTATAAATTGGTCACATCAAATCCCCCCACACTTGAGCATTGCTTGTCCTCAAGCAAATCCAACATTTAAAGAAAAAGTAATCCTTGGCAATGAAGCTAAATCAACAATTACGAGTATCAAAAAGAAGCAACACCAAGTATGTCAAAGACAAAGAAGTTGGGTGAAGCAGTTTTAATCTTAAATGAAAACCCAAAATGTTTGACAATATCTGAACAATCCACAAGCCTCAATAACACGACTATGCACAAGTGAAACAAATGAACCTATCAATATCAATGTACTCCAACGAACTTACTTTTGGGGTTGAATATTCAAGAATCACTCAAAGCACAGTCGTGATGCATATCTTACCATAGGCTTGAACAAGGATCATAGCTCCACCGACATGGCGTAAGCACCAAGTACATCATCAAAATAGGCATATAAGATGGTTGTATAGTTAGGCTAAGGTATATATATTGGACATTTACAATGAGTGAGGGAGGGTAGGTTAGAAATGAAAGGAATCAATCAAAAGTATAAGGTAAGTATGAAATATGTACAAAATAGTCTAATCAAAACCCGTACCATTGATTGCCAACAACCCATAAATTGCTATTCCGCTAAAACACCTCAAAAATACCAAGCAAACTCGACACCATTGTGGTGTATCAACTTCAAACAACTTAAAGTCAACCAAGCCCTCCATTCTTAACGATACAACACAACTCTAGACATATAAAAATGAGAAGTACCCACTAGTAGCCCAAGCTCTCTCTTTTTTTTTTTTTTTGAAATCACTTATACTCTACTAGTAGGCACCCTCTTACAATGATGAACAATGTCTAACACAATCTACTTCCTTTGAACAACACAGGACATTCCTCAATAATTTTGACCAATCGACGTATTCCCAAGTACTAAGAATATTCCAACTGACAATCCACTGAATCTCTCCCAAACCATCCAAACAAACCAATGACAATCAATGGCCCCCCGGATTAGACTATCGGTATAGTAAGGTATAATTAGGTAAAGTTTACATAAATGAGTGGATATATACAATGGAAAAGGCTAAGTTAAAATGATGTATAAGAAAGGTTTACAAAGAAAGGAAGCATGTATATGTAAGTGAGTATAAGTATAGTAAGGGTATGAATATACAAAAGGAAAAGTGAAAATAAAGAAAGAAAAGTATGGGTCAAACCTATATGCCAATTCGTCATCCGATGTACTTTTATCACAAAAGTGATCTCACTGCGGTCTCGTCACGATCACAAGGCCAAGTTCTAGCTCAACACATCACCGGCACACTCATATCAAGGAAAAGAACCCGGAAATGGAATAAATTAACCTCAAATTCGTACATCTTAGTGCAGAGTTCGAAATAGAACCCTTACTCCCGAATAAATCCAAGAGCCTAAGAGAGGGACAAATTACAAGGCAATCAAACCAAAACCGTAAACACCTAGCACATCTATATATGAACAATGAATCTCACAACTTTAGGTGTTTGAGAAATTTGAGTATGCAAGTAATGTTATCAATCCACAAGGATAAGCCCCATAACCGTTCAGAACACATTTCGCCGATTAAAATTTTTGCCAAAGGAAAATTTTGTAGTAAAAATTGCTTATTAAGTTATCATGAATTAAGTGACAAAAGCAATTTACCACAAGGACAAACTCAACTCAAGTTTTGAAACCATACCAACTTCTATCATCCCACCAAATTGAAAGCAACCAATTCTCAAACATGCACATCATAGTTCAGAGTTCAAGATAGAACCCTTATTCTTGGATAAAACCCAAAAACCTATGAGAGGGACACATCCACAAGAACGGTTAAAATCTCAATGGCAAAACAACAAAAGAGATAAACCCGGTAGCTAAAACCTATTTGCCACCCCCCCACACTTAAGATGGACAATGCCCTCAATGTCCAGATTCGGTCAAACAAAGGTAAATAGGGGTAAGCAACATAGAAAAATCAGAACACATACCGGAGTAAGGACACATCCCGTTTTGAAACAAGTTAGTCGACCCCGTGTCACAAATGCGCTTTCGAAAAAGGAAGAACAAGTCGCTTGGCGGGAGAAACAACTTGTACCAAAACGGAAAGTGCGAGAGTTGCGTGTGCATCAAACATACCAAACATAAATATAGCGGCGCTGAACTTACTGCCATCATATGCACACCATCACACAATCACAATTTGATGCCACAAAGTAAAGATGAGAAGAGAATCCAATGGGTTTTCCCCCCCACACTTAAGATGGACAATGCCCTCAATGTCCATATTCGGTCAAACAAAGGTAAATAGGGGTAAGCAACATAGAAAAATCAGAACACATACCGGAGTAAGGACACATCCCATTTTGAAACAAGTTAGTCGACCCCGTGTCACAAATGCGCTTTCGAAAAAGGAAGAACAAGTCGCTTGGCGGGAGAAACAACTTGTACCAAAACGGAAAGTGCGAGAGTTGCGTGTGCATCAAACATACCAAACATAAATATAGCGGCGCTGAACTTACTGCCATCATATGCACACCATCACACAATCACAATTTGATGCCACAAAGTAAAGATGAGAAGAGAATCCAATGGGTTCCCCCCCCACACTAGTGTTGCACAATAGCCATCAAATTGAATAGTCCTGTTGCACTTGCACCACAAACAAACCACATTTCTAAGCATATCAAAGTAACTACTGTTTAATGCAGAAAAATAAAAACCTAAAAGAAAGAAAACAAACGAAAGTACAATGTCTCATCACCCCGTAGGGTGGATATCAGAAAATAGAGAACAGAAAATAAGACACAATGTATAAAGTACAGTCATCCTGAATACCAATCAGCATAAATCCTAAAATGATTCCATCCCACGGAACCGGGTGGGAACCATAATCATCATCACTGTCGTCACTGCTGCTGACCATGATAGCCAAAGGGAAGACCAGATGTATCAAAAAGATCGGTGATCCAGTTGCGGTCTCCTTCTTGACCCGAACCAGAGGCGCCAACATCTCCTCCAGACGGTCCACCGCCAAAGCCTGAGCCAGAACCTGCAACAAAACCAGGAACAAAAGAAGATGAACCACCAACAAATCCCCCAGAACCACCAGCATCTCCACCTGCTTGACTAGCGGCACCTGTCCATGGTCTCCAATCTGCACTAGTACCTGCATCAAAAGAAGATCTCCCGCCAAAAGAACCAAACTGCACAGGACCACGAGGAGATCCTCCTAGATCATGTGGGAAGAAAGAACCGCCTCCCTGACGATATGTCGGAACATGAATAGGTGGTGGTGAAAAATCAGGAATAGGAGTATCTGGAACGAACGACTGCCCATGGTACTGCGCATCCCACATAGGCTGATAATAATCTAGGGTATAGTTGGTGCAGGCCTGCTGCGATCCCATCCAAGTCATATCCTGATCCATCCTCCTTTGATAATCATCAAATGCCCTACCACTAGCCTGCTGCCCATCCAAAATCTGTTGCAGCTGGGACCCTATATCAGTCAAATCAATACTTGGACGGCCCCGCCTCCTCTGAGGCTCCTGAGGGGCGTCCTCCATCTCATCATCATCAGAATCCTCCACCTCTGGAGGCGGTGCAGCGATAACACCTGTATCATCCAACAACCTCGCTTGCTCATTCTTCTTTGGCTTCTTCACTATCTTGGCTATTATCAACTCCTTCTCAGTTAAATGCTCCTGTCTAACCTGCAAAGACAATCCCTCATGACATATATCAGAATCAAAAACTCCCATCCTCTTGTAAAGACGGGTGATAAGCCAAGAGACCAGATGTATCAAAAAGATCGGTGATCCAGTTGCGGTCTCCTTCTTGACCCGAACCAGAGGCGCCAACATCTCCTCCAGACGGTCCACCGCCAAAGCCTGAGCCAGAACCTGCAACAAAACCAGGAACAAAAGAAGATGAACCACCAACAAATCCCCCAGAACCACCAGCATTTTCTTTTTTTTTTTTTTTTTTTTTTTTTTTTTTTTTTTTTTTTTTTTTTTTTTTTTTTTTTTTTTTTTTTTTTTTTTTTTTTTTTTTTTTTTTTTTTTTTTTTTTTTTTTTTTTTTTTTTTTTTTTTTTTTTTTTTTTTTTTTTTTTTTTTTTTTTTTTTTTTTTTTTTTTTTTTTTTTTTTTTTTTTTTTTTTTTTTTTTTTTTTTTTTTTTTTTTTTTTTTTTTTTTTTTTTTTTTTTTTTTTTTTTTTTTTTTTTTTTTTTTTTTTTTTTTTTTTTTTTTTTTTTTTTTTTTTTTTTTTTTTTTTTTTTTTTTTTTTTTTTTTTTTTTTTTTTTTTTTTTTTTTTTTTTTTTTTTTTTTTTTTTTTTTTTTTTTTTTTTTTTTTTTTTTTTTTTTTTTTTTTTTTTTTTTTTTTTTTTTTTTTTTTTTTTTTTTTTTTTTTTTTTTTTTTTTTTTTTTTTTTTTTTTTTTTTTTTTTTTTTTTTTTTTTTTTTTTTTTTTTTTTTTTTTTTTTTTTTTTTTTTTTTTTTTTTTTTTTTTTTTTTTTTTTTTTTTTTTTTTTTTTTTTTTTTTTTTTTTTTTTTTTTTTTTTTTTTTTTTTTTTTTTTTTTTTTTTTTTTTTTTTTTTTTTTTTTTTTTTTTTTTTTTTTTTTTTTTTTTTTTTTTTTTTTTTTTTTTTTTTTTTTTTTTTTTTTTTTTTTTTTTTTTTTTTTTTTTTTTTTTTTTTTTTTTTTTTTTTTTTTTTTTTTTTTTTTTTTTTTTTTTTTTTTTTTTTTTTTTTTTTTTTTTTTTTTTTTTTTTTTTTTTTTTTTTTTTTTTTTTTTTTTTTTTTTTTTTTTTTTTTTTTTTTTTTTTTTTTTTTTTTTTTTTTTTTTTTTTTTTTTTTTTTTTTTTTTTTTTTTTTTTTTTTTTTTTTTTTTTTTTTTTTTTTTTTTTTTTTTTTTTTTTTTTTTTTTTTTTTTTTTTTTTTTTTTTTTTTTTTTTTTTTTTTTTTTTTTTTTTTTTTTTTTTTTTTTTTTTTTTTTTTTTTTTTTTTTTTTTTTTTTTTTTTTTTTTTTTTTTTTTTTTTTTTTTTTTTTTTTTTTTTTTTTTTTTTTTTTTTTTTTTTTTTTTTTTTTTTTTTTTTTTTTTTTTTTTTTTTTTTTTTTTTTTTTTTTTTTTTTTTTTTTTTTTTTTTTTTTTTTTTTTTTTTTTTTTTTTTTTTTTTTTTTTTTTTTTTTTTTTTTTTTTTTTTTTTTTTTTTTTTTTTTTTTTTTTTTTTTTTTTTTTTTTTTTTTTTTTTTTTTTTTTTTTTTTTTTTTTTTTTTTTTTTTTTTTTTTTTTTTTTTTTTTTTTTTTTTTTTTTTTTTTTTTTTTTTTTTTTTTTTTTTTTTTTTTTTTTTTTTTTTTTTTTTTTTTTTTTTTTTTTTTTTTTTTTTTTTTTTTTTTTTTTTTTTTTTTTTTTTTTTTTTTTTTTTTTTTTTTTTTTTTTTTTTTTTTTTTTTTTTTTTTTTTTTTTTTTTTTTTTTTTTTTTTTTTTTTTTTTTTTTTTTTTTTTTTTTTTTTTTTTTTTTTTTTTTTTTTTTTTTTTTTTTTTTTTTTTTTTTTTTTTTTTTTTTTTTTTTTTTTTTTTTTTTTTTTTTTTTTTTTTTTTTTTTTTTTTTTTTTTTTTTTTTTTTTTTTTTTTTTTTTTTTTTTTTTTTTTTTTTTTTTTTTTTTTTTTTTTTTTTTTTTTTTTTTTTTTTTTTTTTTTTTTTTTTTTTTTTTTTTTTGAAAACAACTTAATCAGCCATAAATCTAGCTGGTACGCCTTGTCCCAATGGGTGGACCTTTGTACCAGAAACGTGACAAGCATCCTATGCAACATCCTCAGCTTCACACTGCTAATCTTAGACACACTAACATAGCCACAAGAAGGCCAAGCGTGTCCCCCCGAAATACGAGTCCAATACAGAGATATCGACTCTCCATCTCCCAAATCCTGTTTCACATACAAACCCTTCCTCAACAAAGCCCTAAATTCCTGACTATCTAACTGCTCCCTCGTATACATACCACAATAAAAACCAAATTCAGGAATAGATAACTTCCTAGGCTGTCCCCGCAGAAAAAGGTTACTACCCGCTCTTCAAAAATATCCTTGATTTTATTGAGCTCCTTGGTCAACTTCAAAGTAGAATAAAACTCAAGACAAAGTTCACGAAAAACTGGTTCCCGATTATTGAAAATGTTGTGCCACATATCACTACTAACCACCTGGTTACCGATTTGAACCTCAATACGAAACCACCGACGGATATCCTCCTGTATCCCATAATTTCTAGCAAAAATCGGATCAAGATATTTGGGAGGGCATACTACCTGACGATGAAGAGCAAAGAGATTATTCAAGAAGTTGTTCTTATGGGGTTGTCTAGCCCCATTGAATTCTAACCATGCGTGAGACTCGTCCATATCGTGCTCTCCAAACCTTAGATCAGAGCACTTCTGGCTCTTGCCTAGCCCTCTTGGCACCAGTCCCGCTTCCTTGACCAACTTCCATCTGTCTTCTCTGATCTGCGGTCTCTTTTCCCATGATACTGAAAGAAGATTGATAATCTAAGACAAAGAGGAAGAATAATGCAAGATAGGTGAATTAATGGGAGAATTTGAGAGCAAAAGTGAAGTAGCTTGAGATCGGTTAAAAAAATGAGAGAAAAAAAAACTATACTGATAAAAATTGAGTGGTAAAAAGTACTCCCTCATCTGACTGGCAATAATACACTCTTGGTTGACCGGTCAAAGGCCCACTGCGGCGCAGTCAACCCATACACCCCCCACTGCGGCGCAGTGGGGCAAAAACTCACCCAAACATCAGTAATAATAGGCTGCGGCGCAGTCAACCCATACACCCCCCACTGCGGCGCAGTGGGGCAAAAACTCACCTAAACATCAGTAATAATAGGCTGCGGCGCAGTCAACCCATACACCCCCCACTGCGGCGCAGTGGGGCAAAAACTCACCCAAACATCAGTAATAATAGGCTGCGGCGCAGTGAGCTTGTAACACCTCCACTGCGTCGCAGTACAAATCTTCTGGTCACGACCCCCCATTTTTTTTTCCTTAGAAAAATTTTGACAATGAAAATTTTGAACACTTACCTCAATCCGCTTCACATCAAATTGTACCTGCATTTTTCTTGACAAAACAACATCAAATCTAACTAACAAAAACAAAAAAAAATAAAATGCAAGAAAATGACACGGGTTGCCTCCCGAGAAGCGCTTAATTTATTTACGAGTCGTTAGCTAGACTCGACTACCTTTCAAGCCTCATATTCAAAAACGGGGATCTCCTCGATTATCCCCTCCACTTGTTCTTCTTCCAAGTACAACTTAAGTCTATGGCCATTAACAATGAAAGATCCTTCACCATCTCTCTTAAACAGTTCAACATAACCTGACGGATAAACATGCTTAATAACAAAAGGTCCAATCCATCTAGAAGTTAGCTTAGGTTGCTTGATCTTAAACTTAGACAAAACCAACAAAACCTTAGCTCCAACCTTAAACTCTTTCTACGGATCCTCTTATCATGCCAAACCTTGGTTCGCTCCTTGTAAAGCCTAGAATTCTCATATGCACCTAACCTAAGCTCATCAAGCTCATGGAGTTGCAACATTCTAAGTTCACCGGCTTCCATCATATCCAAGTTTAAATTTCTCAAGGCCCAATACGCCTTATGCTCTATCTCAATAGGTAAATGACAAGTCTTACCATAGAGCAACCGGTATGGCGTGGTGCCAATCGGCGTCTTATAAGCCGTCCTAAACGCCCACAAGGCGTCATCCAACTTCTTTGACCAAACCTTAGGGTTATCTCCCACAGTTTTTCTCCAGAATTCTCTTCAAAGCCCTATTGGTGTTTTCTACTTGTCCACTAGTTTGTGGATGATAGGAAGTAGAAAAGTAATGCACAACACCATATCTTTTCATGACCTTAGCTAATTGATGATTTGCAAAGTGGGTTCCTCGGTCACTAATTAAGGCTCTAGGGCAACCAAATCGGCAAAACAATTGTTTAAGGAAATCAATTACTACCCTAGCATCATTCGTGGGCAAAGCCTTGGCTTCGGCCCATTTAGACACGTAGTCAACGGCGACAAGAATATATAGGAACTTATTAGACGGTGGGAATGGTCCCATGAAGTCTATACCCCAAATATCAAAAACCTCACATACCTGAATGCTCTGTTGAGGCATCTCGTCTCGCTTAGTAATGCTTCCTTGTCTCTGAAAAATGTCACAAGTCTCTACCAAAGTTTGAGCTTCCTTAAAAATTGTAGGCCAATAGAAACCTGCATCAAACACTTTCTTACCGGTGACTGAAGGACCGTAATGACCTCCAGTAGGACCATAGTGACAAGCATCCAGAATCTCCCTAGTCTCAGCTCCAGCTACACATCTCCTCACCATACCATCTGCACAAGCACGAAACAAGTATGGGCTATCCCAAAAATAGTACTTGGCATCCGATATGAGCTTCTTCTTTTGTTGGTGCGTGAAGTCAGTTGGTATCTCACCTGCAACCAAATAAGTAGCAATATCTGCAAACCAAGGTGCATCATCAGAAGTAGAAATAAACATTAAACACTCATCAGGGAAGTGATCATTGATCTCCCCATCACGAAGTTCCTCCCGGTGAGGATCTTCCAAGCGACTCAAGATGGTCGGCAGCCAAATTTTCAGCCCCTTTCTTATCCTTGATCTCAATATCAAACTCTTGTAACAACAAGATCCAACGGATAAGCCTAGGTTTAGCATCTTGTTTCGAGAACAAGTACTTAAGGGCTGAATGGTCAGTAAAAACTATGGTCTTACTTAACACCAAATAAGATCTAAACTTATCAAAAGCAAAAACCACGGCAAGCAACTCCTTCTCTGTTGTGGTGTAATTTTGCTGGGCGGGGTTCAAAGTCTTACTAGCAAAATAATGGGCTTGAAATGCTTATCAACCCTTTGCCCAAGCACGGCTCCCACAGCAAAATCACTTGCATCACACATCAATTCAAAGGGCAATTCCCAATCCGGCCCGACCATGATAGGAGAATTAGTCAACTTCTCCTTAAGAACCTGAAAAGCACTTAAACAAGCATCATTAAACATGAAAGGGACGTCCTTCTCCAACAAGTGGGTCATAGGACGAGTAATCTTAGAAAAATCTTTAATGAAACGGCGGTAAAAACCGGCATGTCCAAGAAAACTCCTTACCCCTTTCACATTGGAAGGCGGGGGTAGTTTGGCTATAACATCAATCTTAGCCCTATCAACCTCTATCCCGGCCTTAGACACCTTGTGACCTAGCACAATACCCTCGGTCACCATGAAGTGACACTTTTCCCAATTAAAACAAGGTGTGCCCTTTCACACCGTTCCAACATCTTATCCAAGTTATGCAAGCAAGTACGAAATGAGTCCCCAAAAACCGAGAAATCATCCATGAAAACCTCCATGGAGGTTTCAAGCATGTCCTGGAATATAGCTATCATGCACCTTTGGAAGGTGCCCGGGGCGTTACACAAACCAAACGGCATTCGCCGGTAAGCAAAAGTGCCAAAGGGGCACGTGAAAGTGGTCTTTTCTTGATCCTTTGGATCAATGGGTATTTGAAAGTACCCGGAAAACCCATCTAAGAAACAAAAGTACTCATTACCTGCAAGTCTCTCTAACATCTGATCAATAAAAGACAATGGAAAGTGATCCTTTCGGGTGGCATCATTAAGCTTACGGTAGTCAATACAAACCCGCCATCCCGTTACAGTTCTAGTAGCCAAGAGTTCCTTATTTTCATTTTCAACCACTGTCATGCCCCCCTTTTTGGGCACACAATGAACAGGACTAACCCAAGGACTATCAGCAATAGGGAAAATGATCCCTGCATCTAACAACTTAATCACTTCTTTCTTAACCACTTCTTTCATATTAGGATTTAGCCTCCTTTGTCTCTGGACAACGGGCTTAACATCATCAACAAAATCAATCTTATGCTGGCAAAAGTTAGGACTAATACCTGGAATGTCGGTGGTCTTCCAAGCAAAAGCCCGCTTATGGGCTTTAAGCACAGCCAGAAGAAGTCCTTTTTCGTCACTCGAGAGTGAGGACGAGATAACCACGGGTAAAGAGGATTTACCTACCAAGTAAGCATACTCCAAATGTGCAGGCAATGGCTTAAGCTCCAAATCTGTAGGTGGTACATCAACTGAATTAGGTACCCTTGAGCTTCCATCAGCAACAACTCTCTCAAAGCTCTCATCCACTGGAGGTGTCTCATCCAAGCTAAGTGCCATAACCTCTGCAAACAAATCATCATCAGAAATTTCCCCCGATCCTAGATTAGCAATCTCCTCATCTCCCATATCGGTCTCCATCAACTCCTGAAACTCTCGGTCCAAAGCCTCATCAATCACATCAATCCTGAAACATGACTCATCATTAGAATATGAATGCTTAATAGACCTCTCAACATTAAAAACAATCCTATCCGTACCCACACCCAAAGAAATTTCCTTATCTTTCACACGGATGATAGCATCCGCGGTATTAAGGAATGGTCTACCGAGTATTAGGGGTACCTGTGCATCCTCCTCCATCTCGAGGATAACAAAGTCAACTAGGAAAACAATGTGGCCTACTTTGACTCTAATGTTTTCAGCAATCCCCATGGGATACTGAAATGAATGGTCAGCTAATCTTATACTCATGCGAGTCAGGCGAAGGATTCCTAAAGCCAACTTACTCCAAACCGAATAAGGCATCAAATTAATGCTAGCACCTAAATCAGCTAAAGCCTTACAAATAATGGTTCTTATAGAGCAAGTAATAAGAAAACTCCCTGGGTCTTCAAGCTTAGGGGGGATGCGGTTCTGCAAGATAGCAGAACACTCGGCATTGAGAAAAGTAGCTTTGGCCTCCTCCATCTTTCCTTTGTCCGTCACAAGTTCCTTAATGAACTTGGCATAATGAGGCATCCCCTGTATCAAATCAACTAAAGGTACATTAATATGAACATTTGAAATCATTTGAACAAACTTGTTATATTGTTCCTTTAACTTTGCCTTCCTGAACCGTTGTGGAAATGGAACTTTTGGTTTATAAGCTTTAACCTCGGTTTCCACAACCGGTTTTGGTGGAGTGACCGGAGTCTTCTCGGTTGGATTCTCTTCCATCTCAATCTCCTCATCAACCTCATCATCATTACCTGAATCCTGTACATCTGAAACAACAACATTAGGCATAGTAGGAGGGTCATAAGATTTACCTGTATGAGTGGTGATGGCCTTGGCTTCCTCATTACGGGCTTAAGGTGGAGTGTACTTCTGCCCCGCATTTTGTCCCTGATTTGGCCCCATGCTAAACTGAGGCCTAGGATTCTGTTGAGTATTGCTAGGTAAAGTACCTGGAGGCCTAGAAAGTGCAGCCATCCTACTCTCAAGATCCTTAAAGTTAACACATTGATTCTTCATATTTATCTCAACCTTGCCATCTATCCTATCCAACCTCTCATTCAACGCCTTAGTATCATCCCGAATCATCTGAATGCTAGTGTTAGTTTCAGCCTGATTACTAACCAACTGTTTCATCATCTCCCTCAACTCGGCATTTGGATCGGTATTAGAGGAAGAAGAACCTGATCCTTGTCCTTGTTGAGTTTGTTGTTGTGGTTGACTCTGAAAGTTATCCCTTTGCCACCTATTTCCTAAAAAACGAGAATTATTAGTAGGAAAAGAAGGGTTATAAGCAGGATTACCTGAAGAACGGTTCTGGAAACCGGTATTGCGCTGGTAGCTCCCTTGTTGTTGATTCTGGATGTAACTCACATCTTCGGGTGCCCGATTTGGGCACTCATCAGAATAATGCATATCACCACAATGATCACATCCATCGGCTACTACCTTTACATCCCGTTCAATTGCTCCAAACCGATTCTCTTGCATAGCAAATCCCTTTTCCATGCGCTCAGATAGCGCTCTAATCTCACCAATCATCCTAGAATCATGACTAGCTTCAACCTTTGCAACCCTACCTTGGCTAGTACCTTTCTTTAATCTTCTCTCATTCTTCAAAAATCTATCATCATCCATATTTGCATTGTCCTTTGCCATGGACTCCAAAATATCAAAACCTTCATTGGGTGTAATCTTGTTGAAACCACCCCCAAAAGCATATCCTAACTCACGCTTGGACTTCTTATCTAGGCCATCAAAGAAAGCTCAACATATTGTTCCTTAGTCATGTTATGGCCCGGACAATTTCTCAACATTTCCTTAAACCGAATCCATGCATCTACCACATCTTCATCTTCATCTTGGTCAAAGGACCTAATCAAATTCTCCAACTTCCTTTGAGTTCTAAGTGAGTAAAACTCACCAATGAAAGCTTGCTTGAGTTGGTCCCAAGTTGTTATGGAATTTTCCGGAAGATCATTAAACCAATCTAAAGCATCACCAGTAATGGACATGGGAAATGTCTCAAGTTTAACGGCATTCATTTGGTTGTTCCCATATTGGTATAACCGTGCCAACTTCTCAAACCTCTCTAAGTGTTGGTATGGATCCCATTTCCTTTTACCGTCAAACTGTTGCTCCTCAATACTTTTAAGATGATTACCTTTCAGATTGAAATCATGAGCAATGGCTGGAGGTCTTATAGGACTACCACGGTTGGTAGGAATAGTACGGACCCTCTCACCATAACGAATATCATTCGGATCCCTTTGTTCGTCTCCCATTTCCTCTTCTAACTTAACTTCTAAGTTGAAGAACTCGTCTAAATAAAACCCTTCCTCGTCCGAATCAGGAGTGAGTCTAGCAATAGGTGAGAATGGTGTAGGTTTTGTGAAGTTAAACCTACGTCTTGTTGGTGTTCTCAAAGGACTATTTAGAGGTAAACCCGAAGACCGCAAGTTCATCAACTGAGAAGTAGACCTGTAAACACAACTAACCAAACACGTCAACTGCACCTGTGATAAGAAAAGAAAAGAAAAACTAAACTATAAAGCAAATAACTTCCTCACGCGTGAGGAAGGATCAAACCACTAAATTAACAACTAAAACGGCACACAATCCCCGGCAGCGGCGCCAAAAACTTGATGTGCTAAATCGAGTTAAAAATTTAAAACTAGAAGTACCTCGAAACTCACTACTACACACTAACGGGCAGTGGACCCGATCGTCTGCAATATAGTTACAAAGTAAGTCCAGGTTCGTTCACGGGGATTGGTCTGAATCAATTGTCTAATAAAGTAGTTTGGAAAATAGGGTGTTGCTTCAAATCTCTCTTTGGCAATTAAAGTAAAATAACTTTAAAGACAAAACGCGTAAAAGTAAAGGTAAAGCTTCAAACAATAATAGTAAAGATCATCCACCTTGACTTCGCTAGACTTCAAACATGATTGCATTCAATTAAGACCAAATTCATTGAGAGTTGACACGATAATCGTGAAAGGATAAAATGCTCGCGTGGTACCACCAACCGCTCACAAGGCACCCAATCACCTAAGTTGCTAGTTTAATTACCCAAGCCGGTACCACCAATGCCTAGACAACCTTACCAACAATTAGTTTGCTTGACTATCAAATTACCAATTGTGCCTATGTGAAAATAACGTGGTACCACCAACCGTTACAAACACGTTGACAAAATGATTCCTTTTATTAAAATGACATTCACTATCATACATGAACTAGTGATAATTGCTCATAGACAAGCAACCGTTTGAAAATCACATATGTATCCAACTAGTACCACTAACGAAGGACACACATGCCACCAATATCATAATAATAAATATAAAGGAATTAAATCATCAAGATCTCGACACAACGATAAATGAAATCAACTCTTGGAATTAAAACATATAGCAATCACGTCATTCGTCTAGTTTCATCAAAGTGGATGATTGAAAGATTAGCCACTCATGATTAAATTGAAATAACAATCAAAATAAAGGAAGAACATGATGTACCAATCGTTTGAGAAATAGAAATTGCGAGACAATAAAATAGATACGATCTAGATGGGTGCACGTGAATCTTCAATGAATCGGAAGACGATGAAATCTTGATTTGATCCTTGAAGTGTTCCTTGTAGTGCAGCTCTTAGAAAGAAGACTTGATAATTTGGGAATTAGGTTTTGTAAACTATTTATACCCCCTTTCTTCTGATGCAATTGATCGGTCAAAGCCTTGCAGCCCCGCACTCTCACTGCGGCGCAGTGGGCGAGTGATGCCCCCACTGCGGCGCAGTGCTTTTACACTGCCTTTGGTGCTCGCTTGTCAAGGCTGACTGCGGCGCAGTGGGCACACGCACATCCCACTGCAGCGCAGTGTAATATTACTGGTTGAATTCTCCTTTTTTTTTACTCGCTGACTGCGGCGCAGTGGACCCATACACCCCCACTGCGTCGCAGTATAAATATACTGATCTCGATGCTCTTTTCCACATAGATGACTGCGGCGCAGTGGACTTGTTCACCACCACTGCGTCGCAGTATAAATATACTGAACCGAAGGCCACACATCAACTTATGAAGACTTGCATATTTTCTATCTCTTTTCACCTTAATAACTCTCGAACTCTCCAATCAACTTCATGGCCTCAAAATTACTCGAAATTGCACCAAACGGAAACGTCTCCTGTTTAGAACCTGAAACCACTAACAAAACCCATAAACGCGCCAAATGCCAGCAAAATCGACTAAAAACATATAATAAAAAGGCCAATAATGATGTGGGCGATGGGTATAAATTGGTCACATCACTCTCTCAAACTTCTCATCAGTTCACTCTCCAGAGCAAAATGGAGTTGTGGAAAGAAAGAATCGCACACTGATAGAAGCCGCCAGAAGTATGCTATCTGAATCTGGTCTTCCCACCAGTTTTTGGGCTGAGGCAGTTGCAACTGCTTGTCACA
>CM067167.1:42606740-42619891 GCA_034093135.1 Erigeron breviscapus | reverse complement strand
ACAAACGTGTCCCAGAAATTGGACTTGACGGAGCCAAAATTCACACTTAGAAAACTTAGCATATAGCTTCTCGTCTCTAAGTAACTGCAAGATTATCCTCAGGTGCTTCTCGTGCTCCTCCTTACTTCTAGAGTATATCAAGATATCATCGATAAACACTATGACGAACTTATCCAAGTACGGCCTACAGATCCTATTCATTAGGTCCATGAAAACGGTTGGCGCATTTGTGAGACCAAATGGCATCACTAGGAACTCATAATGCCCATAGCGAGTTCTAAAGGCCGTTTTAGGTACATCTCCTTCTCGTACCCTCAACTGATGATAGCCGGACCTAAGGTCAATTTTCGAGAAATGCGACGCTCCTTGCAGTTGGTCGAACAAATCGTCTATTCGCGGCAACGGGTACCTATTCTTGATCGTCAATTTATTCAACTCTCTATAGTCGATGCACATTCTCAAAGATCCATCTCTTCTTGACAAAGAGAATCGGCGCACCCCAGGTGAAGAACTAGGTTGGATTAAACCTTTATCAAGCAATTCTTGCAATTGCTCCGAGAGTTCTCGCATTTCGGAGGGCGCTAGTCTATATGGTGCCTTAGCCACGGGGGCTTCCCCGGGAACTAAATCGATAGTAAACTCTACTTGTCTCGCTGGGGGAAGTCCAGGTAGTTCGTCCGGAAACACATCTAGAAAATCTCTAACCACAGCTACCTTGAGAGGGTCCTTATCTTTCACTCGCTTACCACTACTTGTGCCAAGTATGTGTGATATTCCTTCCGTAGGTACTTCCTCACCTTCATGGACGACACCAACTTAGGTTGGACTCCCGCCTTATGGCCTTGAACTATTAGCACCTCACCGCTATCTAAGGGAATCTTAATGATCCTTTCATGGCAAAGTATTTCAGCACGCATTTTCGACAACCAATCCATTCCTACTATCACATCAAAACTTCCTATTTCTATGGGAATCAAATCTATACTATAGTCCTTCTCATCTAAAGTTAACTTGCAATCAGCAATGATTTCCTTAGTCTTATACTCGTTTCCATTAGCATATTCAACATAATAAGTTTCCTCTAGTTCACTAGGTTTCTTATCAATCAATTCTTTAAATTCAAAGGAAATAAAACTTCTTTCCGCTCCAGAATCAAACAACATAGATGCATAAACATTATTTATTGGAAACGTACCTACGATGACATTAGGGTCATCACGTGCCTCATTTGCTCCCATGGCATACACCCTTCCTCGGGCTTGACCTCCTTGATTCCCACGATTTCCTTGGTTAACGTTGTTGCCTTGATTCCCAATGTTAGCTTGATTCCCAACATTCCCTCGGTTGACTTGATTTCCATTGTTTCCTCGGTTTGCTTGGTTCCCGCGATTCCCAACATTCCTAAAGTTGCCACGGTTACCATTTCCATTTCCACGGTTGCCTTGCGCTCTTCTCAACCTAGGACAAGCATTTCTCCAATGATCTGTACTTCCACATTCGTGACATCCTCCTCGTTGTCCTTCATTCCTTAGCCCGCTTCGGCAGTGAGTAGCAAGGTGACCCATGCGGTTGCAAGTTGTGCAACGCTTGCATTCACCCAAGTGACTATAACCACATCGGTTGCACCTTGGGGGCATGCCACGATATGGATTGGGGTTAGCATCCACAACCCCATAGTTTCTCACAATCTTTTGCCTCTTATCCGGTCCATTCCCTTTTCGATCGCCAAACCGATTTCCTCCACCTTGTCTCGAACTTGATTCTCCTCTTGTATACTTCCCACGCCTAACCAAATCGTTCACTAGCCTGGTTGCCAAGCTTATAGCCTGCTCCAGAGTGGTAGGACTTGCTGCAGTGACCATCAACCTAACTTCCGGTGCCAATCCATAGATAAATCTCTCAACCTTCTTAGCCACAGGGTTACCATCTCTGGCACCAACACGCTCAACTCGTGAAAGCGGATCACATAGGCCTCCAATTCCAGTCCTCTCATGGTGTGGTTCCAGAACTCCATCTCTAGTTTTTGTACCTCTTCTCGTGGACAAGACTCATGCTTCAACTCATCTTTAAACTGCTCCCAAGTCAAAGCATTGACTGCTGCAGGACCTCTAGTAGTCACTTGGAGATTCCACCAAGTAAGAGCTCTTCCCTGAAGCTTACTAGCAGCAAACTTCACACGGTCAGCCGGCGCACAGGTAATGATGTTCAAGTTGGCTTCCATGCTTTGGAACCAAGTAAGCAATGCAACCGGACCTTCTGTCCCATGAAACTCCTTGGGATTGCAAGACGTGAAAGCCTTGTAGGCATTCCTGTCAATAGCATTCTCTCCTCCATCTTGTCTTCTAGCCGTGTTGAGTGTAGCGGTTACATTCTCCGCTATTTGGGTGGCAATGTTCGGCATGGCGGCATTGATCTGTTGAGAGATAAGCTCGGCTAACTCGGCTCTTCGCTGGGCCTCTTCACTCGTTTCTCCGCCGGTCCTTCGTGGTGCCATGTCTCTACAAAGGATAATATAGTTTAGTTATTCATTTATTGAATCATACTACATAAACTCGACTCACGACTTCTTGATCTCACACGAGTATATCTAAAGTTATTTAGTGCATAGAGGGTTCGTTTGTACACATATGTATACGTATATCCCGACTCATATTCCTTTTTATAATTACGGCTTACTTGTCATTATGAGTAAATAAATGGTTAGGAAATTTCTAAAATTAATCAACCATGCTTTCTAGGTTAATTAAGAGAAATACAGAATCTGTGTACGAACTTGGAGCACGTAAAAGTGGCTTAAGATGGACGATCTGGAAAAACTCATAAAATATGAAACGTAGCCCTATGAGTTAAGTTTCACCTCCAATTGGAATCAGGTCAAAAGACGAAATAGAACTCCTGATATGGCCGTTCTACTAAAAGTGGTCAGAGCTGATTTCCTGCTGTAACTATAACTTTTATAATCGAGATAACTTTATCACAACAAGGATAGAACATTTTGTAACCATAGGAAGGCATCAAGCTTACATACATATCATTCAATATGAGTTCACAAAATTGCTACATGCCAAATGCTATGTGATCATCGTCACACAAAAGCTAGAAAGTTCAAGAAAGTGAAACAAAGTACAAACGTTCATACATCAAATAAGTTCATAAATAAAGTAACTCTTAGGTTTACTTCCTAAGCATGAGAGCTATTACGAGAGTGCAAAAAGCTGTAAGCACACATCCCATAATGAATATCACTTCATTAACTCGTCGAACTTCTGATATCGCCAAGCTCGCATAATCTCCTGTTCGATCCATAACTCCTAAGGCCCTTTCCATCATCACCTCTTGAGTCCTCACCCTTACTCTAGCATCCCTTAACCCGTTTGCTATCCCCCACACCCTCTCCCTTTCTTCACGAGTCATACCAATGGGAGGTGGAGGGGGTACTCCATAGACTGGGCGGTGTGGCTCCTCTCCTTGACGCCTATGTCCAAGATGATACCAGGGATGATCACGAGGAAGACGCGGCTGAAAGTAGGGGTCTTGGGCTGGAAATCGCCCATCACTCAGGTTCATGGGTGCATCTTGCCTCGGCGGAGTAGGTGCTCTAGGGGCAGGTGGTGATGGTGGTGGCGAGGGTGAGCGGCGTTCAGGTTGGCTAGGGACAACACTCCTAGCATTGTCATCCTCCGATGGGCCTTCACTTGGATCGGTCTCCTCTTCCTCTTCTTCTGGGAGTGGTTGGGGAGGTTGCTCTTGCTCTAGGCTTCTCCTTTCTTCCTCTTCCAAGTAGTCCGCAAATCCGTACAAGTTCCTTGGTCTAAGGGCTGATCCGGAAGCTCCACTTGCTCGTGACATAATGTTCCTACACAAGTTTCACAAAGGCGTGAGATGACGACTTGACTCGACGCTTAGACGACCATGGACGACCGACTTGACCTTTGACGACCATATGGCAACTTACGGACAGCAAGACGACTCGACGGACCATGAGACGACCTTAACCATTTGACAAGCAACCAATCAACTCGACCAACGACTCACAAGCTTAACAACCGAACAACGACATGACCATTCACAACCGACGACCAACCCAACTCGCACGACCGACATAACCATTTATAATTAAAGTAATGACTAGAATTCAACTTGTGCATAGCTCTCATGTATTATATCTAAATGGACAAAGTAATGCTAGCCAAGTGGGGGTATCAACTAAGGGTTCTAATAGGTAATGCAAACATTGGATTTGGTTATGTATCTTTTTGCACCAAGAATCGTTTTCAAAGTTTATTTCCAAAAGACTCATTTTGAATATCTCTTAGACAATCATTTCGATCATTCCATATTAAATTTTTAGTTAGGCATAGTTGATTAGGCTATGTATAAGTAAAACAAGAATACTTTATGATCGACTCAATTGTTTAAGAAATATTCGACTCGTTTGGAAAATACGTAGGTTATAGCAAAAATTCTCTATAACCTTGATCTCTGATACCATTTTTTCTGTAACACCCCGACTATAGCGGAAACACGAGATGCCACAGAACGACATGGTACAAAAGATTTAAGTAATAAACATCAACATAAAGTTTCAAATGCCATTCAAATTAAAAAGGTAACAAGTTCAAGTTGACGTTTAATAATCATTACATAACCAAATTCATAACCAAAAGATCAAATGTTTGCGTTACTAGTCCACATACAACAAGTAAACACATCATCCATGAAGCGGTCCAAAGCTAACTTATTGCCCTAGACCTGAAAAGCATGAGAAAAAGTGTCAACTACGAGAGTTGAGTGAGTTCATAGGATTATGCTAACAACACGCATATATTTAATCCAATTCAAGAAGGAATAAGTCATAAATTTCCAAGAATTCCATCATACTGTCCATACCCAAACCGTATGTTCAAACCACAATTTCCATCCATAATATAATATCAATACCTCTGAGTCAATGGTAAGACTACCATGACATAACTTGATGAGATTGTTCTTGAGCCACTACTAAGACCGGTTATGTCCCAATAATCAATATATAATGTCCCAAATGATAAGATAATGATAAGCACATGCTGTCAATCACGTGCATAAAGATAACCAAGGGTCGTGCCATGGAGACGCCCATAAATATATAGTAGTTAGAGCACCGCGAGGCCAGACTGGCGATGAAGGTGGCCACAAAGGCAAACCAAACATCCCACCGTTACCTATAATAGTGGATGAGGGGACAAGTCCTAGTTGCGCAACCCTCTAACTACAAGCCTCAAATGAGTTAATAGTAGTGTACAGGGGACCACCGTTTGACAGTACTCAAGCTCATCATATAACATATAACACGTTGAACATACAATATAAATCCCATATCATAATCATTATTTCAAAGAATCATTTCATATGAGAAAGTCATTTTAATTAATCATGCTTTTCACCCCGCAAGTAAAACATATAAAAGAGTTTGAAAGGGGGCTATGACTCACTTGATTAGAGAGTGAATAGGGGCTGATCAACGTGATTCCTTCGCTTAGATTTGTTGCGCCTCAAGCAAGCCTAAACCATAACGTATATATTCGCGGTGTAAGTTCGCGTGACATGAACTATTGAGCTAGATCATGAGATGTATACTAGTAGACTTGCCCATATTTGGTTGTCATTAGATTATGGAATTTAAGTGCATTATGATGTTCTCATTGTTTGGGTATAAGAGATTTGGTGGTAAGAGTCGTTTTCTCATTATACGTTTTTGTACGTTTATTGGAATTTCGGTAGTTTGGCTTGGATTTATATGATTTCCATTGCACACTTTGCTTAGTAATAATATTTGACATTAGTGGTCTCATAATATAAATATTTTAAGTATATTTTCTGGTTTGTAAATATATATTTAATTTAATAATATTTAATTATTTATTTATTCACTTTATTGATTTATTTGCTAAATAAATCCTTAAAAATACTTTTAAGTGTCATAATTGTCTTTATAAATTATGAATGATTTCATTTGAATTATCTTCTGATATATAAGCTTCTTAATTTATAATTTCATGATTTATACTTTTATTTGTGTATTTTCCATTTATTTTAATAATAATATTTAATTAATTGTTTTTACTTAATTATTTATCTTTAAATTATGTAGCACATGTCTCTTGCCTTTTAGCTATTTTTCTCCAGTAGGTTTTAGTTATTTTTATCAATGGTTAAGTTGATTTAACTTCATTCTTGATGTACATAATTTATTTATGGATTTTTATGTCTTTTAATTACCATTTAAATTCAATAATTCATGGAAATTCATAGAAATCACCACCAAACATTTTGGTCAAAAATCTCAGGTCTTTTAGGCAACTTTTATCCATACAAAATCATATCAATTCAACCTCTCTTGTGTCTTGCTCATTTTGAGGGTTTTATGATTAAAAATCGTTTACCGAAATAGTGATTTTAGCCTCATTTCTTGAGCAATTAAAGTGTTTCAAAATGGATTTTCATTCTTGTTTCATTATTTCCAGAAATTTCATCATATTTTGGTGTCCAAAATCGTGAGAGTGGTGGTGGTGTGATATGTGCAATTTAGTGCTTTCAGTTAGTGATTATTTGACCCGAAAAGGTGATTTTTGAGCTTATTGTTGTCATGGACCAATAGATCTGAGTTTTGTGCTTTTATTTCAACATTTTTCCAGTAGGTTTATCATATTTTCTTGTTCATAAGATTATGGTGCATGTGTGTGCTCAAAATGCATTTTTGCGTGTTTTCGGTTTGTGATTTCTAGCTTATTTTAACATGCTTTGATTCAAGCTTTATACCTTTGATATTTTACCAATTTTTCCAGAATATTAACATTCATATTAACATATTTTTCACTTATAACAAGTCCATATCCATCTCATAATCCAACAAAAGATCCAACTTTCTTAAATCTAGCATATATGCATTCGAATCAACACTTTTTACTATCAACTTTTATAGATCTAACTTTCAACAATACAAAAACATCTTTTATATGAAAAATCTCAGAATATACTCTTCAAAATATACAAAAACATATAGATCTATCAACAAGAAAGTCACTTTAAAAGCTACGAATCTATAACCACACTTTTGGGTCTTAAACTTGTTGAATCTTTGGATCTTTCTTATTAGATTCGACATGCATGAGCATGGAAAGAAAGATCCTATCAACTTTGCCCTCATTAAGTGTATATTACAAAGAAAGCAAGAAGAAAGTATGAGTTTTTGATAAAACCTTTGAATATAAACAAAACAAGATTAGATCTAGTAAAAAGGATGAAGATTATACCTCTTGAACTTGATTTTGGATGATGAAATAGGGCAGATTTTCGTGGCCTTCAAACCCCAAAAATACCTTGAATCTAAGCCTAGAACAACCCTTGAACCTTGCTTGTATTAACCCTTAACAATCTAGCCTAAACCCTTATTATTATTGTATGTTTATATGGATTGATGTTTGCCTTTTCTTTCTCTCTTTTTGGCCGTGGGTATCAAGAAGAAAGGAGGGAGAAGAGAGAGTTTGCCTTGAGAGAATAAGAGTGTGTGTAAAGAATGTGAAGAGTGTGTTGGAGTGGGGAGTTCCAAGGGAGAAATAAGTGTATGTGATTTGAATTTGGGTGTGGGTGTGTGTGGTGAAGGGGGCCGGCCTCAAAGGGGTATGGGAAGGGTTTTTGGCATCTTTTTTTTTTATAAAAATTATGTATATAAGGTGTATATATGTTAGGTGTAAGTGTATAAATATTTGTAAGGTTAAATGGTATTTGTTTGTAGTATAAATTCTCTTTATTCTAGCATGTGTATGTATGTCTATATATGTATATATGTCATGTATATGTACATGTATGGATATATTTTTGTATTTTTGATTTGTTACATAAGCCTTTAGTTGTAAACTTGTATTTATTTTAAGCATATATATACATTCTTATTGTTACTTAAGCACTTTTATGTGCATTTTAGTTTATAGATATACTTTGAGATAGAAATCTTAATTCTCACATTATACTTACTTACATTGGTTTGATGATTGATTTGTTGGACATTTATAAGAATTCTTGGTTGATATCTCAACTTGTGAGTCTCAATTTATCATTTATAACTTGATTGCTCATTAATAAAAATTTTGTTCAATGGTACTTTATAATTCGCATTTAGAATTGAACAATAGCTTTAGATTGCTAGTCTAGGGGCATTATCTACTAGCTTTAAGTATAACTATGGCTTGCGAGATCAACGGCAACATAACTAGCTCATATATAATATTTAAAAAGTAGGGTTGTTACATATCTGAGCACAACAACTGGCTGCAGACACATATTCAGCTTCAGCAGTGGACAATGAAACTGAAGTTTGCTTCTTACTGGTCCAGCTGACCAGTTTGCCACCAAGGAAATGACATCCACCAGTAGTGGATTTCCTGTCTATCTTACAACCTGCATGATCTGAATCTGAATAACCCATTAAATCCATGCCTGAGCCTTTGGGATACCAAAGACCCAAACTGGGAACACCCTTAAGGTATTTCAGTATGCGCTTTACAGCAAGCATATGAGATTCTTTTGGATTAGACTGATATCTGGCACATAAACATGTTGAAAACATAATATCTGGTCTACTGGCAGTTAAATACATTAGTGAACCAACCATGCCTCTGTAGACAGTGGTGTTCACTGGTTTACCATCTGGATCTGAGTCCAGTGTTAATGGTGCAGAAATTGGAGTAGGTTTAGATGGTGAAGAGTTCATATCATATTTCTTTAAAAGATCTCTAACATATTTTTCTTGATTAATAAAAATACCATCTCTGGTCTGTTTAATCTGGAGTCCTAGAAAAAATGTTAATTCACCCATTAAACTCATCTCATATTCAGTCGACATTATTTTCGAAAATTTCTTGCACATTTTATCATCGGTAGAGCCAAAAATAATATCATCAACATAAATTTGTACCATCAACAGATTACCTTTTTCATGAAGAATAAATAAGGTATTGTCAATTGCACCTCTTTTGAAACCATTTTTCAATAAATGTTTAGTCAGAGTATCATACCAGGCACGTGGGGCTTGTCTGAGGCCATAAAGCGCTTTGTCCAGACGATATACCCAATGTGGATGCTTTTCATCAACGAAACCTGGTGGTTGTCTGACATAAACCTCTTCTTCGAGTTTTCCATTCAAAAATGCACTCTCTACATCCATCTGGTAGACCTTGAACTGATGATGAGCAGCGAATGCTAAAAATATTCTGATCGCTTCAAGTCTAGCCACTGGAGCAAATGATTCATCAAAATCGACATCTGACTGGCAGTACCCTTGTGCTACCAGTCTGGCCTTGTTTCTGATTACGTGGCCATCTTCATCTACCTTGTTCCTGAAGACCCATCTGGTTCCAATTGGTTCTTTCTTTCCAACTGGGAAAGGAACCAGGTACCAAACCTTGTTCCTTTCAAACTGGTGAAGCTCTTCTTACATAGCAGTCACCCAGCTTGGATCTTCTATAGCCTCGTCAATCTTCTTAGGTTCTATCAATGATAGGAAACTAACATATAAGCATTGATTACTGGAGGCTCTTCTGGTCTGAACTCCTCTACTGGAGTCACCTATGATCTGATCGATAGGGTGAGCTTTTGTCCATCTGGAGTACTGACCAGGATTGTTACTGACAACAATATCAGTGCAAGAATTCAGTTGAGTCTCCTCTGGTGTTGCTTCATGAGGAGGATCTTGCCAGACTACTTCAACATCTTCATCTGAATCATTTAAATCACGATTTGCATCATGAAATTCATCATTTGAAGGTATTTCTTGAAGTACTGGTTCAGTTTGAAATTCTTCATATGAAGACATTTCTGGTATATTTTCAACTGAGACTGATATTGGGGGAGTAGTACGAACATCTGATCCAATAATAAGTTCAGAGGGTGATTTGAAATTTACTGAAGGATAGAAGGATGTACTACTGGAGAGTTTCTTCTTTTGAACAGGTTCCAGATCAGGATGACTGGAAACTGTGTCTTCTGAATCTTTATTGTAGTTGATAGGATCAGATTCACAGAAGACAATTGGAGTTACTGGGGGAGTATCAAGGGTTGGCTGTTCTATTGATTGCGGCATTTGATTCATCAAATGTGACATGAATTGACTCATGGACCTTCTCCAGTCTCTTGTTGTAGACTCTGAAGGCCTTGCGAATGGCTGAATAGCCCAAGAAATACCCTTCATCAGCTTTGGCATCAAATTTGCCTAACTAACTGGAGTCGTTCAGGATGTAAACTGGACATCCAAAAACGTGAAAATAACCAATATTTGGTTTTCTATTTCTTAAGACTTCATAGGCTGTCTTTTTGTGTCGCTTCACATACATTGACCGGTTCTGGGTGTGGCAAGCAGTAGCAATTGATTCAGCCCAGAAACTGGTAGACAGACCAGATTCAAAGCATACTCCTAGCAGCTTCTATCAGCGTTCGATTCTTCCTTTCCACCACTCCATTCTGCTCTGGAGAGCGGGCTGATGAGAAATTCTGGGAGATGCCAGTGTCAGTACAGAATGACTCCAGAGTTGCATTCTGGAATTCTGTTCCATTGTTCACTTCTTAACTGACACACCTTTCGACTGTACTTGAGCTCAATTTGCTTGATAAGACTGATGATTTTAGCAGCAGCTTCACTTTTGGACCTGAGAAAGATAACCCAACAATATCTGGAGAATTCATCTACGATCACCAGGGTGTATCTTTTACCAGCAAGAGTCTGAACATTCACTGGACCAAAGAGGTCCATATGAAGCATATGAAGAGGTTCAGATATGCTAAAATTCTGTCTGGTCTTGAAACTGGTATGTTTCTGCTTACCCATCTCACATCCTGGACATGGCCTTTCCTTTTTGAAGGAAACTGAAGGTATCCCATCTGCAAGTTATTTTCTAGACAACTTATTAATATTTTTGAAATTTAAATGGGATAACCTTTTGTGCCATAACCAGTTTGTGTCTTCATCAGCTTGAGTATAGAAACACTACTCTGAAGGAGAGCTTTCCATATCCATCACGTACACATTTCCTCTTCTGGGAGCAATCAACACTACCTTCCAGTCCTTGTTGAATACGATACCCTGAGCAATATTGAATACAACTTGATAGCCATCATCACACAGTTGGTTTACACTGATCAGGTTATATTTCAAACCATTCACAAATGCAACTCGTCTGAATTTGACTTGTCCATTGTTCAGAATACCGTATCCCTCAGTTTTTCCACAACCATCATTTCCAAAAGTAATGGAGGGTCCATCAGAAATGGTGAACTCCTCCAGTAGGGTCTTACATCCGGTCATCGTCCTGCCAGCTGCACTGTCAAGATACCAGATATATTTCTTTTGATCGCCCTGCACATCCACCAGACATTATCAGTTAGATTTGGGAACCCATCGACTGATGGGTTCACTGGACCCTCCCTTATAGGTCCCTGGAGCAATCTGGTTTAGTTCACTTTCTTCAACAGTAGTCTTAGTTGAAAAGACCATTGGGGTTGATAGTTTTGAAACCTTTTTCTTTTTCTCAACTGGAGAAATATATTTATCTTTCTTGGAAAAAGGTTTGGTATTTTGTCTAGGGCCAGATGAAGTACCCTCAATAAAGTTTAATCTTGCATTAAAACTTTGAAATTGACGAGTCAGTAGTTGAAACTGGCTCTCTAACCTTGACAAAATATTTTCATCAGATGATACCTGAGCCTTTCCAGTTGACTGGACTCGAGGCTTGGGTAGGGGATTGGTCTGAGGCAAAGGTTTATTCCGATTAACCTTTTTAACTGGAGCAGTCATCTGGAATGCTCCAGTCTTAACCTCTGGGGATTGAACTGGGAAAATATTGGCCTTGGGTGTTACAGGCTCATCATAAATAGTGATGGGCCTGAACCCCTCTGGTAAACAATCAAGTACTGGTATTAATGATGCTACATGAGTATTTCCATCTAAATATGCACGTTTTTGTGGGAAATTGATTTACTCCAGCATCATATGGCTTTCTGGTTTCAAGCCATGATTTAATCACCAGTTTTTCCTTCTCTAAAATGACTTCAAGATCTTGTTTTTCTTGAATCAATTGTTCAGTTAGCAGAACCTGGGCTTGGAATGCCAGTTCAATGTCTTGAAGTTCCTTTAATTTTTATTTGAAAACAGTTATTTCAGAAAAATCTGTTTCTAGACCATTTACACAGTCAGATCTAACAGTTTCAACAAATATTGAATCAGAATTAAGAGCTTCAGCGATGTCCAGTTTTAATTCTTCGTCAGTTTCAGTATCATAATCACTAACCTTTTTGATAACAATGTCCACCCATCGTCCAGATGTGACATCTTCCTTCACCAGGTGCTCTTCGTCTGCCAGAGCCATGTAACAGCAATGTCTTTCTTTTTCTTCATCAGCAGATGAATCATCAGAAGGAACCCACTTCTCTTCAGTTGTTGCAATCATGCATTTATTATTCTTTTCCATTTGTTGTGCCATGAGAGCAATCTGAGCCTTAAGCTTTTTGTATTTAGATTTATAGCTATCATCAAGCTTTTTATTAGAAGAAAAAGGACCAGGTTGGGATACAAACTGACTGGACTTGCAATCTTTCATGAAATGACCTTTTCTGCCACACTTAAAGCATGTCAGATTGGTCTTATCAGTTGAAGAACTGGATGCAAATTATCCAGATGGCCGATTTGCTCTTACTTTGAAACGGTTAAACGTTTTAGCAATCATAGCAACCAGGTCATCATTTTCAGATTCATCACAATCTGGAGAGATTTGACTAGCTTTTCCAGAATCCATAAGTTCAGACACCATCTTCTTCATAGAAAATACATTCTCAGAAGATATCAGTGCTGTACCTTGTGGTTCAGTATGACTAACCACAATAGGACTACTGGAGGCATGGTTATAAGCATCTTGTTCTGCCACAACTCTCTGAGCTTGATTTTTCTTCAGTGTACCTGAAAGCTCCATATAAAGTTGAAAGAGTGTGTGTGTGCAGACTTTTACCTTGTCGTAAGACCAGGATCATGTGAGACCATTTGGTGGGAAGAATATCACAAAATTTCTCCAGAAGTATATCCTTGTCCTTCTCAACCCCGAGACCTCTCAACTGGTTTATGATAC
>CM067167.1:42591626-42605740 GCA_034093135.1 Erigeron breviscapus | reverse complement strand
GGCGGCGCACCTTGCTTCTTTCTCAAAATTCCAACTTTTCTGATCAACTTATGCGGCGCACCACCATTCAGGTGCGTCGCACTCCATTCTTGCAAAATCTGGCCAACTTCCTGATCAATATATGCGGCGCACCAAGGGTGTGGTGCGTCGCACCTCCTTCTTTTCCCAGCTTCACAAATTCTCTGAGCATTCTGTGCGGCGCACCAAGGGTGTGGTGCGTCGCACCTCTTCACTTTTTCACCAAACCTTGTGATTTTCAACTCGTTACTTCACGTACTCGTCCACGAACCATCTTAATGCATCTTTAAACCATCCAAAAGCCATTTCTCATCATTTTACCTGTTCTAAGCCTGCAATCATTAACAATACCATCAAAGCATCGAATATACATATAATTTGCACATAATCACGCTTAAAACGACTTAGAAATGATATGGGAATATACATATAAATGGACATATTAGTTGGCGCATTTGTTTATGCCAACATGGTTAGAATTGGTTGATTGAGTTGTTTAGTGTCATACACCACAATGGTGTTGGTTTTTAATCGTCTATTGGGGGTATTGTCTGGACAACTTCTCGGGTTTTGGACCGTTGGCAACTAGTGACATTGGTTTAATGGATTAGACTATTATGTAAAACTTTGTTAAATGTTGTGCTATTTTCTTTGTTGACACTCTTTGTTTACCTAAATTTCCATACCCCTTTTTAAATACCTTGTTTAGCCTTAAAGTTCATTCAAACCCTTTAAGTTCTCTTTTAATAGACGTTGTGGTGCTTGCATCATGATGGTGAAGGAACGAACCTAGTACAAGTCTATGGTTAAAAGATTATGCATCACGACTAGGCATTGAGTGATTATTCAAATATTCAACCCCAAGTGTAAGTTAGTTGGAGTAGGATAGGCGAGATATCACTGATTCGATTCGTTTGTGCTTAGTCGTGTTATTAAGGCTTGTATATCACTCGAATATTGTCAAACATTCCAGTTTTCATTTAAGATTAAAACTGCCTAACCATCTCGTTTCATTTTCAATGATGGTTTAGCTTCTTTTTTATTATGGTAATGTATTCCCCGCCTGTCACGCGGGTGACCCGGGTTCGTTCCCCGGCAGCGGCGCCAAAAACTTGATGTGTAAAATTGAGTTTAAAATTAAAACAAGAAATACCCTAAAACTGACTACTACACACTCTCGGGCAGTGGACCCGTTCGTATATAGTATAGCTAAAAGGTAAGTCCAGGATCGAACACAGGGACTAAAACTAAGTAATTGTAGACATTAAGTAATTCTAATTAAAAGGGGGGTTTTGTGACCGAATTGTCACTTTGCAGAAGTTAGTAAAAATTAGTAATCCCGAGAGATTAATCGAAATGAAATCCGGTATGACCGGGGCAAGGATCGTCCTCAAACGATAGTAAAAATGATTTTTATGACAATAAAATTAAAAGACACCTACTTGGATCAGCTTACATGTCAATCATCGGGTCTAAACATTACTTGCATTGTTGAACGACTCAAAAGATAGACAAGACGAACTTCCGTTATACTTGTCACTTTTATTGCTCCAAAATTAGTTATCGCTTCCGCGTTTAATGGTTTTTAGGGATTTTATATAAATACTTGGCTAGGGTTCTGAATAATGGACGAATTTGGTGGAGATTTTTCATAGCATTGCTCATAGTTTCTATTGCTTTAGAGAAAACAAACTGTTAGGGTTTTCATCTTTTCAGCTTTGGATTACAATCATTGTTGCTACCGGATTCATTGCAATTCATTGGTATAATATGATTTCTTCTATTATTCTTTGTTTTTATCTATTCAATATGAGAGGCTAAATTCTTCAACACCCGCTTGGGTAGTGAACATGTCATAGGGTCGATTTAATGTTACTTGCAATTGTTGAACAAGATTTCTATGTTTAATCGAAGATCCGCATTTATTTGAGTTTAAATATTGTTTTTCTCTTTTATATTTATTGATTGATAATTGTAATTAGAAGTTCGGGAGAAATCTATGTCATTGTCAATTGATTTATGAAACGGTTAATCGGTCTTTATTTAACCTAAAGTCGTTGGAGTTCAGGAGAAACTAGCGATAAAGATTTTAAACAATTAAATTCATTTTGAGTGTGTAAACATCTATGATAGAGGGATATGATTAGGTGAATAAGCAGTTCGGGAGAAAGCTTTTAAAGATTAAATCATAAAATCAACTTAGGTTCTTAATGCTTAATTGTTTTAAGTAGAAATTATTTGCGGGAGCAATAATTATATTTCGAGCAATTAAAGTTTCAAGTATAACGGGAGTTCATCTTGACTACCTTTTAAGTCGTTCAACAATGCAAGTAATGTTTAGACCCGATGATTGACATGTAAGCTGATCCAAGTGGGTGTCTTTTAATATTATTGTCTTTAAAAATCATTTTTACTTTCGTCTTCCGACGAACCCTGCCCCGGTCATACCGGATTTCTTTCGATTAATCTTTCGAGATTACTAATTATTTACTAACTTTTGCAACGTGACAATTCGGTCACAAAACCCCCCTATTTACTTGAATTACTTAATGTCAACAATTACTTAGCTTTAGTCCCTGTGTTCGATCCTGGACTTACCTTTTAGCTATACTATATACGAACGGGTCCACTGCCCGAGAGTGTGTAGTAGTCAGTTCATCGGTATTTCTTGTACCGATAGTCGAAGTCCTGGTGGGTCATTGGTTGCCTATGCTAGTGGATGGTTTGGAGTTGTCCTTTATGTCGGGTTGGGATATTCTCGGTTATTGAGAATAGATTGATTTCGTCATGTTTGTTTGGATTAAGTCTGGATCATTCATTTCAGCATATGAGTATATGATTTGTCACTGTTTCTTCATTATTTAAGAGAATACCAATTAGTCAGAGTAAAAGTAGCTCACAAAAAAAAAAAGAGAATAAAAGAATTGAAAAACAGAAAAAGAAAAAAAAAGAAAAAAAGAAAAGAGCTTGGGCTGTCAATTGGTATTTCTCACTTTTGGTCAAATCATTTTGGTAAGTTGGTACATCAGTTACACCAACGAAAGGATCTTAATGCTATCATTTTAAGTTGTTATTTGTGGGTTGGCGCATTTGTTTATGCCAACATGGTTAGAATTGGTTGATTGAGTTGTTTAGTGTCATACACCACAATGGTGTCGGTTTTTAATCGTCTATTGGGGGTATTGTCTGGACAACTTCTCGGGTTTTGGACCGTTGGCAACTAGTGACATTGGTTTAATGGATTAGACTATTATGTAAAACTTTGTTAAATGTTGTGCTATTTTCTTTGTTGACACTCTTTGTTTACCTAAATTTCCATACCCCTTTTTAAATACCTTGTTTAGCCTTAAAGTTCATTCAAACCCTTTAAGTTCTCTTTTAATAGACGTTGTGGTGCTTGCATCATGATGGTGAAGGAACGAACCTAGTACAAGCCTATGGTTAAAGGATTATGCATCACGACTAGGCATTGAGTGATTATTCAAATATTCAACCCCAAGTGTAAGTTAGTTGGAGTAGGATAGGCGAGATATCACTGATTCGATTCGTTTGTGCTTAGTCGTGTTATTAAGGCTTGTATATCACTCGAATATTGTCAAACATTCCAGTTTTCATTTAAGATTAAAACTGCCTAACCATCTCGTTTCATTTTCAATGATGGTTTAGCTTCTTTTTTAATAGTATAGTGGTAAGTATTCCCGCCTGTCACGCGGGTGACCCGGGTTCGTTCCCCGGCAGTTGCGCCAAAAACTTGATGTGTAAAATTGAGTTTAAAAATTAAAACAAGAAATACCCTAAAACTGACTACTACACACTCTCGGACAGTGGACCCGTTCGTATATAGTATAGCTAAAAGGTAAGTCCAGGATCGAACACAGGGACTAAAACTAAGTAATTGTAGACATTAAGTAATTCTAATTAAAAGGGGGGTTTTGTGACCGAATTGTCACTTTGCAGAAGTTAGTAAAAATTAGTAATCCCGAGAGATTAATCGAAATGAAATCCGGTATGACCGGGGCAAGGATCGTCCTCAAACGATAGTAAAAATGATTTTTATGACAATAAAATTAAAAGACACCTACTTGGATCAGCTTACATGTCAATCATCGGGTCTAAACATTACTTGCATTGTTGAACGACTCAAAAGATAGACAAGACGAACTTCCGTTATACTTGTCACTTTAATTGCTCCAAAATTAGTTATCGCTTCCGCGTTTAATTTCTTTCCAAAACAATTAAGCTTTAAGAACCTGAGTTGATTTTTACGATTTAACCTTTAAAAGATTTCTTCCGAACTGCTTATTCACCTAATCAGATTCCTCTATCATAAGTGTTTGCACACTCAAAATGAATTTAATTGTTTAAAATCTTTATCGTTAGTTTCTTCCGAACTCCAACGACTTTAGGTTAATTATAGACCGATCAACCTTTTCATTAACCAATTGACAATGACCTAGATTTCTTCCGAACTTCTAATTACAATCATCAATTAATAGATATAAAAGATAAAAACAATATTTAAACCCAAATAAATGTGGATCTACGATTAAACATGAAAATCTTGTTCAACAATGGCAAGTAACATTAAATCGACCCTATGACATGCTTACTACCCAAGCGGGTGCAAAGAGAATTAGCCACTCATATTAAAAAGACAAGAACAAACAAATAGAGAAGAAATCATATTATACCAAGCAATTGCAGAGAATCCGGTAGCAATTATGATTACAATCCAAAGCCGAAAAGAGGTAAAACCCCAACAACTTGTTTGCTCCAAAGTGCTAAAAACTATGAGAAAGCTAAGAAAATTATGCCAAGAATCGTCCATAATGCAGAACCCTAAACAGGTATGTATACAAAAACGCGTGTAACGCACGTTAAGAAGATCACGCCCGTTACACTTGAACTACAGCCCTAACGCCCGTTACAAGACTAACGGGCGTTACATCTCTGAAGATATCTAACAGCCGTTATGCACCCGTTTCAGGAATTCTCCAACTTTTCTTCATAACGCCCGTTACATATGTAACGGGTGTTACACCTTCCAGAATCCGTTTTCTTCGTCTTTCACTCGATTTCAACCGAATCCTTCTCCCGTTTCTTCCATATATCATCAAAATCAACCAATTCATCCGTATAATCATTTTCCAACCTGAAAACACTTAACACTACCTCAAAGCATCGAAAGTTGGATATAAAGCTATAAAAATAACGAATAATTGGTACTAAAGTCACGTGGGAAATGGTATAAAATATGACACATCAGGATTAAATACAAGTGGGGTGGCAGTTGAAGATTCTCAAGTTAAAAATAAGGGTGGTAGGGGAAAGAAGTCAAAAAGCAATTCACTTTCCTGTCCATGGACATTACATGTGTCCAAGCTTTATGGTATGGAAACATGGATGGTAAAAACCTTGAAAGAAGAACACACATGCCTGCAATCTAGATCTATCAAGCATTTCACCTCAAAGTTTCTTGGCAAGAGTATTCTGCAACAGATAGAAGGTATAACATATTTCTGTTTAGTTTTACTATTTAATTACTGTTTTAATTTAATTGTTTTAATATTACTATTTCTGTTACAGGAAATCCTGAAATACCATCTTCAGCTCTACAAGGTGAACTTCAAAGAAGGTTTGAGCTTGGATTATCTAAGCAGAAAGCACAAAGAGCTAAAAGGGCTGCACAAGGTCAACTAAGAGGAGATTATACTAGGCAGTACAACATGTTGAGAGATTATGTACTGGAGTTGCATACTTCAAATCCTGGGTCAACAATAAAGTTGGAGGTTGAACCACCAATGAATCCAGATTCTAATGAGAGAATCTTTAAAAGGATTTATGTTTGCTTAGGAGCCTTGAAGAGGGGGTTCAAAACTGCTGGTAGAGAGTTATTGGGTCTTGATGGTGCATTTATGTCTGGTCCATTCCCTGGACAAGTACTTACTGCTGTTAGTATTGACTCAAACAATGGAATTTACCCAGTTGCATATGCAGTAGTGGAAGCAGAAACCACCCACTCATGGACATGGTTCTTGGAGTGCTTAGCTGATGATTTAGATCTTGATAATAGGTCTAATTACACTTTTATGAGTGACAGGCAGAAGGTATTATTTTACTTATCCTGGATATTGTAATTTACACTTGTATACTGTATTCTAATATATTTTATCATTTATAGGGCATAATTCAAGCAATAGCAAAGGTATTTCCATGTGCTGAACACAGGTACTGTTTAAAGCATATACATGAAAATATGAAGTTGCAATGGAGGGGAACTGCTTTCAAAAACCATCTCTAGAAGTGTGCTACAGCAACAACAGTCCCAGAGTTTAACAAGTTTATGCTGGAACTTAAAAACTACAGTGAAGCTGCATACAATTGGTTGCTAAAAATCCCACCTCAACATTGGGCAAGGTCACATTTTACAGGTATATTTATAAGTACATTAATTATATACATTCACAGGATTATTTATATAGCACTATTTAGTAGTTTTGTAAGATATTTCATTATGTGAAACAGGCAGGGCAAAATCTGATGTATTGTTAAACAATATGTGTGAAGTATTGAATAGCAGATTGGTTAAGGGTAGGGCTATGCCTATAATCCATTGCCTAGAATTCATTAGGGAGTACTTAATGATTAGGATAGACAATGTGAGGAAGGTTATAGCAAAGAGCAAGGGGCCATTAACACCAACTGCAACTAGGATTTTTGAACTGATTAAAACAGAGGCAGAATCCTACAAAGCCATATTCAATGGTACTGATAAGTATCAAGTCAGTGGCCCCTGGGAGATCAATGTGTGGTTAATATGACCAATATGACATGCTCATGTAGGAAGTGGGAAATTACTGGTATGCCTTGCAAACATGCAGTAGGTGTTCACTACAATATGGTAAACAATGGTGTGGCAACTGATGTAGTTGAAGCATGGGTGGATCCTTATTATAGGCTAGACACATGGAAACTTATGTACCAGTTTACCATTAACCCAACCAATGGAATGAACATGTGGGCCAAAGCTCCTGACCACTTGACACTCATCATTCCACCAAAATACCACACACCAGTTGGTAGACCTAGGAAGAAAAGAAGAAAGACTGCAGAGGAGATTCAAATGTCAAACAATGGTAAATTGTCTAGGAAACTTAGGTCAGTTGTATGCAAAATGGGGCAGAATGGGGCACAACAAGAGGTCTTGCAAAAATGTTGGTTCCAGTCAAGGCAATTCAACTGCTCCAAATCCAACTCCAAGTCAGTCAAGCCAACCAAGACAAGCTGCAGGTGGTGCTGGTTATCCAAGTCAAGCAAGTGCAGGTGGTGCTGGTTGTCCAAGTCAAACAGGTGCAGGTGGTGCTGGTGGTACAAGACAATCAATGTGCAGGTGGTGCTGGTTACCAAGACAAGCAACTGCAGGTGGTGCTGGCCCAAGTCAAGCAAGTGCAAGTATGGGCAGGCTAACTCAAGAAAGTGTCAGTGTAAGGGCAAGTAAAAACAGGCTGATTTCAAGTCCAGGTGGAACAAAAAGATGCTATCTCCAAAGCACCAAGACAAAACAATATGTAATATTAACACTTTTTATTGTATGTTGCTACAATTTGGGATTTATGTGTTGTCTTTTGCTACATTTGGTTATGTAATCTGTTAAACTGGAGCCTATGATATCTATGACATTCTGCTATTATGCCATGTTTGGCACATTTTGGTATCTAATTTGTTAAACTGTCAGTATGCACCTATGTAATCTGTTAAACTGTCAGTATACCATCTAAATAACACAAAATGGTATCTATGACATTATGATATTATTCCATGTTTGGCACATTTTGGTATCTAATTTTCTACTATGTATATGTATGTCACCATGTAAATAACACAAAATGTCAAGAAAATAACTTCCATTACCATTCATTCATGATCAGAATTGATACAACACAAATATGTGCAAAAAAGTACATTACTTTCGTTCAAACTACTAATAAAGAAACAAGATACACAATGACAATTGAAGCAAACACCAACATGAACTTCAATTTCTTGATTTGACCATCTTTTTCTTTGATTTCTGCTTCAAGCTTGTTCTTCGATTTCAACAAGCCTGGTATGATATCAGTAGCCCGTTGACACATTGCAGGATCAAACCATCCTATGAATTTACACTTTGAACCCTATTCCACATAAAACCCCAATTTCAATTTTGGTAAAAAAGGTTTAATAGAATTCAAAATTGTAGAAATCATACCTGGTTAGGACAAGCATAAAACCTTCTTCCTGGGTTTTTGGGGGTCCATGATGTTAGGATTATTGCCTGCTTACCACACCCACAAAAAACCATAATTTGTGTTTTTGGTTCGTGTTCCTGGGTTTGGGGTCGAGGGGAATTAGGGTTTTGTGATTGATTTGGGGGTAAAGGGATTTCGTGATATATATAAATAAACAAAGGAAAGAGAAACGTGTTTAGTGGGGTGGCAAATTACTGGAGTACCCCTCACGTGGGTGTCACGTGGGGGGTTTAACGGAGACCACTTGAGGTCAAATAGTCAAAGGACCAAACGTGATCCTTATCCTCCTATAAAGGACTGTCCTTGAGGTTTTTGATTTTAAAGGACGAAAGGTGACTATTTAGGTAAACCACAGGGACAATTTATGTCATTAACTCTAATTTTTATGGTTATTTTAGTATCAAGTATTAAATAATAGCGGATATTTTATACGTTATTATTCTGTTGTGGTTGATATGTTATAATTCATTTCATGTTGTTCCTCCGTGATGCTTGTGTAATTAGCGCCATCTTTTTTGTTATATTAATAACACGAGTTAAGTACTTTTTTCGTCCCTGTGGTTTCTCGTTTGTTCACTTTTCGTCCTCGCCGTTATCTTTTGGCTAAAATCATCCCTGTGGTTGTCTTTTCGTCCTTGCCGTTATAACTTTTCCGTTTGACCCTTGCATGTGCCATGCACGTGAGGGCATTTTTGGAATTCCCTTTACACATTTTCGTTATATATCCCTAAAAAAACAAAATTTCTTCATTTTTCACACATTTAATTTTGCAGACTTTTTTCCCCCCTTTCTACCTTTTCTTCTTTCTCTCCCAAGCATCCCTTCATAATCACAAATGGTTGTTCACTGTGTGTGGGAAGGCTTCAATCGTTCGAACATCATGGACTACAAGGAACCCAGGTCGTCGATTTTATTGTTGTTCACGTATTGTAAGTAATCAAAAACCCTAATTTTTAGCTATTTGATTTTGTTAATTTATTGAATATCAAAGATTTATTTTAACAGGGATCAAATAATTGTGGTTTTATTGGATGAGTTGATCCACCAATGTGTACAAGATCCATGGACATTATTCCTGGATTGCTAAGAGCTAAGAACACTATGGAGGAAAATTTGAAGGAAAAAAATGGTCAAGTAAAGAAATTGAAGAAGTGTTTGATTTTTAGCTGGGTTTTTTTCATATGTTTTTGGATGTATAGGTGCTAATTTGGTTGGTTTAGCTAGTTGGTTTATATTTTGGTATGTTTTTCATATGTTCTTGTAATCTCTGTTCTTGTAATTCCAGAACCATGTTTGTTATGTAATATGCTAGATGAATGGAAATTAAGTTTGTAATGTTTGTAATTTTGTACATTCTTGTAATCCCTGTTCTAAACAAAATGTAGTTGCAGTTGGACAAAACTATAAACCAAAATTGCAATAAACACCAACTTGCAGTTTGACAAAAGTTTAATATTTACATACCAAAGTTTAAACAAAATGCAGTAAAGAAAGTGCAATGCAACCACTGAAATTACATACCAAAGTGCAAAATACAAGCTTTCAAATTGTCTTACAGATAGTGGCAACATACAACCATTCAAAAGACTAATCAAAACCAAATTGTCTTAAACATAATAGAAACATATAAGATAATGTCTAAAACATATAACATTACAACCAAATTGAAACAAAACCAAATTGGTTTACAAGTTTCACACTGGTTGACTTGCAGCTTGACTTGCATATTGACTTGCAGTTTCACTTGCACTTTGACTTGCACCACTAGGTTTTCTTGATCTCTTAACACTTGCACCAGATTTGCTTGCATCACCAACAACATTTTTTCTCTTCATACCTTTCTTGGATTGACTTGCTTGAGTTTGAGGATGACTTGGTTGTTGACCCTTGTGAGTCCCAAACTCTCTTGATGGTTAACCTAGAATGTAAAATACAACAAGTCTAATAAGCACTAGATTAGACTAGTATTACTTGAATATAAATGCAAGTATATAAACAAAGTAATACATGACTTAAAGTAAAGGTGGAACACAATGTAATGTTTTCAAGTGTATTTTATTTATGATGTTAAATAAAATACAAGGTTGTGCGGAATCAAGATAATACAAATATGTAAGTATACTAACAACCTATGAATTACAAATGATCTATATTTGCCAAATAAACTCTTTGGATCGAGATACTTAAACTTGTGAAGTATCCCTGTTTAAGATCGAGAGTATTTAGACAAATTCACCTTTAATATCTAAAAGTAATTTTAACAAAGAAATGACTTTGTATTTATAGGCAAACAAATTCACCAGTGAATTTGTGCCGTACAAATATGGTTGCATGCATTTAATGAACCGACAAGGTCATTAAATGCATTGGTTAAGGTACAAGGATAAAGTCACATCAATATGACTTTATTCTTTTAACCAACCACCTTTACACACGTATGCACTTTGGTTAAAGACAAGTGGAATGTCTTTTGAAAAGTGTGTAAAGGCAAAAAGTCAATTCCTCGTAATCAGTGTTCAGACTTGTAAGGTCTAGAACACTGATAAACCTCCAGTCGTAGATCTGGTAAGACTTCCAGTGGACTCCGCCATTTTGTCAGTCTTCTTTATTCTAACTTCAGTCTTTGACTTCAGTGAGAATGTCTTCAGTAGAATAGATCTGGACTGGGGTGAAGTCCAGTGAGCTAATCTGGAATACTCCAGATTTCTATACAAGTATTTGCTCACTAGTCTTCCATTATTTCTGAACAAATCTTCAGAGGGACTCCAGTTTCCAAGTCTGGAGTAGGTCCAGGAAATATCATTTCTGGACAGATCTTCAGTAAGGCTCCAGTAGTCGAGTCTGGAGTGAGTCCATGGACCTAACAAATTCCCCCTATTTGTTTAGAAATAATGCAAGGTTTTTCAAGCTTATATCTATACAACTTTGTATGCTTGAAAAACACTTGTTTTGACTTAGTCTAAAAATTTATTGTTACTGGGAAACACTTTATAGATCATCAGTGTTCCAGTTTCATCTTTTAATTCTAACTTAGACTAAATCTGATCATTTACTTATGAATCAAAATATGCAACTATATTTACAGCCATCAACAGAAAATAAGTTACAATTTTGGAAATTAAATACAATTACAAGTAAATGATAAAAAGAATCAGGCCCTTCTTTTTGACGTCTGTCCTGGAGCGTCTTCAGTAGCCTTCCTCTTTGGAGATGGAGAGGATGGTACAGATTCTGGTGATTTCATGCCTATTGCAACTTCCATCTGTTGCTTTCTCCTCCATACCTTCTTGATCCTCTTCAAAAATGCTTTAACATCAGTCGACAAATCTGTCTTCCCCCTGAATGTTAAGGCAATCTCCTTCAGTTCACTCCATCCAAACGCTTGGACTGAAGCACTCTTCCTTTCATCAGTAAAGTTACCTTCCCTGGTCAACTTTATTTCAAACCTGGACATACCTTCATGATTATCAGCTAACTTAATCTCGGCACCAATGATCTTTCTGGCATCAGCCCTGAAATTCAACATTTCTTCATATTTGGCTTTTTGCTTAGCCATCTGGATCATGTACTCAGTTTCCTTGGACACTTTCTGCTGTTCGACGGCAGACTGGAATGCTTCACGATTAATTCTTTGTGAAGTATCCAAAGGAATGAAAGTGCTCAGATCAGCATCTCTGATTTCTTTGATCTGTTTGGCAGTCAGTTTGGGTAAACCTTTCAACTTCTTTCTGTACTCTATCTCCAGAGCACCAGCATTCTTCCTTATCTTTTTCTGGAGGTTCACCAGCTCCTCCGTCCTTTGTCTTATCAGTTCAGTTACACTGACACCATAGGTTACAACATCATAAGTTTGTTCGTCTTCAGAGTACCTGGAGCGAATGTAGACATCATCCAATGCATCCAGACATTGATGAATTCTGGGGTCTTCCTTCATTCTTTTATAAACATCAATATGTATGCCCAACCTGCCAGCATTGTAAGAATCAAGGGTCCCCATAGTTGCCATCTCCCTTTTGTGGGCCAGCAATTCATCCTTTTGATTTTTCTTGAATATTTCTATCAATATGCATTCTTGCTCCAGTCTCTTCGAGGTGTCTTCATCAGTAGTCTGAATTTCTGATGACCTTCCAGCAGTTTCACTTTCTTCTCCAGATACCATATGTTCCTTTCCTTTTACAGACTTCAGAGTTGTTGGGATATCTGGGAAAGATTCAAACTGGGGCTCACTGGCATCAGTACCAGCAGCCTCTTCAACCTGCACAATGGCTTCAGTGCCAAGTGCCTTCTGTGCTTCTTGTGCACTGGCATCAGTACCAGTCACTTGTTCTTGTTGCACGATGCTTTCAGTAGCAAAGGCCTTTTCAATAGCACTTGCGACAACCTCTTTCTTTTTCCTCACCAATCCTTCTGGAACAGACGACTTTTCCCCCTTGGAATGTCCACCAGTCTAAGACTTGTGGGCAGACCATAATTGTTCCAGCATATATCTGTCTGTAGCACCAAAAGTTCTCCCTGCCACTGGACATGTGATATTCACAGTCTGCTTTAGCTCAGTCACTTCCTTCTTAATGATTTGAATTTCTGAAGACAAGTGCTTTGGCATTTCATTTTCAATCATTTTCACTACTTGTGGCATCAACCCATCTTTAATTGTTCTAAGAACAGACCCTGAAATTTCTTCAGAAATTTCTTTCAACATTCCATGTCTGAACTTCGTAGTACACTCTTCACTGATTGAACTAACAACGGCATTCTGATCAAGAGTTGGCCTACTCTCCAAATTACTTATCCTGGTTGTCAACCTCTGAACCTCATCTGTCAGACCTGCCAGTGATTGAACAACTTCAGCTTTCACTGCAGTCTGAACAGATTGTACCAATTTTGCTTCTAAGCCCTGGACTGCCACTTTGATATTTTCAGAATTGTTATTTGTGGCCAGTACCAGCTCATTCAACTTCTCGAATACTATCTTCTCATTACCAGCAAACAGATTCATTTCTGATGAAAGATTATTCGATAAAAGAGATTTGAAATCAGAAACAACCTGTGATGAAGACTGAAGTGATCTCTCCAGGTCCGCCACCTTACTTAAAAGGTCTTGGACCTCGGTTGAAGACGAAGTAGAGAGACCACTGGGAGGAGGAAGTTCAGATTGCCTTCTGATCACTGTTGGAACTTGTGTCTGGACTGCTTCAGTAGTTGTTTCAGTTGTTGTAACTGTTGAGTCCAGCACACGGGTTTCAGGAAAGTTAAGTGGAGTTTCAATTGGTGGTGGTTGATTTTCTGAAATTTGTATTGAAGGAGGATTGAAATATGGAGTGGTTTGTGGAATTGAAAGTGGTGGTGGTGCGGTAGTGGATTCTGGTGGTGTAACATTTGATTCTGGTGGAGGTGGTGGCATTTCTGGTAATCGTTCTATTTCTACCACATCATCTCCGAGAAAGCTCATGTCAGTATCAAAAATATTACCTTCTGACATGGGTGAATCAGCCTCATTCTAAACAAATGTTTCATCAACTGTCTGATCACCAGTCTGATCACCAACTTCTACATTTAAATCTATCTGAGCATCTTGCTCACCAGTCACCTGCTCAACAACTTATACAGTTTCTACCTGCTCAACATCCTGTACAACATTTTCCTGCTCAAAAATAGGAGACCCATCTATATTCATGACATCACCTGGATGGCTCGATTTTGCTCTTTCTGGATTTACCTGAACTCCAGCCCTCATAAGGCGTCTGGACGTTCTTGGTCGTCTAGGAGGGTCAACATTTTCTGGTTGTTGTTGGTCAGGGGCCACTTGGG
>CM067167.1:42578744-42583585 GCA_034093135.1 Erigeron breviscapus | reverse complement strand
GGGGCTAATTGTGACAATTAGCATAATTGTGTAATTAGACTATAAATAGCCCTCTCACACCTTAGAGATCATAACTTTTGAAACCTTTCATAACCTTTGATAACCTTTGATAACTTTTACACATAACTTTATCTTAATACCAGATCTACACACAGTCTCACACGATTCTCTCTCAAAACACACACAAACACCAAGAACACACACTCACCAAATCCACCATTGATGAATTGAATTCAGTAGTTAAAATAGTGTTATAACAAGTGGTATCAGAGAGAAACATCAATCTGATGACGATCCATACCTGAAGGATCCGAACGCCTAGATATCCGATGTTTAACCAACCTCAGTCACGACGTACTCAACTTACTCATTCTGAACCACCCACTCAGCGGCTGGGGAGATCTATTAATGCTATACCAAGATTCCTGGCGGAATGGAGATTTGAAGAAGGACTCCTTAACTCTGACCAGTTCAGAAGAGCTGAAGGTCCAACCAATATTCCTGCACTAACTATGGAACCTTTGCATGACACTGTCCCTACATTGGTCCTACGCATAGTTCGAGCAGGAAAGTGTATTACGGAGTTGAGGGAAAGAACAAACATACTGCGGAGGAAGGTGGAAAATCAAGATAATATGATAGTCGCACTGGAAGGTGAGATGGAGGAAGCTCACTTCAGGATACATGGTCTTGAAGACACCGTGTTGGAACTACAGGAGAAGATAACAAGATTTGAAGCTATGTTTGAGGCTATATCGAGAGCCACTACTATAACCCCATCTACTCTGTCACAGTAGATATTGTCTAGTTACTTACTATTTACGGCGTATATGTCGGGAAATGTAATTTTAGATAAAATAATGGATTCTTGAGATGTTTATATCTCAAAGTTTGTTATCCAAAAAAATCTACTATCTTTATCTTGATTTACACTTCTTTTAGTCAAAACTATTGAATTGTGGTTATGGTATGATGTGGTAGTATCTCATCAATTTCTTTATTTATATTTAAGGATCCGGACGTCAAAAGAAGTACCAGAAATGAACGCAACAGATATTGCTAGAATTGTAGCAGAAAGTATAGCAGTAGCTTTTGCAACTCAAGCCGCAAACGTAAACAATAATCATGACAATAATGGTACACCTAGAGGTTGTACTTACAGAGAATTTCAACAATGTAAACCCATTATATACAATGGTACTGAAGGAGCAATTGCACTCATCCGATGGTTCGAGAAACTGGAGTCCATATTTCGTGTTAGTAACTGCGCTGAAGATAGCCGAGTAAAATATGCTACCTGCACACTACAAGATCAAGCTCTTACCTGGTGGAATGAGTACGCCACTACAGTAGTGGAATTGATGCAGCTTATGAAATGTCATGGGAAGATTTGAAGGAACGTATTAAAGCCAAGTATTGCCCGAGGAGCGAAATTCAGAAAATGGAGGTAGAATTTTATAATTTGAAGACGAAGGGATACGAAGTATCTGAATACACCAACCGCTTTCATGAGTTGGCACTTCTTTGCCCAACCATGGTTACACCCGATTATAAGAAGATTGAGCAGTACATTTCTGGACTTCCACCAAAGATTTAGGATTTGATCACTGCTACCGAAACCACTGACATCGAACATGCGGTTCGGTTGGCAAACAGTTTGGCTGACAAAGCAAAACTTCGTGCTAATACAGAAGAAAAGTCTGGTGATCAAAAAGGGTTCAATAAGAAAAGGAGATGGGAAGATAACTTTGGGAAGAATCAAGGGGATCAACAGACAAAGAGACCTGCTCAGACCTCAGAACCATCATCAAATAATGGTTATATAGGAACCAGGCCATATTGCAATAGGTGTACTTTACATCACACCGGTCCTTGCACAGTACAATGCAACAACAACAACAACAACAACAACAACAACAACAACAACAACAACAACAACAACAACAACAACAACAACAACAACAACAACAACAACAACAACAACAACAACAACAACAACAACAACAACAACAACAACAACAACAACAACAACAACAACAACAACAACAACAACAACAACAACAACAACAACAACAACAACAACAACAACAACAACAACAACAACAACAACAACAACAACAACAACAACAACAACAACAACAACAACAACAACAACAACAACAACAACAACAACAACAACAACAACAACAACAACAACAACAACAACAACAACAACAACAACAACAACAACAACAACAACAACAACAACAACAACAACAACAACAACAACAACAACAACAACAACAACAACAACAACAACAACAACAACAACAACAACAACAACAACAACAACAACAACAACAACAACAACAACAACAACAACAACAACAACAACAACAACAACAACAACAACAACAACAACAACAACAACAACAACAACAACAACAACAACAACAACAACAACAACAACAACAACAACAACAACAACAACAACAACAACAACAACAACAACAACAACAACAACAACAACAACAACAACAACAACAACAACAACAACAACAACAACAACAACAACAACAACAACAACAACAACAACAACAACAACAACAACAACAACAACAACAACAACAACAACAACAACAACAACAACAACAACAACAACAACAACAACAACAACAACAACAACAACAACAACAACAACAACAACAACAACAACAACAACAACAACAACAACAACAACAACAACAACAACAACAACAACAACAACAACAACAACAACAACAACAACAACAACAACAACAACAACAACAACAACAACAACAACAACAACAACAACAACAACAACAACAACAACAACAACAACAACAACAACAACAACAACAACAACAACAACAACAACAACAACAACAACAACAACAACAACAACAACAACAACAACAACAACAACAACAACAACAACAACAACAACAACAACAACAACAACAACAACAACAACAACAACAACAACAACAACAACAACAACAACAACAACAACAACAACAACAACAACAACAACAACAACAACAACAACAACAACAACAACAACAACAACAACAACAACAACAACAACAACAACAACAACAACAACAACAACAACAACAACAACAACAACAACAACAACAACAACAACAACAACAACAACAACAACAACAACAACAACAACAACAACAACAACAACAACAACAACAACAACAACAACAACAACAACAACAACAACAACAACAACCACAACAACAACAACAACAACAACAACAACAACAACAACAACAACAACAACAACAACAACAACAACAACAATGCTCGAGGAAGGGCATTCATGATCAATGCGGGAGAAGCCCGCCAAGACCCAAACATCGTCACGGGTATGTTTCATCTGAATAATCATTGTGTCTCTGCTTTATTTGATCCTGGTGCCGATAGAAGTTTTGTGTCAAATAAAATTATTTACCTGCTTTCAATTATACCTACCCCATTAGATGCTAAGTATTCTGTAGAATTAGCAAATGGTAAAATGATCGAATCGAAAGCATAATCCAAGGTTGTACCTTAGAATTAGCAAAAGAATTATTTTCTATAGATCTAATACCATTCGAAATAGGAAGCTTTGATATTATCATTGGTATGGACTGGTTGTCTAAAAACCAAGCAGAAATAGTCTGTCACGAAAAAGTTGTTCGAATTCCAATTGCAAACGGTGAGAAGTTGATTATCCAAGGCGATAAGAATGGAGTACGATGTAACATTATATCTTGCATGAAGACTCAGAAGTATCTCAGAAAGGGATACCAGGCAATCCTAGCCCATATATCGGAGAAAAAGACTCCGGAGAAACGGCTTGAAGACATACCCATCGTACAAGATTTTCCAGAAGTCTTTCCTGAAGACTTGCCTGGTCTTCCACCAATCCGGCAGGTGGAATTCAAAATAGACTTAGTACCTGGTGCTGCACCAGTGGTACGAGCACCATATCGATTAGCTCCTTCCGAAATGAAAGAACTTGCAAGTCAATTGCAAGAACTTTTAGAGAAAGGATTCATTCGACCGAGTTCCTCACCTTGGGGAGCTCCAGTCTTGTTTGTCAAGAAGAAAGACGGATCTTTTCGCATGTGTATAGACTATAGGGAGTTGAATAAGTTGACGGTTAAAAACCGGTACCCACTTCCTAGGATCGATGACCTGTTTGATCAATTACAAGGGTCGAGTTGCTACTCAAAAATCGATCTTAGATCCAGTTACCATCAGCTTAGAGTTTCAGAAGAAGACATTCCCAAGACGGCGTTTAGAACCCGCTATGGCCATTACGAGTTTGAAGTGATGCCATTTGGTTCGATGACGAATGCACCCGCAGTTTTCATGGACCTCATGAACCGTGTGTGCAAACCATATTTAGATAAGTTTGTTATCATATTCATAGATGACATTCTAATCTATTCCAAAACCAAGGAAGAGCACGAGGTACATCTGAAGAAAATTTTGGAACTACTCAAGAAGGAAGAATTGTACGCAAAGTTTTCAAAATGCGAATTCTGGATTCGTACAGTACAATTCTTAGGCCATGTCATTGATAGTCAAGGAATTCATGTAGATCCTGCCAAGATCGTGGCTATTAAGAACTGGGAAGCACCGAAAACACCAACAGTGTTAGAACCTAATAATTCGTGTTTAATGTGCGGAAGTTGATATTCATCAATGGTGGAAAGTGTGTGTTTTAGTGTGTGTTCTTGAGAGAGAAAGGTATGTGTGTGTAAATTCCTGTTTGATTGATAATCAGAAGTGGGAAAAAGGTTACAAAAGGTTACAAGGAATAAAGGTTTGAGGGGTAT
>CM067167.1:42553744-42573744 GCA_034093135.1 Erigeron breviscapus | reverse complement strand
AGCATCTGAAACCATATCTAAAAGAAATGATGGAATCAAGAAAGTATAGTTAGCAGTTCCAGAATCTCTAACATACTTATAAAAATGTATGATCACTTTGCTGCTGTCTGGAAGCCTTGGAATGCTTCTTTCTTGTCTTATGGCACTGTAGACAATTGCTGTTAGAAATCTTATAAATGGAATATACTTCTTGGGAGCAGAGACTTTGCCATTTACTAATACTATCAACTGATCCCACAGAAGTTGAGCAATGTCGTAATGTCTGTTGAAAACAACAGCATAGAAGATGTGCAGCATTGGCTGTGTCAGATTGTCTTATCCTTGACTTCTTGAAAAAAATGTTAAGTATGGAAAAATGAAACGGTCTTGTTTAAGATCGTCTTATCCTTGACTTCTTGAAAAAAATGTTAAGTATGGAAAAATGAAACGGTCTTGTTTAAGATCGTCTTATCCTTGACTTCTTGAAAAAAATGTTAAGTATGGAAAAATGAAACGGTCTTGTTTAAGATCGTCTTATCCTTGACTTCTTGAAAAAAATGTTAAGTATGGAAAAATGAAACGGTCTTGTTTAAGATCGTCTTATCCTTGACTTCTTGAAAAAAATGTTAAGTATGGAAAAATGAAACGGTCTTGTTTAAGATCGTCTTATCCTTGACTTCTTGAAAAAAATGTTAAGTATGGAAAAATGAAACGGTCTTGTTTAAGATCGTCTTATCCTTGACTTCTTGAAAAAAATGTTAAGTATGGAAAAATGAAACGGTCTTGTTTAAGATCGTCTTATCCTTGACTTCTTGAAAAAAATGTTAAGTATGGAAAAATGAAACGGTCTTGTTTAAGATCGTCTTATCCTTGACTTCTTGAAAAAAATGTTAAGTATGGAAAAATGAAACGGTCTTGTTTAAGATCGTCTTATCCTTGACTTCTTGAAAAAAATGTTAAGTATGGAAAAATGAAACGGTCTTGTTTAAGATCGTCTTATCCTTGACTTCTTGAAAAAAATGTTAAGTATGGAAAAATGAAACGGTCTTGTTTAAGATCGTCTTATCCTTGACTTCTTGAAAAAAATGTTAAGTATGGAAAAATGAAACGGTCTTGTTTAAGATCGTCTTATCCTTGACTTCTTGAAAAAAATGTTAAGTATGGAAAAATGAAACGGTCTTGTTTAAGATCGTCTTATCCTTGACTTCTTGAAAAAAATGTTAAGTATGGAAAAATGAAACGGTCTTGTTTAAGATCGTCTTATCCTTGACTTCTTGAAAAAAATGTTAAGTATGGAAAAATGAAACGGTCTTGTTTAAGATCGTCTTATCCTTGACTTCTTGAAAAAAATGTTAAGTATGGAAAAATGAAACGGTCTTGTTTAAGATCGTCTTATCCTTGACTTCTTGAAAAAAATGTTAAGTATGGAAAAATGAAACGGTCTTGTTTAAGATCGTCTTATCCTTGACTTCTTGAAAAAAATGTTAAGTATGGAAAAATGAAACGGTCTTGTTTAAGATCGTCTTATCCTTGACTTCTTGAAAAAAATGTTAAGTATGGAAAAATGAAACGGTCTTGTTTAAGATCGTCTTATCCTTGACTTCTTGAAAAAAATGTTAAGTATGGAAAAATGAAACGGTCTTGTTTAAGATCGTCTTATCCTTGACTTCTTGAAAAAAATGTTAAGTATGGAAAAATGAAACGGTCTTGTTTAAGATCGTCTTATCCTTGACTTCTTGAAAAAAAATGTTAAGTATGGAAAAATGAAACGGTCTTGTTTAAGATCGTCTTATCCTTGACTTCTTGAAAAAAATGTTAAGTATGGAAAAATGAAACGGTCTTGTTTAAGATCGTCTTATCCTTGACTTCTTGAAAAAAATGTTAAGTATGGAAAAATGAAACGGTCTTGTTTAAGATCGTCTTATCTCCAAGTAGTTTTGGAACCAAGACGATCTTGGTCAAGATCGTCTTAAGGTTTTATAACTTAAAAAATTTGAAGTGAGGAAAATGGAACGATCTTGTTCAAGATCGTTTTAAAACAAAAAAAAAAAAAAAAAAAAGTGAAAAAAAAAAAAAAAAAAAAAAAAAAAAAAAAAAAAAAAAAAAAAAAAAAAAAAAAAAAAAAAAAAAAAAAAAAAAAAAAAAAAAAAAAAAAAAAAAAAAAAAAAAAAAAAAAAAAAAAAAAAAAAAAAAAAAAAAAAAAAAAAAAAAAAAAAAAAAAAAAAAAAAAAAAAAAAAAAAAAAAAAAAAAAAAAAAAAAAAAAAAAAAAAAAAAAAAAAAAAAAAAAAAAAAAAAAAAAAAAAAAAAAAAAAAAAAAAAAAAAAAAAAAAAAAAAAAAAAAAAAAAAAAAAAAAAAAAAAAAAAAAAAAAAAAAAAAAAAAAAAAAAAAAAAAAAAAAAAAAAAAAAAAAAAAAAAAAAAAAAAAAAAAAAAAAAAAAAAAAAAAAAAAAAAAAAAAAAAAAAAAAAAAAAAAAAAAAAAAAAAAAAAAAAAAAAAAAAAAAAAAAAAAAAAAAAAAAAAAAAAAAAAAAAAAAAAAAAAAAAAAAAAAAAAAAAAAAAAAAAAAAAAAAAAAAAAAAAAAAAAAAAAAAAAAAAAAAAAAAAAAAAAAAAAAAAAAAAAAAAAAAAAAAAAAAAAAAAAAAAAAAAAAAAAAAAAAAAAAAAAAAAAAAAAAAAAAAAAAAAAAAAAAAAAAAAAAAAAAAAAAAAAAAAAAAAAAAAAAAAAAAAAAAAAAAAAAAAAAAAAAAAAAAAAAAAAAAAAAAAAAAAAAAAAAAAAAAAAAAAAAAAAAAAAAAAAAAAAAAAAAAAAAAAAAAAAAAAAAAAAAAAAAAAAAAAAAAAAAAAAAAAAAAAAAAAAAAAAAAAAAAAAAAAAAAAAAAAAAAAAAAAAAAAAAAAAAAAAAAAAAAAAAAAAAAAAAAAAAAAAAAAAAAAAAAAAAAAAAAAAAAAAAAAAAAAAAAAAAAAAAAAAAAAAAAAAAAAAAAAAAAAAAAAAAAAAAAAAAAAAAAAAAAAAAAAAAAAAAAAAAAAAAAAAAAAAAAAAAAAAAAAAAAAAAAAAAAAAAAAAAAAAAAAAAAAAAAAAAAAAAAAAAAAAAAAAAAAAAAAAAAAAAAAAAAAAAAAAAAAAAAAAAAAAAAAAAAAAAAAAAAAAAAAAAAAAAAAAAAAAAAAAAAAAAAAAAAAAAAAAAAAAAAAAAAAAAAAAAAAAAAAAAAAAAAAAAAAAAAAAAAAAAAAAAAAAAAAAAAAAAAAAAAAAAAAAAAAAAAAAAAAAAAAAAAAAAAAAAAAAAAAAAAAAAAAAAAAAAAAAAAAAAAAAAAAAAAAAAAAAAAAAAAAAAAAAAAAAAAAAAAAAAAAAAAAAAAAAAAAAAAAAAAAAAAAAAAAAAAAAAAAAAAAAAAAAAAAAAAAAAAAAAAAAAAAAAAAAAAAAAAAAAAAAAAAAAAAAAAAAAAAAAAAAAAAAAAAAAAAAAAAAAAAAAAAAAAAAAAAAAAAAAAAAAAAAAAAAAAAAAAAAAAAAAAAAAAAAAAAAAAAAAAAAAAAAAAAAAAAAAAAAAAAAAAAAAAAAAAAAAAAAAAAAAAAAAAAAAAAAAAAAAAAAAAAAAAAAAAAAAAAAAAAAAAAAAAAAAAAAAAAAAAAAAAAAAAAAAAAAAAAAAAAAAAAAAAAAAAAAAAAAAAAAAAAAAAAAAAAAAAAAAAAAAAAAAAAAAAAAAAAAAAAAAAAAAAAAAAAAAAAAAAAAAAAAAAAAAAAAAAAAAAAAAAAAAAAAAAAAAAAAAAAAAAAAAAAAAAAAAAAAAAAAAAAAAAAAAAAAAAAAAAAAAAAAAAAAAAAAAAAAAAAAAAAAAAAAAAAAAAAAAAAAAAAAAAAAAAAAAAAAAAAAAAAAAAAAAAAAAAAAAAAAAATACCAAAACAAAAAACAAAAAAAAAAAAAAAAAAAAAAAAAAAAAAAAATTATTTTTGGTTTTTCTAAAATAAACAATGAGTTCTCTTCAAATAGTGCTAAAACACAAACTCCCCCTAAATTCATGAATTATCCTTTTTCTCCCCCTCAAACATTGCATGATATTTAAGCACATTGCACATAAGCATAGCATCAATGTTTGACAGATAATGAATGAAAGAGAAAGAGATGAAGGATTTGTACAGAACATGCAGAGGCAAGTTTAGTGCATTGGTGAGAAGCACTTATTTGAGATTGTTTCTTGAAAAGAAACTCATTCCAGGATCATGTGTTGAATAGTATCCGAGATAGAAATACTAAACACAGACCATTATTACCTGCAAAATAAAATTAGGTTTTTCTAGGTACCCACTTTTGAATGGGTCCTTTGGGATTAGTGGAATCATTCAAAGTATACAGATGAGGTTTTCGAACAAGAGGTTTATTCGTAAGATTCATCACAATCCCATCAGAAGCAACAATCAAAGGTTTGGAAATCATAGCAGAAGATTTAGAATTTCTTATTGACCATGGTTTGGCTAGATTACTCAATGTTGAATTAATTTTCCTACCAGGAACTTCCTTCTTGTAATCATTAGCCATCCCATTTCTTCTAACTGATGATTTAGGAATCCACTTATGGGTACTAGCTAATGTCTTCTCTCCTGTTTCAGATAAAATCTTGGAATTAGTTCGAGGAGATAAAAACATATTCTTATTTTGTGTTTTCTTGGTGGAAGATTTGTTATTCTGTTTCTTTTGATTTGTAACAGTGAACCATCCATATTGATCTTTATAACTAGTTATACCATTAGATGTATCTTTTAATAGCAAGTGATGGCTAGTGTTAGACATCTTAGGTAAAGAACTAGTTTGAAAGATAGCCTTAGAAGCAGAGGTTCTAGAAACAGATGAAATATTACCTTTAGGCTTTGATTGAGCAGAAATGGTTTTCTTACCTTTGACAGCTGGAGCATTCTGACCTTTGGGTGTATAAAATGAAGTTGGAGCAAACTTAGATTTAGATTCCTTCTTTGGTTTAGGCTTTTTGGGTGAGAGTTTTTCAAGCTCTTTTTCAACTTCTGGTGCAAAAACATGATCAGTTTTCAAAAACTTATCAAATTCTTCAACAGAAAAATCTGGATAAGTAAATTGAGATTCTTTGGTTTGAACTTCTGATTTGAAAACATTTTTATTTGTCAATTTTTCAATTAATGCTTTTGCTTCAGCCTTAAAATCAGTAGGGATCTCAATCTTTTGTTTTAAACCTTCAATTTCCTTTTCCAATATGGTAGTTGGAATGTAAAATCTTTCTGAATTTGGTTTTGAACAATCTTTTTGAGACTCATTTTCAGGAATTGAAATGCTGTCTATTTCTTCTAACTGATGATTTAGGAATCCACTTATGGGTACTAGCTAATGTCTTCTCTCCTGTTTCAGATAAAATCTTGGAATTAGTTCGAGGAGATAAAAACATATTCTTATTTTGTGTTTTCTTGGTGGAAGATTTGTTATTCTGTTTCTTTTGATTTGTAACAGTGAACCATCCATATTGATCTTTATAACTAGTTATACCATTAGATGTATCTTTTAATAGCAAGTGATGGCTAGTGTTAGACATCTTAGGTAAAGAACTAGTTTGAAAGATAGCCTTAGAAGCAGAGGTTCTAGAAACAGATGAAATATTACCTTTAGGCTTTGATTGAGCAGAAATGGTTTTCTTACCTTTGACAGCTGGAGCATTCTGACCTTTGGGTGTATAAAATGAAGTTGGAGCAAACTTAGATTTAGATTCCTTCTTTGGTTTAGGCTTTTTGGGTGAGAGTTTTTCAAGCTCTTTTTCAACTTCTGGTGCAAAAACATGATCAGTTTTCAAAAACTTATCAAATTCTTCAACAGAAAAATCTGGATAAGTAAATTGAGATTCTTTGGTTTGAACTTCTGATTTGAAAACATTTTTATTTGTCAATTTTTCAATTAATGCTTTTGCTTCAGCCTTAAAATCAGTAGGGATCTCAATCTTTTGCTCTAAGTTCACTTTATTTTGGTCAACAGAGGTGATCACAGGGGTATCAAACGAAAGTATTTTCTTGACAGAAGCACGATGTTTAGCTTTCAAAGCTTGAACTTTCTCTTCAATTTGGAAGAATGATGATAGCATGGATGTGGACATATCATGAATCTCTTCAGGTGAGATGCTATCAGCCTGCATATCTTTAAAATTCTCACTCCCTTTGAAAAAAAAAAAAAAAAAAAAAAAAAAAAAAAAAAAAAAAAAAAAAAAAAAAAAAAAAAAAAAAAAAAAAAAAAAAAAAAAAAAAAAAAAAAAAAAAAAAAAAAAAAAAAAAAAAAAAAAAAAAAAAAAAAAAAAAAAAAAAAAAAAAAAAAAAAAAAAAAAAAAAAAAAAAAAAAAAAAAAAAAAAAAAAAAAAAAAAAAAAAAAAAAAAAAAAAAAAAAAAAAAAAAAAAAAAAAAAAAAAAAAAAAAAAAAAAAAAAAAAAAAAAAAAAAAAAAAAAAAAAAAAAAAAAAAAAAAAAAAAAAAAAAAAAAAAAAAAAAAAAAAAAAAAAAAAAAAAAAAAAAAAAAAAAAAAAAAAAAAAAAAAAAAAAAAAAAAAAAAAAAAAAAAAAAAAAAAAAAAAAAAAAAAAAAAAAAAAAAAAAAAAAAAAAAAAAAAAAAAAAAAAAAAAAAAAAAAAAAAAAAAAAAAAAAAAAAAAAAAAAAAAAAAAAAAAAAAAAAAAAAAAAAAAAAAAAAAAAAAAAAAAAAAAAAAAAAAAAAAAAAAAAAAAAAAAAAAAAAAAAAAAAAAAAAAAAAAAAAAAAAAAAAAAAAAAAAAAAAAAAAAAAAAAAAAAAAAAAAAAAAAAAAAAAAAAAAAAAAAAAAAAAAAAAAAAAAAAAAAAAAAAAAAAAAAAAAAAAAAAAAAAAAAAAAAAAAAAAAAAAAAAAAAAAAAAAAAAAAAAAAAAAAAAAAAAAAAAAAAAAAAAAAAAAAAAAAAAAAAAAAAAAAAAAAAAAAAAAAAAAAAAAAAAAAAAAAAAAAAAAAAAAAAAAAAAAAAAAAAAAAAAAAAAAAAAAAAAAAAAAAAAAAAAAAAAAAAAAAAAAAAAAAAAAAAAAAAAAAAAAAAAAAAAAAAAAAAAAAAAAAAAAAAAAAAAAAAAAAAAAAAAAAAAAAAAAAAAAAAAAAAAAAAAAAAAAAAAAAAAAAAAAAAAAAAAAAAAAAAAAAAAAAAAAAAAAAAAAAAAAAAAAAAAAAAAAAAAAAAAAAAAAAAAAAAAAAAAAAAAAAAAAAAAAAAAAAAAAAAAAAAAAAAAAAAAAAAAAAAAAAAAAAAAAAAAAAAAAAAAAAAAAAAAAAAAAAAAAAAAAAAAAAAAAAAAAAAAAAAAAAAAAAAAAAAAAAAAAAAAAAAAAAAAAAAAAAAAAAAAAAAAAAAAAAAAAAAAAAAAAAAAAAAAAAAAAAAAAAAAAAAAAAAAAAAAAAAAAAAAAAAAAAAAAAAAAAAAAAAAAAAAAAAAAAAAAAAAAAAAAAAAAAAAAAAAAAAAAAAAAAAAAAAAAAAAAAAAAAAAAAAAAAAAAAAAAAAAAAAAAAAAAAAAAAAAAAAAAAAAAAAAAAAAAAAAAAAAAAAAAAAAAAAAAAAAAAAAAAAAAAAAAAAAAAAAAAAAAAAAAAAAAAAAAAAAAAAAAAAAAAAAAAAAAAAAAAAAAAAAAAAAAAAAAAAAAAAAAAAAAAAAAAAAAAAAAAAAAAAAAAAAAAAAAAAAAAAAAAAAAAAAAAAAAAAAAAAAAAAAAAAAAAAAAAAAAAAAAAAAAAAAAAAAAAAAAAAAAAAAAAAAAAAAAAAAAAAAAAAAAAAAAAAAAAAAAAAAAAAAAAAAAAAAAAAAAAAAAAAAAAAAAAAAAAAAAAAAAAAAAAAAAAAAAAAAAAAAAAAAAAAAAAAAAAAAAAAAAAAAAAAAAAAAAAAAAAAAAAAAAAAAAAAAAAAAAAAAAAAAAAAAAAAAAAAAAAAAAAAAAAAAAAAAAAAAAAAAAAAAAAAAAAAAAAAAAAAAAAAAATGAAAAAATTAGGACGATCTTGAGAGAAGATCGTCTTAGAAAATTTAGAAAAAAATTTTAAGTAAAAATGGTAGGACGATCTTATGTGAAGATCGTCTTGGAAACTTGTTGAAAAATTTCTAAGTAAAAATGGTAGGACGATCTTATGTGAAGATCGTCTTGGAAACTTGTTGAAAAATTTCTAAGTAAAAATGGTAGGACGATCTTATGTGAAGATCGTCTTGGAAACTTGTTGAAAAATTTCTAAGTAAAAATGGTAGGACGATCTTATGTGAAGATCGTCTTGGAAACTTGTTGAAAAATTTCTAAGTAAAAATGGTAGGACGATCTTATGTGAAGATCGTCTTGGAAACTTGTTGAAAAATTTCTAAGTAAAAATGGTAGGACGATCTTATGTGAAGATCGTCTTGGAAACTTGTTGAAAAATTTCTAAGTAAAAATGGTAGGACGATCTTATGTGAAGATCGTCTTGGAAACTTGTTGAAAAATTTCTAAGTAAAAATGGTAGGACGATCTTATGTGAAGATCGTCTTGGAAACTTGTTGAAAAATTTCTAAGTAAAAATGGTAGGACGATCTTATGTGAAGATCGTCTTGGAAACTTGTTGAAAAATTTCTAAGTAAAAATGGTAGGACGATCTTATGTGAAGATCGTCTTGGAAACTTGTTGAAAAATTTCTAAGTAAAAATGGTAGGACGATCTTATGTGAAGATCGTCTTGGAAACTTGTTGAAAAATTTCTAAGTAAAAATGGTAGGACGATCTTATGTGAAGATCGTCTTGGAAACTTGTTGAAAAATTTCTAAGTAAAAATGGTAGGACGATCTTATGTGAAGATCGTCTTGGAAACTTGTTGAAAAATTTCTAAGTAAAAATGGTAGGACGATCTTATGTGAAGATCGTCTTGGAAACTTGTTGAAAAATTTCTAAGTAAAAATGGTAGGACGATCTTATGTGAAGATCGTCTTGGAAACTTGTTGAAAAATTTCTAAGTAAAAATGGTAGGACGATCTTATGTGAAGATCGTCTTAATACCAAAGCAAAGAAACACTAGGACGAACTTAGAAGATCGTCTTAGAAAATTGGAACTTAGAACGATCTTGAAGAGAAGATCGTCTTGAAAATTGGATGAAAATTTTCTAAGTACTAATGAAGAAATATTAGGACGATCTTGAGAGAAGATCGTCTTAGAAAATTTGTGTGTGTGTGTGTTGGGAGAATAAGTGTTTGAGTGTTGTGTGTGTGTGTGTGTGTGTGTGTGTGTGTGTGTGTGTGTGTGTGTGTGTGTGTGTGTGTGTGTGTGTGTGTGTGTGTGTGTGTGTGTGTGTGTGTATGTGTGTGTGTGTGTGTGTGTGTGTGTGTGTGTGTGTGTGTGTGTGTGTGTGTGTGTGTGTGTGTGTGTGTGTGTGTGTGTGTGTGTGTGTGTGTGTGTGTGTGTGTGTGTGTGTGTGTGTGTGTGTGTGTGTGTGTGTGTGTGTGTGTGTGTGTGTGTGTGTGTGTGTGTGTGTGTGTGTGTGTGTGTGTGTGTGTGTGTGTGTGTGTGTGTGTGTGTGTGTGTGTGTGTGTGTGTGTGTGTGTGTGTGTGTGTGTGTGTGTGTGTGTGTGTGTGTGTGTGTGTGTGTGTGTGTGTGTGTGTGTGTGTGTGTGTGTGTGTGTGTGTGTGTGTGTGTGTGTGTGTGTGTGTGTGTGTGTGTGTGTGTGTGTGTGTGTGTGTGTGTGTGTGTGTGTGTGTGTGTGTGTGTGTGTGTGTGTGTGTGTGTGTGTGTGTGTGTGTGTGTGTGTGTGTGTGTGTGTGTGTGTGTGTGTGTGTGTGTGTGTGTGTGTGTGTGTGTGTGTGTGTGTGTGTGTGTGTGTGTGTGTGTGTGTGTGTGTGTGTGTGTGTGTGTGTGTGTGTGTGTGTGTGTGTGTGTGTGTGTGTGTGTGTGTGTGTGTGTGTGTGTGTGTGTGTGTGTGTGTGTGTGTGTGTGTGTGTGTGTGTGTGTGTGTGTGTGTGTGTGTGTGTGTGTGTGTGTGTGTGTGTGTGTGTGTGTGTGTGTGTGTGTGTGTGTGTGTGTGTGTGTGTGTGTGTGTGTGTGTGTGTGTGTGTGTGTGTGTGTGTGTGTGTGTGTGTGTGTGTGTGTGTGTGTGTGTGTGTGTGTGTGTGTGTGTGTGTGTGTGTGTGTGTGTGTGTGTGTGTGTGTGTGTGTGTGTGTGTGTGTGTGTGTGTGTGTGTGTGAGTGTGTGTGTGTGTGTGTGTGTGTGTGTGTGTGTGCGGTGTGTGTTATCAATGGTGGAATGTGTGTGTGTGTTAGTGTGTGTTTTAGAGAGAGAAAGGTATGTCTTGGAAATTTGGTTGAGATAAGGTAAGACGGTCTTGGTCAGAAAGAGGTTATTATATCAGAATTTGTTGAGCAAAACCAATCTCAATGAGATTAGTTACCCAAGGAATTCACAACACACAGTTCACACAGAACCACAAATATTAGGACGATCTTATGAAGATCGTATTAACAATTTGGTTGAGATAAGGTAAGACGGTCTTGGTCAGAAAGAGGTTATTATATCAGAATTTGTTGAGCAAAACCAATCTCAATGAGATTAGTTACCCAAGGAATTCACAACACACAGTTCACACAGAACCACAAATATTAGGACGATCTTATGAAGACGGTCTTGGTCAGAAAGAGGTTATTATATCAGAATTTGTTGAGCAAAACCAATCTCAATGAGATTAGTTACCCAAGGAATTCACAACACACAGTTCACACAGAACCACAAATATTAGGACGATCTTATGTGAAGATCGTCTTAACAATTTGGTTGAGATAAGGTAAGACGGTCTTGGTCAGAAAGAGGTTATTATATCAGAATTTGTTGAGCAAAACCAATCTCAATGAGATTAGTTACCCAAGGAATTCACAACACACAGTTCACACAGAACCACAAATATTAGGACGATCTTATGAAGATCGTCTTAATACCAAAGCAAAGAAACACTAGGACGATCTTGTAGAAGATCGTCTTAGATCGTTTTGAATGATATCCAGTAAGAACACCAGAAATCAACTGTTTCACTAATTTGCCTATAATTCACTCAATTTTGAGTGTTATAACTCGATTCAAACCCAGAAACACTTAAAATTCGATCGCGCACAACCCTAGAAACAAATCCATTGCATAAATCAATTCAAACTGATAATTCAAAATCTCATCAACTTTCCAGAAAATTTGGATTTTGATTAATACTGTGAATTGGATTCTGAAACTTAACAGGATGTTTTTAGAGGTGATTTAGAATGTATCTGTGAACAAAAACAGGAAAATTGTGTGTAAATTCCTGTTTGATTGATAATCAGAAGTGGGAAAAAGGTTACAAAAGGTTACAAGGAATAAAGGTTTGAGGGGTATTTATACTCTAAGCATATTACAAAAGCTCCCCCTCAACCTAACAATATTTACATAAAATACACTATTTTTCAAATACAACTAAGCACTATTTTGAATTTCTAACAAACAGAAATACGACAATTTTTAGGTCTTGCTGGCTATTATAGAAGATTCATCGAGAATTTTTCTAAGATAGCCCAACCTTTAACGTCGTTGACTCAAAAAGACAAGAAGTTTGCCTGGGAAGATAAACAAGAAAAAGCATTTCAACTGCTGAAGGAGAAGCTCTGTAGTGCTCCGATTTTGTCACTACCCGAAAGAACGGATAACTTTGTGGTATATTGCGACGCATCTCATCAAGGATTGGGATGTGTGTTGATGCAGAAAGATAAGGTGATAGCCTATGCCTCGCGTCAACTTAAGGTGCACGAGAAGAACTACACGACTCATGATCTTGAACTAGGAGCTGTAATATTCACTCTAAAGATTTGGAGACACTATTTATATGGTATAAAGTGTACTATATTCACCGACCATAAAAGTCTCCAACATATTTTTGACCAAAAAGATTTGAACATGAGGCAACGTAGATGGGTAGAATTGCTCAGTGATTACGATTGTGAAATTCGTTATCATCCGGGCAAAGCAAACATTGTAGCAGATGCTTTAAGTCGTAAAGAAAGAGTAAAGCCACTTCGAGTACGAGCTTTAAGTATGACCATTCATACTCATCTTACTTCCCAAATTCGTGAAGCTCAACTTGAAGCATTAAAGAAAGACAATCTCAAAGAAGAAGCTTTGAGGGGGATGGAAGAGCAATTTGAAGTTAGACCCGATGGAACCCGGTATTTTTCTAACCGGATTTGGCTACCAAGCTATGGAGATTTAAGAAACTTGGTGATGAACGAATCACACAAGTCAAGATATTCGATACATCCTGGATCAGATAAGATGTATCAAGGACTAAAAGAATTATACTGGTGGCCTAACATGAAAGCTGACATAGCCACCTATGTTAGCAAATGTCTAACATGCTAAAAGGTGAAGGCAGAGCATCAAAAGCCATCTGGATTGCTACAACAACCAGAGATTCCCCAGTGGAAGTGGGAATGTATATCCATGGACTTTATCACAAAGTTACCGAAGACTGCTAATGGTTGTGATACGATATGGGTAATTGTAGACCGACTCACTAAGTCTGCACATTTCTTGCCCATAAAAGAGACTGATAAAACGAGCAAGCTGGCTAGATTGTACATAAAGGAAGTAGTATCACGACATGGAATACCTATTTCGATTATTTCTGATAGGGATAGTCATTTTACTTCCAGATTTTGGCAGACTCTACAGAGAGCCCTAGGTACACGGTTAGATATGAGCACTGCATACCACCCACAGACCGATGGTCAAAGTGAAAGGACCATTCAAACGCTTGAAGACATGTTGCGTGCTTGCATAGTTGATTTTGGGAATGGTTGGGAAAAACACTTGCCTTTGTGTGAGTTCTCATACAACAACAGTTACCACACTAGCATCAAGGCTGCACCATTTGAGGCACTGTATGGGAGAAAATGTCGTTCACCCATCTGTTGGGTTGAATTAGGTGACAAAATTCCAGTAAAGAAAAACAGTCCAATTATAGGTCCTGAACTCATTCATGAGACTACTGAGAAGATCGTACAGATACAAAACCGATTAAAGGCAGCACGAGATCGTCAAAAGAACTATGCTGATGTAAGAAGAAAGCCTTTGGAATTTCAAGTAGGAGACAAGGTTATGCTGAAAGTATCTCCTTGGAAAGGAGCTATCCGATTTGGAAAATGAGGTAAGCTAAATCCTAGGTTTATTGGACCTTTCGAAATACTAGAAAGAATTGGTCCAGTAGCTTATAGGCTTAGACTGCCACAAGAACTTAGCCGTATACACGATGTGTTTCACGTCTCAAACTTGAAAAAGTGTTTGTCTGACGAAACACAAATTATTCCATTGGAAGAACTTCGAATGGATGACAAGCTGCACTTTGTTGAAGAACCAGTAGAGATTATGGATAGAGACGCCAAGCAGTTGAAACAGAGTCGAATTCCTATTGTCAAAGTCCGATGGAATTCAAAACGAGGTCCTGAGTTTACCTGGGAACGTGAGGATCAAATGAAACAAAAGTATCCTCACTTGTTCGAAAAAGCCTTACATTCCAACCACACGTGCTAAATTTCGGGACGAAATTTAAATAACTGGGAGAGAATGTGACAACCGCCAAAATTTCAGGTTGACTAATTTACTATTATGTGTGCTATTTAAAATTTCTGTACATCAAACAATATGAACAAACATTTTATGGCATAATAAACTGAACAAATATTTTTAATAAATTATGGATAATTATTGTCAAGAACTCAAATAGTTATTTGAGAGCTGCTTGTAAATACTTTTTCATACTTATACTATCAATAACTGTATTTATGAATAGTGATCGTGAATAGTGACCGTGAATAGTGAACATGAATAGTACCGTGAATAGTAACGGTGAATATTAAAGATAAAAAGTAAATTTTAAATAGTAAAGGTAAAAAGTAAATTTTAAATAGTAAAGGTAAAAAGTAAATTTTAAATAGTAAAGGTAAAAATAAATTGTAAATAGTAAAGGTAGAAAGTAAATTGTAAAAAGGTAATAAAATAAAATAATATAAAGGTGGGACCCACGTCAAATAATTTAAACTCAACGTTGAATCTGATTTCCGAATAAATTCAAAAGTGAATAGTGCTGAATAGTAAACATCGCTTTCATACTTTATTCTTATAATATAAACGTCCAAAACCCGCTCACAGGGGTTAGTTGAGTAAACATTATTAAAATGAAAGTTGTAGATCTTAATTTTCTGATCTTATAGAAACTTGAATTTTCTCAATAGGAGCCCGTATGCATAATTTAAGATTAAAACAATGTATAAATATATACTACTAGTATAAAAGAAATATATCATTAGAAACGTCCAAGAAGTAGTGGGAAACACACTTTTATCTACTTTATATTTAAAACTTATAAATCATGAATCACGGGTCTAATTTACTAAATGCATGGACAAAAATAACACTATATATATACATACCCCTTATTCATGATTAACTTTATAATATAATAATAATATAATATAATAATATTAAATATAAAAGAGTTATATTGAAATTTCTGTTGAAGACTTACGCGTTCTTTTTTTTCTAAATCGACGGCAAATTTTATTATTATAATAATCAAACGAATGAATTCGTTCGCCTATAAATAGCAGACGATATTAAACTTTAAAACACACACCATTACATATTCTCTTCTAAATACTCTCTGGTATAACTATACAAGGCTTATTTCATCTACTTGATTTCTGCTATTATTACTAAGGTGAGTTCTATATCCCCTTTTAAATTCTTTTGTATGATTTATTTCGGGGACTGAGATACATGCAAATAAAACTATTTGTTATACTTATATGTATATTTGCAAAATTATATATATTATATATATTTTGTAACTCCACTTTATTTATTTTACCTTCGGGGTAAAATACAAACTTCTTATATATATATATGGATTACAAATTTTACATAATATGATATATTATATAACTCCACTTTCTTATTTTACCTTCGGGGTAAAATACAAACTTCTTATATATATATATGGATTACAAATTTTACATAATATGATATATTATATAACTCCACTTTCTTATTTTACCTTCGGGGTAAAATACAAACTATTTGCTTATGATGAACACAAGTACTTCAGATTTGTATATATGGTTGATTCTAAGTTGCTCTGTTCACTCAAAGTCCTCACTATCATGAACGATTAATTATGGAAACATAAACGTGGGTATATTGAATAGTACTATTGGGGTAGGCACCCCCATCCATGTTGGTCATACCAACTGGATACGGATGCATTATATTTGGAAAGCTTAGGGTACCCTGAACAAGGTACCTACTTCAGAGGCAAACAAACACACACTTGTCTAGTTTCGGTTCATGAGCTTAGAACTTGATGTATACAGTATCTACTCTTATATTCTATTTGATCCATTGTGTGATCAAAAAAAAAAAAAAAAAAAAAAAAAAAAAAAAAAAAAAAAAAAAAAAAAAAAAAAAAAAAAAAAAAAAAAAAAAAAAAAAAAAAAAAAAAAAAAAAAAAAAAAAAAAAAAAAAAAAAAAAAAAAAAAAAAAAAAAAAAAAAAAAAAAAAAAAAAAAAAAAAAAAAAAAAAAAAAATATATTGTATCATAATTGACATTGCGGTAAGGCAATGGTCACACTGAACTCTGGCATTTTGTGAAACTATATTTTCTATATAAAAAACTTATGGAACTCACCAACTTTATGTTGACGTATTTTAGCATGTATTCTCAGGTAACTAGACGATACTCTATACATGGGACATTTTCCCGCTGCATACAACATACTGGACCATGGCCTACCCTCAGACTCTAGTAAAGACAAGTCAATTTGCTAAAGTCTCTGTCTACTGTTTAATATTGTTTAAAATTAAATAAATGTTTTCAAGAATAATATCTTTCATAAATTGTAATATAAATTTGTGAACAATGCTTTTATATAAATGTATTTTAAAACGACAACGTTTTGTGTCGTTCAGTATATCTTGTGTTGTGAATCCATGTAAGTCATACCCCATCTAGGGCGGGTGTGACAACTACCTTATCTCCCACCACATAAGGTGAAAGCTTATTGGCGCTTATCGGAGCTGGGTATAGACTTTCAGGTTCAGAAGAACTAGATTGAGAATCATTAGAATGAATAGAAACAGATGATGATGCCATTTTGAAAACAAATTTTAGAAGAAATTAAATTTAATAAAACAGTAATCAGATTTGAGAGAAAAATTGATTTAGAAAAAATATGAACAAGTGATTTGGAATTTAGGTTAAATGAATGTAATATATAAAACTTAAAATATCCCGTTTGAAAAAGTTGGAGAGAGAAAGGTTTTGATTGGAGGATCAACAAGTAGTGGTGGTACTTTTTCAGTAACCGGCTGTGACCACTACACGTGTCACACTCCAATAGGATCAGCAGGTACACTAAATAAAATAATGAAAGTAATAAAACGCACTAAGATATTTAATAACAAAAATAACCACGAAGCTGGGTCAGACTCAGCTTACCCTCTTTCACTTGAAATGCACCAAGTGTGAAAGGGTAGTCTGGGTCTGACACAGCTTACCCTCAAAATTTTAGTGCAACTCTAAGGGGTCAGATTTGTTATTACTTAGCTCACTACATTTTATAAATTAAGCATACCTAGCTTACTTATGAGGTAGTTGAACCTTGATTCATCCAATGGCTTTGTGAATAAGTCAGCAAGCTGATTGTCTGTTGGAATGAAGTGGAGTTCAACATCTTCTTTCATTACATGATCCCTGATGAAATGATATCTTATATCAATGTGCTTGGTCCTTGAATGAAGCACAGGGTTGTTTGAAATTGCTATGGCACTGGTACTGTCACAAAAGATTGGAGTTTGTGTTGCAGTGACACCATAGTCTTGAAGCTGATATTGCATCCAAAGAATTTGAGAGCAACAACTTCCTGCAGCAACATATTCAGCTTCTGCAGTGGAGATAGAAACTGAATGCTGCTTCTTGCTGGACCAGCTTACAAGTCTATTGCCAAGCAATTGACAAGCTCCTGAAGTGCTTTTTCTGTCAATCTTACAGCCTACAAAGTCAGAATCTGAATAGCCAATTAGATCAAATCCTGAGTCTTTGGGATACCAAAGACCCAGATTGGGACTACCTTTAAGGTATCTAAAGATTCTCTTCACAGCTTTAAGATGAGATTCCTTAGGACTAGCTTGATATCTTGCACAAGGCATGTAGCAAACATAATATCTGGTCTACTAGCAGTCGAATAAAGTAATGATCCTATCATACCCCTATAAGCTGTAATGTCAACAGATTTGCCATTTTTATCTTCATCCAGCTTATCACCAGTTCCCATAGGAGTTTTCATAGGTGAGCATTCAGTAAAACCAAATTTGTTTAAGAGATCTTTAACATACTTTCCTTGGTTTATGAAAATTCCATTTTTAGTCTGTTTAACTTGTAAACCCAGAAAATAGTTTAGTTCTCCCATCATGCTCTTCATACTTTTTGGACATTAATTCAGAAAACTTTTTGCAAAGTCTTTCACTGCTAGACCCAAATATTATATCATCTACATAGATTTGTACAAGCAGAATATCACCATTATACTTTCTCACAAACAAAGTCTTGTCAACATTACCTCTTTTGAAGTTATTAGCCAATAAGAATTTAGACAAAGTATCATACCATGCCCTTGGAGCTTGCTTCAACCCATAGAGAACCTTGTCAAGCTTGAACACATGATCAGGAAACTTTGAATTTTCAAAACCAGGAGGCTGTTCAACATAGACTTCTTCTTCCAATTTTCCATTAAGAAATGCACTCTTCACATCCATTTGATAGACTTTGAAACCCTTGTGAGCAGAGAAGGCTAAGAACATTCTGATTGCCTCTAATCTTGCCACTGGTGCAAAAGTCTCATCATAATCAATTCCATCCTCTTGTCTGTAACCAAGAGCTACCAATCTTGCTTTATTTCTGGTCACAACTACCCTTTCATCCATTTTGTTTCTGTAGACCCACTTGGTTCCAATCACAGTCTTGTGATGAGGTCTTGGAACAAGTTCCCAAACCTTGTTTCTTTCAAACTGTGTTAGCTCATCTTGCATTGCATTTACCCAAGAGGGATCTTCCAAAGCTTCATCAACCTCAGTTGGTTCCATCTTGCTTACAAAATTGACAAACATGCAGAAGTTGCCTGTTGCCTTTCTTCTTGTTTTCACACCAGAGAGTGGATCACCAATGATTTGGTTAATTGTATGACTCTTTGTCCATCTAGTAACTGGGACAATGGACTGATTCAGATTAGATGGTTCAGCATGATCAGCTTGGGGAAGAGGCTGATCAGCATGGACAGGAATGGAGGAGTCTGAACCAGTTGGAGAGTCATTTAATGGATTCTGAACAACAACTTCAGTAGGAGTAGGATCAGCTTGTGCATCTTCAAAGATTGGAACTTCTTCTTCTTCTTCAATGAGTTGCTCCCCCTGAGTTTGAGCATTATTTGCTCCAACTGGAGGATTAGTTGGAGGCTCATTCCCAGGTACAGCCAGTTCTTCAAAATTGAAGTCTTCATCTTCAGGAGGAGAGCAATCTGGCTTAGAACAACCTTCATCAATGCTTACATTAACAGAGTTCTCAATTATTTTAGTTCTCTTGTTGTAAACTCTGTAGGCCTTCATCATTGTTGCATATCCAAGTAGGATACCTTCATCTGATTTCTCATCAAACTTTCCAAGATGGTCTTTCTGATTTAGAATGTAGCAAGGACTTCCAAACATTCTTAGGAAACCAATCTCAGGTTTTCTCCCCCTAAAAAGTTCATATGCAGTCTTCTGGTGTCTTTTTACAATGAGGGATCTATTCTGGGTAAAGCAAGCTGTGTGTACTGCTTCAGCCCAGAAATGAGACTTGACATTGTTTTGAGCCATCATGGATCTGGCAGCTTCAATAAGAGTTCTGTTTCTTCTTTCTGCAACACCATTTTGTTGAGGAGTTCTGGCAGCTGAGTAGACTTGTGAAATTCCCTTTTCACTGCAGAATGAATTAAGAGTGATATTCTTGAATTCAGTACCATTATCACTTCTTAATTGCCTAACAGGCCTTTTGTAGAGAATTTCAGCTTGCTTGATGAAATGAATAATGCTGTCAGCGGCTTCACTCTTGTGTCTTAGAAAGAAAACCCAGGTGTATCTTGAATACTCATCAACAATTACCAAGGAGTACCTCATTCCAGTGAATGATGGAGTACTGATTGGTCCAAAGAAGTCCATATGAAGCAGATCCAAACAATTATCAATGGTTGAGCATGTTTTAGACTTAAAAGAAGCTTTATGTTGCTTGCCTTTCTCACAAGCACCACACAGCTTGTCCTTCTCATAATTGATCACTGGAAGACCAGACACCAACTCTTTCTTACACAGATTGTTGATGTCTTTGAAATTCATATGAGACAGCCTTTTATGCCACAACCAATTCAGCTCATCTTGAGACTTTGACATGAAACAGACTTCTCTAGTGACAGTTGGATTTCTCATGTCAAAAGAATACAAAGACTCATCCCTCTTTGCAATAAGAACCACATTGCCTTAATCAAGAACAATTCCTTATCAGACCTGAATCTCACTTCATAACCAGCATCACACAACTGACTCACACTGATCAGATTGTGCTTCAAACCATTTACATAAGAGACTCTTCTGAAAGTAAGAGGACCATTTGAAAGTACACCAAAACCTTCAGTCTTTCCTTGAGAATCATCTCCAAAAGTAACATTAGGACTAGCGCGAATCCTAAAGCTACATAGCAGGGACTTACATCCGGTCATATGCTTGGAACATCCACTGTCCAAGTGCCAGGTATTATCGTCATGACTGCCCTGCAATATGATAAGAGATTAGTTCTTTTTGGGAACTCATCCAAGGATGGGTTCACCAGAGCTGACCTTCTGGTCTGACTCAGATTGGGCAATTAAACACAGACTCTTATCACATTTTGAAACCCATTGTTGCTTGGTCTGACTTTTACCAGATT
>CM067167.1:42538858-42552744 GCA_034093135.1 Erigeron breviscapus | reverse complement strand
TTTTAAATGTCTCTAATCATGAAAACAGTAAGAAATGACACATAGAGAGTAGAATACATGCACCTTGCAAGCGTATTTATAGTCCCACTTGTAGGCTATGACTTGCTAGCTTTCAGCCTCTTTATTAATCGCCAGTCTTTAATCACTTGTCAAAATATTCTGACGGCAATTATTCCTACTTGTTTCCCTGAAGTTATTACATATCAAAAAACAAAGATTTATATCAATTTGTGTGGGAATGAGTTTCAGGAATGGGAGTCCTAAAACCCATTGATGTTTAAGATTGAAGATATTGATCTTCAAATCCTCAAGGGGATATTGGGCTCTTAAGATCTAGGGGGTGTCCCCAGTCTCTTGAGTAAATTGAGTGGCTTGGTTAGCCAATTTTGAGGAAATGATTTTTTGGGTGGCGTAGTTAGCCAATTTCGGGAGATGGCGTGGTTAGCCAATTTCGGGAGATCGATGGTAACACCGACAACCAATAGAATTAATTTCGACGACCTTGGAATTTAACCCTTCAATCGTGAAATTAATTAACGTGCAACACGGGCGATTTTAAGAGAAGGTGAAAACCTTCAACCAAAAGTTGGCGTGAAAGCCAAAAGGTGAAGACCTTGTTCCACGTTGTAATGCATGTGTTTGCTGAGTGATAGCTGATGCACTTCTATCTGTCTAGAACAATCTCAATACTAAAAATTGCTTTGAGTAGTTAGTTCAAGGAAATCATAATTTATAGATTTGCATTTCCATGTTCCAAACCTTTAGATCAGAGTTTCTTGGTATATCAATACTGTTTTTAGGCAGCGTACCTGCCATTGCCATTTTGTTAGAATTAAAAGAATCAATACCTTGAGGTCGTGCTTCCTTTAGGTTGGAAGTTTCTTTCATAACCTCTGGTTTATGATTTATCTTTTGCTGTTTTAAGTCTTCAATTCCCAAGCTTTCTATAGCGTGGGGATCCAAATCTTTGGATCTTTCTATAATTGCCTGAAGTTTAAGAACATCTACAAATCTTAGCTGTAGTATTTCTAGATCTCTCATGATTTCAGAACTTTTTCTTTCCAAATCTGTTTTAATTCGACTAATGATAGAAAACTAATTTTCGTCAGCATACAAAAAAGGGTAAGAACGTTTAAGTCTTCTCCTTGCATCAAATGTCCCTGTGTTTTTATTTTTGAAAAACCTTTTCCCTTGTCTATTCGACATAATCTGATAAATAGAAGACATATTTTTTGAGAAGCACCTTTTGCCCCACGGTGGGCGCCAAATTGTTTTGGTCAAACATTTACCTAAGATAATCTACGATGAAGACTTAGATCAATAATGTAACCAAACTTTCGTTCGTGAGGTTAAGGGCTTGTAAAATATGTTGAGATTCGAAGATGCGTTTAATAGGAGATCAAGGATCAAGTTTGGGAGACTTAAATAGGATGATTTGGAGCTGAAACAAGAAAACACGAACAAAGCGGAGCTGCCAGCGCCGCTGGATCCTATAGGAAGCGGGCCTGGATCACCACCAGCGTCGTTGGCACCATCAGGAAAGTCCCCAGCGCCGCTGGGCACACTGCCAGCGCCACTGGGGCTAGGTCGGCAGATTTAGGGTTTTTCGTATTTTGCCTATAAATACCCCATTATAAACCCTAAAAAGATATCAGAGGCACATAGGTCTAAAGTGACGGCTAAGGGTCGAAGAATAGGGTTTCTTGAGCACTCCAAAGCAGATCTAACATCATCAGACATCAAGGAATCCAACCTCGTGATTCATAATCACCCGGTTTCAATTCTTTTTCTCTTTCCAGTTTCTCTAGATTTCTATGATTATTTTATTTTATCAGTTTGTTCATGGCTACTCACTCTATGAGTAGCTAAGTTACTAGATATTTGCTTGGACGTGATGTAAACATGACTTGATTGTTGATTATGGTTGATTGTTGAACTGTTTCTATGCTAAATCGCAGATCCATATTTATTTGAATCTTATTTGTTATTGGTTTTCATATACAAACTTATTTTATTGATTTGTTTGAGTCGACTCGGTACCAAGGCTCTAGAGTCATCTAATTTGTTTGTGAAACGTTGATCGGTCTTTAATCAGTGTAATCATTTGATCTATAACTGGACATTTGATGGGAAATTAATAATTCGTTCAAACGAATATGTGTTTTAATTAGGTTAATCTAGTTGATCTGGTGAACGAAAACCGGATCCGGATGACTAGGGTAATCAGTGTCTTTTGAATTTAACAAGGATTTAGACTTACATAAAAGATTTCAGTCATAGTTACAAACTCAGATTTTAAAGCTCGGTGAGCAACCTTAACAGGAACTCATTGAAGGGTTTGACCAGTCGAAAGGCAGTCAAGCTAAATAATTTAGTGAATCTAACGAGAATCTAAATGTGAAAAGAGTCGTTCAACAACTTCAATCATAACCATTTTTAAGCATGTCAATCAAAACCAAACGAATGTCAGTTTTTACATATATTGTTGTTTTTATTTCTTATGCATTCTAGTTAACTAGGAAACCCCAAAAAGCTGTAGTTTCATTTTTAGTATTTTAATTTCCTTAATGTGAGTCCCTGAAATACGATGGTTAACCTAGAAGTGTAAAATACAACAAGTCTAATAATCACTAGAATGGACTAGTATTACTTGTAAATAAATACAAGAATATATAAACAAAGTAATACAAGACTTAAAGCAATAAACAAGTAAAGTGGAACATTATGTATTTTTCAATGGTGTATTTTATTTATGATGTTAAATAAATACAAGGTTGTGCGGAATCAAGATAATACAAATAAGTATGTATCCTAACAACCTATGAATTACAAATGATCTATATTTGTCAAATAACTCTTTTGGATCGAGATACTTAAAGTTGTGAAGTATTCCAGTTTAAGATCGAGAGTATTTAAACAAATTCACTCTAATGCAAAATGTATGCTTAAAAGTATTTTCTCAAAGAAATGACTTTGTATTTATAGGCAACAAAATTCACCAATGAATTTTGTGCCGTACAAATATGGTTGCATGCATTTAATGATCCGACAAGAACATTAAATGCATTGATTAATGGTACAAGGATAAAGTCATATCGATATGATTTTATTCTTTTAACCAACCACCTTTACACGCATAAACTTTGGTAAAGAACAAGTGGATTGTTCTTTGGAAAGTGTGTAAAGGCAAAAGTCAATTCCTCGATATCAGTGTTCAGACTTGTAAGGTCTAGAACACTGACAATCCTCCAGTGTACAGATCTGGTAAGACTTCCAGTGGACTCCGCCATTTGTCAGTCTTCTTTATTCTGACTTCAGTGAGAACGTCTTCAGTAAAGTAGATCTGGACTGGGATGAAGTCCAGTGAGCTAATCCGGAGAATACTCCAGATTTCCTATACAAGTATTTGCTCACTGGTCTTCCATTATTTCTGGACAAATCTTCAGAGGGACTCCAGATTCCAAGTCTGGAGTAGGTCCAGTAGAACACGTTTCTGGACAGATCTTCAGTAAGTCTCCAGTAGTCGAGTTTGGAGCGAGTCCAGTAAATCTGGACCTAACAAATTCCCCCTATTTGTTTAGAAATAATGCAAGTGTTTTCAAGCTTAAATCTATACAATTTTGTATGCTTGAAAAACACAAGTTTTGATTTTAGTCTAAAAAATCTAAGTTACTGGAAAACACTTTATAGATCATGAGTATTTTCAGTTTCATCTTTTAAGTTCTAACTTAGAATAAATCTGATCATTTACTTTTATGAATAAAAAATTGCAACTAATATTACATATATCAACTGATATAAATAGTTATAATTTTCTTTAAACAATAAATTACAATAAGTAAATGATAAGAGTCAGGCCCTTCTCTTCGATGTCTGTCCTGGAGCATCTTCAGAAGCCTTTCTCTTTGGTGATGGTGAAGATGGTACTGATTCTGGCAATTTCATGCCCATTGCAACTTCCATCTGTTGCTTTCTTCTCCATACCTTCTCAATTCTCTTCAGAAATGCTTTAACATCAGTCGACACATTTGTCTTCCCCCTGAACATTAAAGGAATCTCTTTCAGTTCACTCCATCTAAACGCTTGGACTGAAGTACTCTTTCTTTCATCAGTAAAGTTACCTTCCCTGGTCAACTTTACTTCAAACTTGGACATACCTTCATGATTACCAGCAAGCTTGATTTCTGCACCAGTGATCCGTCTAGCATCAGCCCTGAAATTTAACATTTCATTATACTTGTCTTTCAATTTGGCTGTTTGGATCAATGCTTCAGTTTCCTTTGACACTCTGTTTTACTCAACAGCAGACTGGAGTTGTTGACGATTAATTTTCAGAGAAGTGTCCAGGGGAATGAATCTGCTTACATCAACATCTTTAATAGCTTTGATCTGTTTGGCAGTCAGTTTTGGTAAGGCAGTCAGTTTCTTTCTGTACTCTAACTCCAGAGCACTAGCATTCTTCCTTATCTTCCTCTGGAGCATCACCAGTTCCTCCTTCCTCTGCCTGATGAGTTCTGGTACACTAACGCCATAAATTATAGAATCATAAACTTGTTCTTCTTTGGCATAAAAGGAGCGTACATGAACATCATTCAATGCATTCAGACATTGATGAACTCTAGGGTCTTCCTTTATCTTTTTGTACACATCAATATTTATGCCTAACCTGCCAGCATTGTAAGAGTCCAGAGTCCCCATAGTTGCCATCTCCCTTTGATGGGCCAGCAGTTCATCTTTTTGATTTCTCTTAAAGATCTCTATCATTATGCATTCTTGTTCTAGCTTCTTGGAGGTTTCATCATCAGCAGTAGGATACTTTGATGATTCTTCAGCAGTTTGTTCTTCTTCACCAGATACCAATTGTGCTTTTCCTTTAACAGACTTCAATGTAGTTGGTATATCTGGGAAAGACTCAAACTGGGGCTCATTGGCTTCAGTACCAGCAGCTTCTTCAGACAGCATAGTGGCTTCAGTGCCAAATGCTCTTTGTGCCAAATGCTTCAGTGTCACTTGTTTTTGGTCACCAGACGACTTTTCCCCCTTGGAATGATCACCAGTTCTGGACTTGAGATCATTTCATAATTGTTCTAGCATATGTCTGTCCAGTGCACCAAAGGTTCTTCCTGCCACTGGAGTTGTATCAGTCACAACTTTCTTAAGTGCCTGCACTTCCTTTTTAACAGTTTCAACTTCTTTAGCAAGTGCTTTGGCAATTTTTCTTCCATCAACCTCTCCACTTGGGGTAACAGCCCATCTTGAAGAGTTTTCGAAGAACAGTCTCAGAAATTTCTTCAGATAATTATTTCAGCATACTGATTCTGAACTTCTTTGTACATTCATCACTAATCGTACTTACAACTGCATCCTGATCAAGTGTGGATCTACTCTCCAGAAAACTTATCCTGGTAACCAACTTCTGAACCTCTTCATTCAGACCTGCCAGTGGTTGAACAAGTTCACCTTTCACTGCAGTCTGAACAGAGTTCACCAGCCTTGTCTCCAATCCCTGGACTGCCACTTTGAAATTTTCAGTATTGTTGTTTGTGGCCAGTACCAGTTCATCAAGCTTCTCATTCCCAGCAAACACATTCATCTCAGATGCAAGGTTATTTGATAATAAAGATTTAAAGTCTGAAATAACCTGCGATGAAGTCTGGAGTGATCTCTCCAGGTCCGCTACCTTACTTAAAAGGCCTTGGACCTCGGTAGAAGATGAAGTGGAGAGACCACTGGGAGGTTCAAGATTGGAAGGCAATCTGGTCATAAGAGGTACTTGTGCCCAGTCCTCTTCAGTTGCAGGTTATAAGAGGTACTTGTGCTCAGTCCTCTTCAGTTGCAGCTTCAGATGTTACAACTGTAGAGTCCAGTGTACGAGGTTCAGTTACGTTGACTGGAGTTTGAAGTGGTGGAGGTTGAGATTGTGAAGTTTGAGTGGCTGCAGGAGTGAAGTATTGAGTATTTCTTGGAATTGAAGGTGGTGGTGGTGGTGGCATGTTTGATTCTGGTGGAGGTGGTTCATTTGATTCTGGTGGTGGTGGTGGCATTTCAACAGATATAATTGGTTGGGTGACTGAAGCTGTTAGAAATCCAAAAATAGTGATAAATTGTAATCTAGATTAGAGGAATTTCTTGTTGTTAATTCATAGATAAATGATTACTAAGGTTGAGGGGCTAATTGTGACAATTAGCATAATTGTATAATTAGACTATAAATAGCCCTCTCATACCTTAGAGATCATAACTTTACACATAACCTTTGTATAAACTTTTCCATAATTGTTAATACCAGTAACACACATACGATTCTCTCTCAAAACACACACAAACACTAAGAACACACACTATCCAAACCGCCATTGATGAATTGAATTCAGTGATAGAAATCGTGTTATAACAAGTGGTATCAGAGAAAAACATCAATCTGATGACGATCCATAACTGAATTCAATCACAAATTCAACAAAATCAAAATTATTTACAATTCTGTTCGTATTTTTTTACCTACTGGTTCATCAAAATTCACACTTCAAATCACATAAAATCACAATTATTTGTTCACCAATAGATTCGTGGTTGTTGAAAACATAATCCTGTCAAGTTTCATGTTCCAATTCAATCTAATTCTCGAGATTGAATTTTGTGTTTTTGGCGCGAATTTGAGGGATTTGAATCTGTTGTGTTTTGTGTTGAATTTTGTTCATAAATTGGTTGCGGACGGGAATACAATCAGTTTGCAAGTGATTTCGTGATTTAACTCCCAGTAATTCAAAAGATATTGAAGTTTTTTTTTTCATTAATGGAGTTTTTGGTTAAAACTGACATTCTGATGAAGAAGATGACACAAAGACGATCTTCACTAGGACGATCTTCCCAAGATCGTCTTAGTATTTGAAAGCTCGTTTTTCATTCTTGTGTTCTTGACAAGTGTGTGGTGAAGTGTTTGTTTTCTGGCTAATTAATCCGAAAGGATTGGTTTGGTCAATTCAAATACTTATAAGTTTTGAGAAAGAAACCTAAGACGATCTTCACCAAGATCGTTTCATTTCTTCGAAACCTAAGACGATCTTCACCAAGATCGTCCCATTTCTTCGAAACCTAAGACGATCTTCACCAAGATCGTCCCATTTCTTCGAAACCTAAGACGATCTTCACCAAGATCGTCCCATTTCTTCGAAACCTAAGACGATCTTCACCAAGATCGTCCCATTTCTTCGAAACCTAAGACGATCTTCACCAAGATCGTCCCATTTCTTCGAAACCTAAGACGATCTTCACCAAGATCGTCCCATTTCTTCGAAACCTAAGACGATCTTCACCAAGATCGTCCCATTTCTTCGAAACCTAAGACGATCTTCACCAAGATCGTCCCATTTCTTCGAAACCTAAGACGATTTTCACCAAGATCTCACCTAGACGATCTCACCTAGGACGATCTCACCTAGGACGATCTCACCTAGGACGATCTCACCTAGGACGATCTCACCTAGGACGATCTCACCTAGGACGATCTCACCTAGGACGATCTCACCTAGGACGATCTCACCTAGGACGATCTCACCTAGGACGATCTCACCTAGGACGATCTCACCTAGGACGATCTCACCTAGGACGATCTCACCTAGGACGATCTCACCTAGGACGATCTCACCTAGGACGATCTCACCTAGGACGATCTCACCTAGGACGATCTCACCTAGGACGATCTCACCTAGGACGATCTCACCTAGGACGATCTCACCTAGGACGATCTCACCTAGGACGATCTCACCTAGGACGATCTCACCTAGGACGATCTCACCTAGGACGATCTCACCTAGGACGATCTCACCTAGGACGATCTCACCAGGACGATCTCACCTAGGACGATCTCACCTAGGACGATCTCACCTAGGACGATCTCACCAGGACGATCTCACCTAGGACGATCTCACCTAGGACGATCTCACCTAGGACGATCTCACCTAGGACGATCTCACCTAGGACGATCTCACCTAGGACGATCTCACCTAGGACGATCTCACCTAGGACGATCTCACCTAGGACGATCTCACCTAGGACGATCTCACCTAGGACGATCTCACCTAGGACGATCTCACCTAGGACGATCTCACCTAGGACGATCTCACCTAGGACGATCTCACCTAGGACGATCTCACCTAGGACGATCTCACCTAGGACGATCTCACCTAGGACGATCTCACCAGGACGATCTCACCTAGGACGATCTCACCTAGGACGATCTCACCTAGGACGATCTCACCTAGGACGATCTCACCTAGGACGATCTCACCTAGGACGATCTCACCTAGGACGATCTCACCTAGGACGATCTCACCTAGGACGATCTCACCTAGGACGATCTCACCTAGGACGATCTCACCTAGGACGATCTCACCTAGGACGATCTCACCTAGGACGATCTCACCTAGGACGATCTCACCTAGGACGATCTCACCTAGGACGATCTCACCTAGGACGATCTCACCTAGGACGATCTCACCTAGGACGATCTCACCTAGGACGATCTCACCTAGGACGATCTCACCTAGGACGATCTCACCTAGGACGATCTCACCTAGGACGATCTCACCTAGGACGATCTCACCTAGGACGATCTCACCTAGGACGATCTCACCTAGGACGATCTCACCTAGGACGATCTCACCTAGGACGATCTCACCTAGGACGATCTCACCTAGGACGATCTCACCTAGGACGATCTCACCTAGGACGATCTCACCTAGGACGATCTCACCTAGGACGATCTCACCTAGGACGATCTCACCTAGGACGATCTCACCTAGGACGATCTCACCTAGGACGATCTCACCTAGGACGATCTCACCTAGGACGATCTCACCTAGGACGATCTCACCTAGGACGATCTCACCTAGGACGATCTCACCTAGGACGATCTCACCTAGGACGATCTCACCTAGGACGATCTCACCTAGGACGATCTCACCTAGGACGATCTCACCTAGGACGATCTCACCTAGGACGATCTCACCTAGGACGATCTCACCTAGGACGATCTCACCTAGGACGATCTCACCTAGGACGATCTCACCTAGGACGATCTCACCTAGGACGATCTCACCTAGGACGATCTCACCTAGGACGATCTCACCTAGGACGATCTCACCTAGGACGATCTCACCTAGGACGATCTCACCTAGGACGATCTCACCTAGGACGATCTCACCTAGGACGATCTCACCTAGGACGATCTCACCTAGGACGATCTCACCTAGGACGATCTCACCTAGGACGATCTCACCTAGGACGATCTCACCTAGGACGATCTCACCTAGGACGATCTCACCTAGGACGATCTCACCTAGGACGATCTCACCTAGGACGATCTCACCTAGGACGATCTCACCTAGGACGATCTCACCTAGGACGATCTCACCTAGGACGATCTCACCTAGGACGATCTCACCTAGGACGATCTCACCTAGGACGATCTCACCTAGGACGATCTCACCTAGGACGATCTCACCTAGGACGATCTCACCTAGGACGATCTCACCTAGGACGATCTCACCTAGGACGATCTCACCTAGGACGATCTCACCTAGGACGATCTCACCTAGGACGATCTCACCTAGGACGATCTCACCTAGGACGATCTCACCAGGACGATCTCACCTAGGACGATCTCACCTAGGACGATCTCACCTAGGACGATCTCACCTAGGACGATCTCACCAGGACGATCTACCTAATGAAACTCTTGAAGCTGTCTACTACAGATTCTGCAATGTCATAAATGAGCTGAGGAAGAACAATGTCAAGAAAACAGAGATTGAGCTAAACATCAAATTCATCAAAGCTCTTGGTCCAGAATGGGAAGATTTTGGAACAAAGATCAAGCAACATCAAAATCTGACCAAGTTCACCATTCATACTCTTTATGAATCTTTCAAACTCAATGAAAACCAAGTCCTAAACAAAGCTTCATCAAACAAAATGCCAGAAGTTGTATCTTCTGATCCTTTAGCATTGATAGTTGAGAAGAAGATTTCTGAAGCTCTTAACAGGCAAATGGTAGTTGTTTCTTTGTCTGATGAGGAGGGAGATGATCTGATGGCTACAAGAGATGGTGTTTCAGATGAACTATATCAAGCTCTTGTGACGGTAACAAAGCATTTCAAGAGGAAATTTTACAAAGCGAGGCCAACAAACAACAATCTCCGCACTTCTTCTACAAGTGCATTTCCCAAGAAGGAACACTATCATCCAAGGAGTAATGAGCAAGGTGTAGCTAATGGATCAAGGTATGGTGATAAGAAGGAAATTTATGAGAAACAAGTTGTTGAGAAAGGTAAGGCATCAGACAAAAAGTGCTACAATTGTGGTATTCCTGGACATTTTGCTGTTGATTGCAAACAACCTCGAAAGCGGAACTATGAGTATTACAAGCAGAAGATGTTGTTAGCCAAACAAGTCGAAGCAGGACATGCATTGCTAGCTGAAGATGACAAATGGCTGTTACTCACAGATGATGAAGATCAAGATCTCTCTGCTAATGTTTGCTATATGGCAAGGTTGGCCAAGAACAAAGTCTTTAAAGAGGAAAGCACTGATGATGAATACCCAGATGATGAGGTAAATCTCGACTCTACTTTTTCTTTGATTAAGGACAAAGAGTCATGTAGATTAGCCCTATCAAATTTGATAACTCATATCAACTCTTTAGACAACAAAAACAAAAAGTTGAAAAATAGTATTTCATTTTCTAAAAGTGAATTTTCAAAACTTCTGGAAGAACATTCCAAATTACTTTTTGAACATGATGCTATTAAACAAGATTTTCAAGCATACAAGATGAGATGTTGGTCAAAGAATGTGAGTTGAATGTCTCTCCTGATTCTAAGTTATTACAAAAATGTCAAAATCTTGAAAGACCATTCATGATCTTGAAAAGGCCAATCAAGATCTTGAAATTCAAAAGACCAATGAATGGCTTCGGGCAAATGCAAGACAAAAGGATGTTGATATTCTTAATAAAAAGCTCCAAGAAGCTAAACCAAACAATGTTGAATTCGAAAGGAAGATTTCTGATTTAAATCATAATTGTTTTCTAAAAGGCATTGAGATTGAGAATCTTGAAAAACAAGTTGAGGAATTTAAAAAAAATATACTTTTCTATCAAGAAAAGTTATATAAAGTTGAACAAAATCCTCTCTTGAATTTCACTGCCTATTTCAACAAGTCAAAAATTGACAAAACAGAACTTCTTTTCGGGTTGGGATTTGAGAATATCACACCATTGCAAAAAGCCAAAGAGGAAATTGAACCCTTGTATGATGAAAAATTTCTACGACTTGGTATGATACAACAATTTATTCGTCCATTGGATGACGAATTTGAGACTGATGAAGTTGAGAGAATACCAAAACAAGAATTTTTGGTTAATTATGATGCAATAAATGATTCATACAAAACAAAAGAATCTTCAATTTTCAAATTGGAAGAAATTGAATCAAATTTTCAAAACCAAGAATCTGTCTGTACTCCACCTAAACCAACTAAAATGTATTTTCCAACCACATTTTTGGAAAAACAAATAGAAGGTTTACAACAAAAGGTAGAATCTCAACAAAAAGTTATTGATCATCTCAAGTCTCAAAGTCCGAATTCAGAGATAAATGTATTGTTGTTGATACTAAGAAAGTTTGTGAGATTGCTTCTACTCAAACTGACCAAAGTGCTTTAGTATACAATTCTACACAAACTACTTGTGATTCATCTACCAATACCTCTACTCAGACCTTGACTGATTCTCTTGGATGTACTTGTCAAAATACTGCTACATTTATAGCTGATGATTATGTGCAATCTGATTTTTCTAATGAAGAACTTGCACATAGTTTAGTTTTGATATGGTACTTCTATAGGTTTTTCACATGCAACAATGTTGATGAGTTAGTTGTTCACCCTAAGCCTAGTGCTAGTATAGGTGTTGATACTTCTACTCAATTTTTTTATGAAACCAAAGATGTGTCAGTTCAAGTTGACCTAATTTCCGAGACTAACCATGATGTGAAGTTGGACACCAAGATTCCTGATTTTTCAAAATTTTCAACTAAATCTGAAATTAATCAATCTCCATTGAAATTTTCTTTTTCAAAAGATTTCACGAAAGATGATTTTGATAAATTCATGGAGGGAGAATATGTTTTTGATTCAGAAACTGAGAAAAAGATTGAATCTACCAAAATCAAAGTGAAACAAAAGTGGAATCTCAAAAACCATTGTCCAAAGCTCCAACTTCATATTACTCAAAGAAACGAGTTAAGAACAAACTCGTCAAGACTGAACCAAAGACCATTAAGTTAGAAACCTTTGTTGCTACCCCTGTGAAACATGTCAAAAAGGAACAAGCTGAGACTCCACACAGGACAAAGTACACCAAAGTGAAACTTCCGAAAGACTACCCTAATGCTTCTCAATCTAGCTCTCAATCTAGTTCTATTCCTAAGGTGTCTAAGTCTAGCACAGTTTCGCTAACTAAGGATGCATCAAATGGTACAACTAGATATAGGGATAGATATGGATGGTTTTGTCATGATAAACCAAAGAAGTAAGAAGTTTCCTCACCTCCAAAAGATTCCAAAAAGATGAAAGTGTTTAAAACTCCTAGTTCTAATTTTCTTAATTTCAATTCAACAGGTGGAAAGAGCATAACTAGTGGTGCTGATGGGTTGCTAAGACTTTAGTACCTAAGATCACTTGTAATCAAAAGGATGTTGAGAAAAAGAAGAAAACAAAGAGGAGAAAGCATGTTAATAGGAGGAAGGGTAGTTGATTGAGAATTTGATTTTAAAAAGGGGGAATCTGAATTGATGTCATAGATAAGAATGAAACCAAAGATGAAAAGATTTTCACTCAAGATGCTTCAAAAGTTCAAAAATGCTCCAAAATGTGTATACTCATGGATTAAGGGGGAGCATGATTACTTCATAAGAATTTCATCCAAACTTCATTCAAATGCTTACTCTCCAAAGTATTCAAGTTGATGTGACAAAGATCAAAGCTTCAAAAGAGTCTTCATCAAACATACTTCATTCAAGATCTTCAAGTCATACAACCACATTTTGTCAAGAAACTCCAATGCATACATCAAGGGGGAGAGTTCATATTCATGAAACTTCATTTCGAAAAGATGAGATTCATTCAAGAATTAAAACCGAAGAATCAAAAAGTTGAATCTCACTCGAGAATCGAAGATTGATACAGTCAAAACCAAGATTCATACCTTCCGCATTTCAAAAGACAACTCTGGTTCATGATTCAACAATTCTTGAAGATTCAAGTCACACACTTGTTCGACTTCATCATTCTCGTTCTTCAAGACTCACACGCATTCATTATTCTCTGTTCTAAAAGAACATTGAGAATCCTCACATGATTTAACTTCAAGAAGTTCAAGACCAAGACCAAGACTGAATCAAGTTCTCCAAAGACAAAAGAAAAAGCTTTGAAGACTTGTTTCAACACCCCAATTGTCTTCACCACTGGGCTCATCAAATTCATTCCTACAAGACAATATAACACGTATTTCATTCATTACAATATATCACTAAGGGGGAGAATGTTAGAAATCCAAAAATAGTGATAAATTGTAATCTAGAATAGAAGAATTTCTTGTTGTTAGGTCATAGATAAATGATCACTAAGGTTGAGGGGCTAATTGTGACAATTAGCATAATTGTGTAATTAGACTATAAATAGCCCTCTCACACCTTAGAGATCATAACCTTGACATAACCTTTGATAACTTTTTACACATAACTTTATCTTAATACCAGATCTACACACAGTCTCACGATTCTCTCTCAAAACACACACAAACACCAAGAACACACACTCACCAA
>CM067167.1:42530939-42537858 GCA_034093135.1 Erigeron breviscapus | reverse complement strand
TGGCAACCCTAAAAGAACCCGATCAACTCTTTTATGGTCGCCCAACATTATAACAAGTTAATGACATCATGGATTGCGCATGCATGGCTTAGAGTAGAATAAGGAACCGATATGCTTAATGGAAGATTGGGTGGAGGGTTAGCCATTGGTACACCCTGTATACATACCTGGTCAATAACTAGAGTGCATAACGAATCCAGATTATACTTGAACCATTTGTGTTAATTGTTTGGTTGTATGATGTATTGACATGATTACTTGAATTAACGATAAACAATTGTAGTGAACTTGACATGATAATATGATAAGTAACAATCCCATAGGATTCTAGCACTCTTGCCTTAGCTTAATAATATGAAATGAGTATGTTACATCGACATGAGAGCATTGACTATTTGTGTGACTAACATGTGAGCATTCTGAGATTAACCAACGGGTCAACGTATTGATTGTTTTATAGAAATGGTGAGAACAAGGAGAACCGGAACTAACGATAGGGCTAACTCTCTAGAACCTCAACCGGAGGCTCAACCGGAAGCTCGAGGAGGTAGAGGTAGAGGCCGTGGTAAAGGCCGAGGAAGGGGTCATGGTGAAGCTCCCGCGCCAACATTATAACAAGTCTCGGGAGAAACAATGTGGCTCCAAACAATGGGCCTCAAAACAATGAAGCCCCGATTAATAGGAATAATGGAAATGCTCAATCTCATGCTGTGGAAGATGAAGAAGAGGAGCCGGTGGAAGTTGATAACCGCATGCCCATGAATAATCAACATAGAATGTATCGACAGGGGTGTATATTCAAGGACTTCAAAAGTTGTGGGGCATCGGAGTTTGATGGAAGGGGTGGTCCCATGGAGTGTATAAGGTGGTTTGAGAAGATAAAGGCGGTGATGAAAGGAGTCATTGCACGTTATTGACGACCGGATGTCTATTCGCCCGGAATGTTTAAAGATGACGCTTTGAGTTGGTGGAACCAAGAGATAACCTTGGGTCGGACCTACAACTTAGAATGGGCCGATTTCAAGAACAAGGTAAAGGCGAAGTTTTGCCCTCCCTACGAACTACAAAACTTGACCATTGAGTTTGTTAATCTCAACATGGACGGAGCCGATTACAAGAGCTATGTTAGGCGATTTCAAGAGTTGTCTACCCTCATTCCTCGTTTGGTGGATTCCGAGACCCGAGCCACCGAAAAGTTTGTGTTGAGCTTGAATCCTCAAGTCCAATCTTATGTGAACTCTCACATGCTTACTTCGTTGGCCGATGCTGTTAACCGAGCCGGGAGTGTGACTGAAGACTTATTGAGGAGCGGTGTTTTGAGTAACTCCTCAACAAACAAAAGAAGGGAAGTGGGAGAATCAAGTGGGGTAAAGAAAATGGGAAGGTTTGATCCCACGAATGTTAACCGGGGAAGGGGGATGGCGGCAGTTAAGCCGGCGAGGAGGCCTTATGTGGGACCTCATCCTTTTTGTAACAGGTGTAATAAGCATCATCCCATTAACACCCAATGTGGGGCTTGCCTCAATTGTAATCAACTGGGACATTTGGCAAGAGATTGTAGAGCACCGAAAATGGCACCTTTGAATATAGTACCTCTTCAAACCATTCATCCTCAAGGCAACTTTCCATGGGGTACATGTTTGGATAACAAGTTGAAGTGGCGGTCCATCCGAATCAACTCCAAATTACCGGGCCGAATCAAAACCGTGGCCAACAAGGTCACAAGTTCAACCTCGTGGCCGAGCTTTTGCAGGAAGTGGCAATGGAGGCCAAAATGATCCAACATGGGTTAAGGTACATTCCTCTTAACGGTCGTTATGTATGGCACTATTCGATATTGGAACAGACTATGATCTCTAAACCCTACTTTATAATACTTTGTACTCTATGATATTAAGGTTCTTGACGATAAAGTGAGTACAATCTGAATGCCAACGGTTAATATGGTTTTTAATTGTGTAGTAGGGTTGTTAATGTAAAAATATCTAACGGTATAATTCTTAGGGTTCAAGGCAAAATCTCCGATTCCTCTAATTCTAAGGTCCTTAGAGCTACCGTCTTAAGAATCTGAAAACTAACGTCATCTCTGATAATCTTGAATCTCCCGAGGTTTCTCCGGGTTACTTACCGAGCTTGTCCCATCTCGATACCTTAAATTTTGTATATGCTTAACTTCCTAACATCGCGCGCGTAGTCGAAACCCTTATAGACTTCTGAGATGCGAATAAGCGCGTAGTGAAAGATCGGGAAGGAAAACAACTTGTAATGAAATTCACCATGAAGTCGCCGACGACAAGAAGTGATCACGATACGACGAACGTAAAATTTGACAACTTGGCACATTAGTAAGTAGAAGAAATGGGTTAGGTGCACGAAGATTCGATTTCTATCATTTCAGATAAAGAAAGTCTCTTAACTCCAATTCATGGAGCCATCCAATGAGCAAACTCCTCCATTCTATGAACAATATTGCAAAATGTGCTTAACCCGCTATTGTAACACCCCAACTAAGGCGGAACGTTGAGATGTACAGAAAGTCGAGTATTTAAAACAAAGGATAGTAGATAACATTCACCATAGCTTTATTTGATAAAAGTAAATTTACAATGCACAAGCATGTGAACCAATTCCCAAGTACAATACGTCTACCATACTTGGATATTGAGCCCACGAAACAAATAACAAATACATGAGATGATATACTACAATGATCAAGGCGGATTCCATTGCCCGTCACAAGGTTTGATCTTTGACTCCAAAGTGCAAAACAATAATCATGATGCATATAAATCCTCAAAGCTTATGCTAATTCCTGAAAAGCATGAAGAAAAAGTGTCAACTACGAAAACGTAGTTGGTGAGTGCATAGGTTTTTAAGTACATTCCGTTATGTATCCATTTCAAAGAGTTGGGAAATCCATGGTGAATTATAAAGTTCTCATTTGTCACATTTATCGAGGGAGGAAAACATATCAATCGATTTATCATTTATCATACCAAAACCATTTGGTCATCAATACTTCAATATTGCCAAGTTCAACAACTTTCAAGATTCCATTCAAGGTCCAATACCCAAACTGTATGTTCAAACCACAATTTCCATCCATAATATAATATCAATACCGCTTGGTCAATGGTAAGACTACCATGACGTAATTCGATGAGATTGTTCTTGAGCCACTACTAAGACCAGTTATGTCCCAATAATCAACATATATAGTCCCAAATGATAAGATAATGATAAGCACATGCTGTCAATCACGTGCATAAGATAACCAAGGGTCGTGCCATGGAGACGCCCATAAATATATAGTGGTTAGAGCACCGCGAGGCCAGACTGGCGATGAAGGTGGCCACCAAGGCAGACCAAACATCCCACCGTTACCTATAATAGTGGATGAGGGGACAAGTCCTAGTTGCGCAACCCTCTAACTACAGGCCTCAAATGAGTTAATAGTAGTGTACAGGACCACCGTTTGACAGTACTCAAGCTCATCATATAACATATAACACGTTGAACATACAATATAATTCCCATATCATTATCATTGTTTCAAAGAATCATTTCATAATAGAAAGTCATTTTAATTAATCATGCTTTTCACCCCGTACGTAAACATATAAAAGAGTTTGAAAGGGGGCTATGACTCACCTTGATATGCCGAGCAGGATATATACCTATCCAAAATGGGTACTTCCCATCAATTGCTTCCTTGATCATATATTCTATCATGGTCCTCAACCACATTTCAAAGCCAAGACTATCCCTACGAGATGACTAATATACGTAAGTTCCTATCTTAAGCCATCACTTAGAAATGCCACTTCTATTATGTTGTTATCAATTATGGGATCCAAGTGTGTTGCTAATATTCGCATCTTTTTGGTTGTAAAGATTGGTGGTAAGAGTCGTTTTCTCATTATACGTTTTTGTACGTTTATTGGAATTTCGGTAATTTGGCTTTGGTTTATATGATTTCCATTGTATACTTTGCTTAGTAATAATACTTGACATTAGTGGTCTTATAATATTAATATTTTATGTATATTTTCTGATTTGTAATTATACATTTAATTTAATATTATTTAATTAATTATTTATTCATTTTATTGATTTATTAATTAAATAATTCCTTAAAAATACTTTTAAGTGTCATAATTGCCTTTATAAATTATGGATGATTTCATTTGAATTATCTTCTGATATATATGCTCCTTAATTTATAATTTCATGATTTATACTTTTATTTGTGTATTTTCCATTTATTTTAATGATAATTTTTAATTAATTATTTTTACTCAATTATTTATCTTTAAATTATGTAACACATGTCTCTTGCCTTTTAACTATTTTTATCCAGTAGGTTTTAGTTATTTTTATCAATGGTTAAGATGATTTAACTTATTCTTGATTTACATAATTTATTTATGGATTTTTATGTCTTTTAATTACTATTAAATTCAATAATTCATGGAAATTCTTAGAAATCATCACTAAACATTTTGAAAAATCCCCCAATTTTATTTTACATTAGGGACACTTTGAACTCAGTTCACACCAGGTTTAAACTTCTGAAACCTATTAGTTAAGAAATTAAAAATCGTCAAAGTTGACTCAACATTAAGACAAAAATCCAGTTTTGACCACTTTTGGTAGAAAAATCATATCTTTGGTTTGGTTTATTATTTTTGAGTGATTCCAGTTGGAGGTTAAACTTAACTCTTTTATCTACAACTTTTATTTTGAAAGTTTTGCTTTAAACAGCCCTCACATGTTCAGTTTATCCGTCCAAAGACAGAAGAATAATTCTGTCAGAAAGTATTTGGGTCCAAACAACTCACCAATGACCATTCTTGCTTTATTAACACTTGAGTTTATCATTTACAAGATTAATACTTTATTTTTATACCTCTTAACATCAAATTTCCAGATTATTATACCTCTTTTAACATATTTTTCACTTAATACAAGTCCATCCATCTCATAATCCAACAACAAGATTCAACTTTCTTAGATCTAACATGTATTCATTCAAATCAACACTTTTCAATACCAATCTTTATAGATCTAACTTTCAACAACATAAAAACATCTTTTTAATGAAAAATCTCATAAATATATTCTTCAAAATATGCAAAAACATATAGATCTATCAAAAGGAAAATCACTTTAAAAGCTACTAATCTATAACAACACTTTTGGGTCTTAAACTTGTTGAATCCTTGGATCATTCTTCTAGATCTTGACATGCATGAGCATGAGGAAGAAGATTCTATCAACTTGCCCTCATTAAGTGTATTTTCAAGAAGAAAATCAAAGAAAACATGATTTTTGATAAAGATCTTTTAATATATACAAAAACAAGATAGATTAAACAAAGAGATGATGAGTTATACCCTTGATGAACTCGGTTTTGAAGATGGTTTTTGGGCAGAATTTTCGTGACATTCAAGACCCCCAAATGACTCCATACTTGACCTTAGATGATATATTGACAAGAAGAATTATTATTACATTAGTTTTAGTTAAGATTTGTGCTCTATTTGGTCTTGTAAATCCGAAAATATGAGGAAGAATATGAGGAATAAAGGAAGAAAAGTTGAGAGAGAAGAGAGGGTTGTGTGTGTGAGAAATGAAGGTTGTGAGCCTTCCCAAGGCCTTTGTCACGTGAAAGAGGAGGGGGAGAAGGGTTGGGAGTGAGCTTATTGGTGGAATGGAGTGGTGGGAAGGTGGTGATTGGTTTAGGGAAGTGGTGGGGGTGTAAGGGTTTGAATCTTGTAGTGAAATGAAGTCTAGGTTCCTAATGTGGGTGGGATTTGAACAAGTTTTGTAGTAGTGGTTTGAATATGTAAGTTTTATTTATACAAGTATTAGGCTTGTAATTATATATGCATGCATGTATATAGATATGTGTTTGTGTTAAGTGCAAATGCTAGCTCTTGCAAGATATAAGTGTATGTATGTATGTATTTCTTGTGTGTATATATATACATATATATATATATATTGGTGCTAAACATTATAATATTTCTTAATGTACCTTCTATTAATTGAGTTATTGATTTTATTTTGGATACATAGGTACTTGTTTGTTGGATCGAATAATTATAAAGTTGTTGTTACTTTACATATTCTTGAAGTTGGCTTGATTAATTATGGTTATATTCTTATAAGATTGTCATTATTTCTTTACTTTGAGATTGTCTCATGTTTTGGCATTTCTAAGATAACTAGCTATCTTTGGGCATTTCATTGAACTAGAGAGAAAGTATCACTATGCCTTAATGTTTAGAAGGCCAATTCTCTTAATAAACATCTAGGGATAATGCCTAGATAAGTCCAAATAAATTGTCCTAGTCGGAAATTGAGGGTTGTTACAGGAATCTTGTGCAATGACGGGTGTTACGCGAGTATTCGAATGTCACCGACCGAAGTACTGAGTAGCAGAGGTGTTACTCTCCACTGGATGAGCCAAGAATCGAAGAAAGCCGATGTAGCGAGTCGGGGATAGTAATTAGAATGACAAGAACAACTCCTCAAGCTAAGAGAATAGCCCAACTAGCTCGCATGCTACGAAGGAAGTGGGTCGATGTATGGTGGAGACCGCTAGAGTTGAAACCTAAGTATCCACATTTGTCTAACGATTGGTGATTTGTTGAATTTCGGGACGAAATTCCTTTAACGGGGGAATAATGTAACATCTATGAATTTTGACTTCGTTTGACTTGTAATTTAACGTAATTGAATGTGGATGACTTTGTTGGTTTATATGAACTATCGAATGTTTTGTCAAGTTATAAGGTAACGTTGAGTTTAATTGTGGTGACGAGTTCGTTTTGGTGTTTAAGGGATTAACGAATAGCTATTTGTCGAATTTAGCGAAGCGGGAACCCACTAGGGAGCCCCATAGGCCGGCCCC
>CM067167.1:42483439-42525939 GCA_034093135.1 Erigeron breviscapus | reverse complement strand
AAGGAATACGATTGAGCAAAAGCCCAGTGAACGGATATGACAAAAGCAAAAATATAATATGAAAAGCGGAGACGTATATTTAAAAAAAAATTATTTCCTTAACAAACTTATTTCAAATCAAAGTACACATACGCATAGCTTCACAAATACCTTATAGATTAACACATCAACTATACTATAAAACCAACTCTCATAAAATAATGCACATAAGAGTCAAACAAAATTACTTATCAAAGGGATGAACGCTTCGTGTGACACTACGAAAGCACCCACTGTCAAAACAAAATATGCCTAGGACCGATCCATACACCTCCTATCAAAATATAATATCAAAGTGCACATAACCACTCGGTGGTCACCAAAAGGAGACGCCGTAGATCAAATCAAATACACCGCTACGGTCGGTGCCACGTCATCGGTGTCACAATAACGTGCCATTGGACATCCATGGATAGGTTACTCTTATATGCATATCTTAAGAAACCGTTTTGACCGACTCATATACTTAAATATATCAAATATGTTTCCAAATGACAAAATTAAATTTTAAGACTAATAGAATTATTAAACATTTTAAATAATAACTTAAAGCACATCTCCGTTCACCCAATTCATACAAAATTCTAACGGAGTCATCAAAACTCATATTATGCGACTGTATTAAATTTTTGGGTCAAGTAATATTCAAGAGACATATCATGAATCACAAAATGCGACTGTATTATCTTTCGGCCAACGAATATTCAAGGTACATATTAGTGTACAATTCATCGCATCAAATGTAACACGCCAAACCCACCTTTTTTGGGACAGTTTTTGAATCGGGTTTCAAGAGATGGTTTTGACACAACTCTAGATAACAAAATATTATGATTCCCCAATCAATAATCATGAAGGCAACCTCGTTAGTACATCAAAAGTCAGGGATATCACAATATTTATACAAGGATAACAAAATAATAACTTTTCAAATAACACGTCATTTTCATAAAAATTACACATTTAACCAAAGAAAGTTTTGAGAGAAAAGATGTTACCGGAAGGATCCTAATACCACCTAGAATATTCGTAATATTATATATATAACAAATAGAGTTTTGAGAGAAATGATTGTACCGAAAAGATCCTAATAACCTCTAGAATATCCGTACCTTATCACCGCTCACAACAATTTCAAAAACGCAAGAGCCGCCAACGAAACGCGATCATCAAACCGTATCTAACAAATACAAAAGTATAAACACAAAATGTGTTCAATAGGAGTTGTGTAATATCTTTTATTATGTCTAGTGAGTTTAATATGTATTTTCATGAGATTATTGCTTTTGTAGCTACAATTTCATTTCTTGTATGATTATGTAATTCAACCAGAAAGACTAGACGAAAATCAACATGAACATTCTACACTGTCTTTTCAAAGATTTCAATTATACTAGTGTTAATTATTATGGACATTACAAAATTAAGAGAATAAATTCACTAGTCTGTATTATAATTTATTAATTACGTACCCTTTTTAAATAAATATAACTATTATATTAGTATGTGTTAGGTCCATATTTCACTGGACCACTCCAGACTTGAAGACTGGACCCTCACTGAAGATTTGTCCAGAAATATACTGAAGACCATGAGCGACTTACTTGTATAGGAAATCTGGAAGTCACCAGATTTCAGCTCACTGGACTTCACTCCAGTACAGATATATTCCACTGAAGACATTCTCACTGAAGTCAAAGACTGAAGTCTGAAGAATGAAGACTGACAATATGGCGGAGCCTACTAGAAGTTTTACCAGATCTACGACTGGAGTCCTTATCAGTATTCATGACCTTACAAGTCTGAACACTGATTACGAGGTATGACTTTAAGCTTACACACATATATCTAGACAACCCATTTGTCTACTTGATATTAGTACAATACGTGTGTAATGCTGATTGGTTATAAAGTCTCCTTAAACAAGAAGTACGAGTCTTTTTTCGCTCTTCCTAATGAGTCTCTCACTGGTACATACACCAGATTTATGAGTATTATAAATCAGTTGAGAGGTCTAGGTGTAGAGAAAGACAATGATATACTTCGGGAGAAATTTTGTGATATTTTACCAACCAAATGGTCTCCATATGATCCTCGTTTTAAGACAAGAAAAAACTCTGCATTCTCACACTTTATCAACTCTCTATGGAGCTTTCAGATACACAGAATAAAATCAAGATCAGAGAGTTATGGCTGAGAAGGATGCCTACAACCATGCCTCCAGTAGTTCAAGTCTGGTGAGTCATTCTGATCCACCAGGCACTGCATTAATATCTTCTGAGAATGAATTTTCTATGAAGAAGATGATGTCAGAACTAATGGAATCTGGTGAACATAGCATTATCTCTTCAGATTGTGATGAATCTGACAATGATGACCTCGTTGCTATGATTGCTAAAACGTTCAACCGTTTCAAAGCAAGAGCAAATAGGTCTAGTGGACCACATGCATACAGTTCCTCAATTGATAAGTCCAATCTGACATGCTTTAAGTGTGGAAAGAAAGGTCATTTCATGAAGGAGTGCAGGTCTAGTCAGTCTAAATCCCAGTCTGGTCCATTTGTTTCAAATCAGAAGCCTAATGATAGCTATAAATATAAATATAAAAAGCTTAAGGCTAAGATAGCACTCATGTCTGAAGAAAAGGAAGATGATAACAAGTGCATAATTGCTTCTACTGAAGAAAAATGGGTTCCTTCTGATGATTCATCGGTTGATGAAGAAGAGGAAAGAGATTGTTGTTTCATGGCTCTGGCAGATCAAGAGCATCTGGTAAAAGAAGATGTCACATCTGGTAGATGGGTAGACATTGTGATCAAGAAGGTCAGTAATTATGATACTGAAACTGACCAGGAATTAAAACTGGATATTGCTGAAGCTTTTAATTCTGATTTAAATTTTGTTGAAACTGTTAGATCTGAAAGTGTAATGGGTCTAGAAACAGATTCTTCTGAACTTGCAATTTTAAAATCAAAATTAAAAGAACTTCAAGACATTGAACTGGCATTTCAAGCCCAAGTCTTGGTGACTGAACAACTGGTTCAGGAAAAAGAAGACCTGGAAAATATTTTGGAAAAAGAAAAACAGGTCATTAAATCATGGTTAGAGACCAGAAAACCCTATGATGCAGCAGTAAATCAGTATCCCACACAAAAACGTGCATATTTAGATGGAAATACTCATGTTGCATCACTGGTACCTTTAATTGACCGTTTACCAAAGGAAGTCAGACCCATCACCTGTTATGATGAGCCTGTTACCTCCAGACCCAGTTCTCAACCAGTTCAATACCCAGAGGTTAAGACTGAAGCATTTCAGATGACTGCTCCAGTTAAGAAGGATAAACAAAGAAAACCTTTGCCTCAAAATTACCCATCATCTAAGCCCTTAGTCCAGTCAAATGGAAAGGCTCGGGTTTCATCTGATGAAATTCTGTTTAGGATGGAGAGTCAATTTCAACTACTGACTCGCCAGATTCAAAGTTGTAATACAAGAATGAACAATTTTGAAGGTATTAATACTGCCCCTAAACAAATTTCTAAATCTTTTTCTAAAAATGTCAAAAATACTTCTCCAGTAGAGAAAAAGAAAAAGATTTCAAAACTATCAGTTCCAATTAAATTTACAGAGAATTCTGTTTATCAGGAAAGTGAACTTGATCAGATACCCCCAGGGACTCATTTGTGGAATGGTGAGTCCAGTGAACCCATCAGTCGATGGGTTCCAAAATCTAACTGATTAATCTGGTGGATGTGCAGGGCGATAGAAAGAAATATATCTGGTATCTTGACAGCGCAGCTGGTAGGACGATGACCGGTTGTAAGACCCTGCTGGAGGAATACATCATCACTGATGGACCCTCCATTACTTTTAGAAATGATGGTTGTGGAAAGACTGAGGGATATGGTGTTCTGAACAATGGACAAGTCAAATTCAGACGAGTTGCGTAAGTCCCAACTCAATAGATGGTACTACCTGAAGACACCTCAATGTCGATGGTGGAGTTACTTTGCAATATAAGCACTGAACTGGAGATGATCAGTTGCAATGAGTATATACAAAGTTCTAGATAGATTACTTATTTAAGTGACAATCAGTAAAGAACAATGCAATAATATGAAATACTTGTAAAGTAAATTGGTGAGACAATATGTAATTTTCAAGTGTAATTTATTTATTAACTTTAAATAAATTACAAGGTTGTTGCGGAACCAAGATAATACAAAGTATGTAAATATCCTAACAACCTATGAACTACAATTGATCTACACTTGGAATTTCTCTACACAATTGAAACACTTAAAGTTGTGAAATGTTCCTTTTACGATTGAGAGAATATTGCACAAGTTCACCAAGAATATATTGCAGGTTTGCAAAGTGTGTGAAGTATATAATTCTTGGATTTGCAATGACTTGTATTTATAGGCAAAGTTGACATTGGGATGTCAACTTTGGCCGTACAAATGTGGTTGAGAACATTTAAGGAATAGCATTTAATTCCTTAAAATGCAGTGTAAAGTTGCAGTGTAAAGCAACTTTATTCAACCAGTTTTATGTACCTTTTGTACTTTATACATAGATAAATCCTTTTATCCGTGTAATGGTACATAAAGCATAAAGTCAATTCCTCGTAATCTGTGTAAAGCTTTGTAAGAGCTTTCCACTGATGGTCTCCAGTTTGTAACTGACTAGAATGTCAACTGGGCTTCGCTGCCATTGTCATTCTCTATCTTCCATTTGTTGTCTTCGACTTCAACTGGTCAGTTCTCAACTGAAGGAAGTCTTTAGTTGCGTTAACTGTACGATGCAACTGGACTTTAATATATTTCTGGACAAATCTTCTTGGTCTCCAGGTGCAACTGGAGACTGGCCAGTTTCACTGAAACTGGTCCTAACGAATTCCCCCTATTTGTCCTGAAATATTGCCAAGTCTTTTTCAGTTCTTGTATCTGTATAAGTATGAACTGGAAAGACTTGTTCAATTAAATCTATCTAAGTTTTCCAAGGCATTTTTATAGATCAATAAATGCCTTGGGTTTTTCTTTTAAATTTGTTAGATCTAATCTATTATCTATCTGGTGGTTACAAACTGGTAACTTCATTTATACAAGGAAATGAAATATACACAAGTTACAGAATGTAAACAAAATACAAACAGATAATTGAAAGGAAAAATTTATCTAGATGGCCCTTCGCCAATTTTCCTTTTCTTTGTTACTGAAGAGATAGGCAGAGAATTTTCAGGATCAGCATTCAACTTCAGCTCCAGATTCTCTTTGTGTTGGATTTTGCCCTTCAAGAAGTTAACCCAAGCCTTTTCAAACCTATTCTTCTGTGCCTTTGCTTCCAAAAAGTTTACCATTTCAACCCATTCTGAGAACCCATACTGCATTGCACCAGGATTGTCAGTTCTAACTAGTGGCCCTCTGGTATAACTGACTTCAACGTGAAAGTACTTGGTGCCTGGCTTAATTGTTACATAAACACCATTGATAGTCTCACTATGTCTTCTGGTTTCCATGATCTGGGAGTAATAGCTTCTTGCTTCAGATTCATTTGATATTTTAATACTCCCAGCTCCAGCAGCCAGTACAGCAGACTTGATGTCATCATTCGATACATCGCCAGTTGGTTCTATGAATGTTCTAAGGTCAACATCTCTGGTCAGTGGTTTTCTTGGTTGAGGGTTCCTCCTTGGTGGATTAAAAACCTTTTTCACAACCTTCTTTACATTTTCAATCCTTTTCAAAATCCCACTGGCCCTGTTCTCCTTTGCCTTCTCCACTAATATATTAAAATTCCTGGCATCCAGTTCAGCTTCATCATCAGGATAGTGTCTTTCTAATTCAACATCAAGCATTTCTTTCAACATGTCAACTATCCTGGGATCATTATTTACTCTGGCATACTCCTCCTTAGTGATTCCCAATAAATGAGCATCACTAATATCAAGCAATCTTAATTTTGCAAGATGCTCTCTGGCTTCAACTTGGTTGGCTTGTTTCATTTTCTTTCTTTCTTTTATTTGATTACCAAGTCTAGCCAGTTATTTGCTAACACCTTCAGAAACTGGAGGAAGAATGTCAGCATTGGCAGTTTCCAGCATTGGTACATCAGTGGCCGGCTGGGCTTCATCAGATGCTACTGCCTTACCCTTATTCACATTCCCCCTATCCATCATATCCACATTCTCAACCCTTTGCTCACCAGCTTCAGTACTGGTAGCCACAATCATTTCATTACCAGATTGTCTTTCAGTTGGAGTTCTTCTAGGTGCAACTGGTGCAAGGACTGCACTTCTTTCCCCCTTGGCAGCTTCTAGACCTGCCCTTATAGCTTCCCATTTAGAAGGGTGAGATGGCAACCAGTCAAGAGGCTGCCATGTTTGCATGTCCTTGCATTCTTTGAAAAATCCACACATCATCCTGAAAGACTTCCACAGATGGTTGGTCTCCTTCGACTGGGTTAGAACATTTGCTGTAACCTGTTGCTGACCAGTCTTCAGTTCATTCAAAATCTTGGAGTCTTCATCCAGACCAGAAACCACCTTATCCTTAACCTCTTCATCCTTTTGTTTCAAATTAATTACTTCAGTTGTCAGTTTGTCAATAGATTGAGCATGATTAGATACCTGGGTGTTTAAATTATCAATGCTGCCTCTCAACTGGTTTATCTCATTAGTGAGTGGGGCCAGATCAACCTGAGAAGTGGCCAGCTTGGTGATCTCAGACATCACCTTTTCTATCAAACGTGTTTCTCTATCACCCAGCGTATCATCTATCTTCTGACCAACTGAAACCATTAACTGCTGTCCAAGTTCAGTCACATTCAACCCAGGCTTGTCAACCAATTCTTTTACCTGTTTTTCAATCTCCCTTAAATCCACTTCAGATGTTCTAACAGTGTTGCCCAGCAAGTTGGAGATTGAGGTTGTGACCTTGGACTGAGTGAGGTCAAAGGCTTCTTTTAAAGATGTTGCCAGATTGTTGCAGCCAGTGACCAGCTCATTCAGCTTCTTCAACACCAAGTCTTCATTTGATGAAAACTTGTTAATCCCCAGATCAACCACTTTAATATTGGTCAAGTGATCCTTGTGGTATCTGGAGAAAGACTTGGTGTTTTTGTCAAGTGTCTTTTGAATATCCTCCACCCTGGTGAGAAGGTTTTGGATATCGGCTTGAACAGAGACAACTTGACTGTCCAGTGACGGAGGAGAAGGTGTCACTGGACCAGCAGCAGTTTCTACTGGAGCAACTGGAGGAAGCAAATTTAGAGAAGTCTCCCCAGTTGACATCGCAGCAGTTGTTGAAGTAATAATAGGAATGGTGGAAGAAGAAGGGACTGAAGTAACAATGTGTTGTTCATGCTAAGAATGCTCAGGTGTGAACAATGACGTCGGTGGGGGTGACATTTCTCGAATTAGTGAGAACTGCCCAGATGGTGATGGTGCCACACGTCTGTTTCCAGACATATAGTTGTATGTGGGGAATGGAATATTTGTATGCTCATCTTCTTGGGATGGTAAAACTGAAATTGAAGCATCTGGAGGAGAGACTTGAGATGAAGGGTTTTGATCTTGTACAGCAGAATCAAAAATCTCCAAGTCTGATGCAGTACCTTCAGAATCCGAAGACTCTATAAGGATTTCCTCGTCATTAACATTCATGTCCAAATCCATGAATGTAACTGAGGGCTGACCAGATGGGTCAGTCTCCAGATGACCTTCCCCAGTTTCCTGGTTGGGTGCATCTGTTGGAGGATCAGATACCGAGGTATCTTCACCAGGGATAGAGGTCACTGGGTTGCCTCAGTTATAGTTGCTCTATCCTCAACCATAACATCATCAGCCGTAGAGTTTGGAACCTCAGTCTCCAGCAGTGACTGGCCAGAGACTTCGTCAGTTCGTGCAATAGAAGTGTCAGGAAGGCTGTGGACACATTGTGCAGACTCAGACTCTATTCTGGGTTGGGTTAGCCTAGTTTCATCTTCACCACCCTTTCCTACAGAAATTGCGAGGGTGGCTGCTTGCTGTTGTCCCATTTGACTATCTCCAGGTTCCTGTTGGGAGGAAACTGGAGGGCTGGTCAAGTTTCTACTGTCAGTGGCAAGTGCTGACAAAGTCCTAATGCGACGTGTTCTTGTTGCCTTTGGAACTCCTGAAGGACCTGTTGGGAGGTCTCCAGGGTAAACGGTTGTGGGGACAGACATGCTGGAGCTGGAGGGGTTAGACTGTTGCCCGAGTTCGGCAATGGTCACAATTCCAGCAGACGAACTGGTGGGTCCCTCATTATTTTGAGACCCGCCCAGTTGTCTTTCCGTCTCACCTTAGACTGGTGCATCGGTTTTTGCGAATGCCAGCCGCATTCTATCTGGAATCTCGACCTCTCCAGCTTCAGATACTAGAGAGTCAAGATTCCTCAACAAATCTGGGACAGTGTATAGTGAATCTGTGCTGAAATAAGCTTCACTGCCCAGAATTTGTAGAAAACAAAGAGAGAGAAACCTGGAAAAGGGGATACATAGTCCCCTGGTGCCCTTCAGTTTTTGAACCAGGCTTCTGAAAAGGGATATCAGCAAAATCCACTCTCAATCCATTCCACAAGCAGTATGCCATCTCTGCCTGTGCGGAGTTAATCTGGTCAAGCCCACCAGAACTCCCACCCATATTTTCCACTAGGTGGATGAAAAAATATCTCCATGAAGGTGTAAGGCCCTTCATGGTCATCGCACCCTTTGTTTTCAAAACCCCTTTCTCCAGGCACTCCTTATGTCCCATATCAAGGAGGACCTGGCGAAAATTTATACTTGGGGAGATGACAACAGGAGACTCTCCTTGTCTCCAGTAATTGAGGTGTAAAGCATCCCTCAATACTCTTGCTGATAAGGTACACCGGACTGTTCCACCTTTTAATGTGATAGTGATGGAGGAACAATCGGAAGAAAGTGAAGCAGTGTACCAAAACTCACACAAGTAGTCGTGAAACATCCTGCGTGGGTTTAAGGAGAATGAGGGTCCGATTGGAGAATCCCTCAAAAATCTTTGGATTCTCCCAATAAGGGTATCGGACCCTTGGGTTCCTTGTAAACTTGTCATCGGATTGTTTGGATTTAGTTTGATGAGCGTAGTATTACCAGGAGCACCAGATGCCTGTTTGACAGCTGGTGGGGGAGCATATGGGACAGATAAGAGATTTACATCTCTAGATCTAGATGATTTAGGTGCCATTTGAAATTGAAATTGAAACTTTGGAATTAGGGTTTTGATTTATGAAGCAGAGAGAGAAACGAAACAATTTTAGATAATTGGGAAGTAAATGAAAGAATGTAAAGGGAAGTAAATGTGATCGGGGTAAATAAGGGTATTTATAAGGAATTCAAGATCCCAATGAAATACCAAAAATTATATTTTATTAACAAAATCAATTTCGTAGATATTTTTACAAAATAAGTTTGAATTTTGAATCAAAAATATAATTAACCATGTCAGCATTAAATGCTACGACGGCTTAACTTACCCACGCGCCCACTAATATTATTTTCCCAATAAAAACAGTTGTCATTTACCAAAATACGTCACATGACAATATCAAGTGGGTTAAAACACTCGAGTACCATCACGTGTCACAAATATTGACCAAGTATTTCTAATGTTATAAAAAAAATTAAGACAAGACTGAACCTGGCCACTGGAGGATTAGTCCAGTGCCAGTTTCCAACTGGAGAGTTCTCCAGTTGCCATTTTCAAACAAAACGAATTTTAGTCAAAAAATTATTTTGAGTCTTCCCCCTAAAATGATGATCCAGAAATCGATTAGTGCCAGGATAGTATCACAAAGGCATTCGATAGCCTGGCGAGCAAAGATTATCTGGACCTTCTCAACTGGAGAACTTCATCAGTGTCACTGACGCGTTCATAACAAAAACTCTCCAGTTTTAAGGATTTAGCATTCCCAGTTCGCTGATTAGATGTTTAAAAGTTTTCTCATCAAGAGGTTTTGTAAAAACATCAGCGAGCTGTTTGTCAGTGGGGATGAAATGAATTTCAATGTCTCCTTTCATAACATGATCATGAATAAAATGATACCTGATGTCAATATGCTTTGTCTTGGAGTGCATCACTGGGTTGTGAGATATAGCTATTGCACTAGTGTTGTCACAAAAGATTGGGGTCCTTGTATACTTTTGACCATAATCCAGTAACTGGTTCTTGATCCAGAGAATCTGAGCACAGCAACTGGCCGCAGAAATGTACTCTGCCTCAGCAGTGGACATAGAGACTGTCGTCTGCTTCTTGCTGGTCCAACTTACCAGTTTTCCTCCAAGGAAATGACAACCACCAGTTGTTGATTTTCTATCTATCTTACAACCTGCATGATCTGAATCTGAATAACCCATTAGATCTAATCCTGAGCCTTTGGGGTACCAAAGACCAAGATTAAGATACCCTTTCAGGTATCTGAAGATACGCTTAACAGCGTGTAAATGTGATTCTTTAGGGTTAGCCTGAAACCTGGCACATAGACATGTTGCGAAAATTATATCTGGTCGACTGGCAGTTAAATAAATCAGTGAACCAACCATACCACGATAGTCAGTGATGTTCACTGGTTTGCCAGTTGGGTCAGAGTCCAAGTTTAATGGTGCTGCAATAGGTGTGTTTTTTGATGGGATATAATCATATTTATATTTTCTTGGTTTATGAAAATTCCATATTCAGTTTGCTTAATCTGAAGACCTAAAAAAAATGTTAATAGTCCCATTAAACTCATTTCATACTCAGATGACATGATTTTAGAAAACTTTTTACACATTGCATCATCAGTTGAACCAAATATAATGCCATCAACATAAATTTGTACCAATAAGATATTACCTCTTTCTTTCAAGATAAACAAGGTATTATCTATTGCACCTCTTTGAAAGCCATTTTTAAGAAGATGTTTAGTTAGAGTATCATACCAGGCTCTTGGGCTTTTCTTAGACCATACAAAGCTTTGTTTAGTCTATATACCCAGTGAGGATGCTTCTCATTGATGAAGCCTGGAGTCTGCTTAACATAAACTTCTTCTTCCAATGTTCCATTTAGGAACGCACTTTTGACATCCATCTGGAAGACTTGAACTGCAGATGGGCTGCATAAGCCAGAAATATTCTGATGGCTTCAAGTCTTGCAACTGGAGCAAAAGTTTCATCAAAGTCAACACCCTCTACTTGACAATAACCCTGGGCAACTAATCTGGCCTTGTTTCTTACAACATTGCCATCTTCATCCATCTTGTTTCGGTAGACCCATCTTGTACCAATAAGATATTACCTCTTTCTTTCAAGATAAACAAGGTATTATCTATTGCACCTCTTTGAAAGCCATTTTTAAGAAGATGTTTAGTTAGAGTATCATACCAGGCTCTTGGGCTTTTCTTAGACCATACAAAGCTTTGTTTAGTCTATATACCCAGTGAGGATGCTTCTCATTGATGAAGCCTGGAGTCTGCTTAACATAAACTTCTTCTTCCAATGTTCCATTTAGGAACGCACTTTTGACATCCATCTGGAAGACGTTGAACTGCAGATGGGCTGCATAAGCCAGAAATATTCTGATGGCTTCAAGTCTTGCAACTGGAGCAAAAGTTTCATCAAAGTCAACACCCTCTACTTGACAATAACCCTGGGCAACTAATCTGGCCTTGTTTTTTACAATATTGCCATCTTCATCCATCTTGTTTCGGTAGACCCATCTTGTACCAATGGGTTCTTTCTTTAACCAGGTGGACAAGGAACAAGCTCTCATACATTATTCCTTTCAAACTGGATGAGCTCATCTTGCATAGCTTCCACCCAGCTTGGGTCTGCCATAGCCTCGTCAATCTTCTTCGGTTCAATCAGTGATAAGAAGGTGACGTTTAAGCATTGCTCACTGGTGGCTCTTCTAGTTTGAACCCCACTAGTTGGATTACCCATGATCTGTTCAATTGGGTGTGCTCGAGTCCATCTAGTGTATTGACTAGGCTGGTGTAACACAATATCAGTGCAAGTCACCTGGTGATCTTCTTCAGTTACAGCAGCTTCTGGAGGAGGATCAGTCCAAACTACTTCTATATCCTCATCAGAGTCAACGAGGTCACGATTTGCATCATGAAATTATTCATTAAAAGGCATTTCTGGCATTTCTTGAAGAACTGGAGAAGTTGGAGTTTGAACTGGTACTGATATTGGAGTGGCACGTACATCAGATCCAATCATCAATTTCTGTGGTAAGTTGAAATTGATGGAGGGATAAAATGAAGTGTCACTGGTGGTGCTCATCTTTTTAACTGGTTCCAATTGTGTGTAGCTGGAAACATGTAGAGATTAGAATTCGAGCTTTTAGTGTGTGTTTAAGTGAGTATTAATGGCGGTTTCTAGAGAGAGAGTAGAGAGAGATTCAGTGAAAGATTAGATTGTATTATGTGTTCTAAGATTACAACTTACATTATGGAAGGGGTTTATATACTTCTATACATTTTACACTATGTCCCCTTCCATACTTACAACTTACATTATGGAAGGGGTTTATATACTTCTATACATTTTACACTATGTCCCCTTCCATACTTACAACTTTACATTCTAAGTACAAAGTAACATAAAGTGTACAAATCACCTACTACATTTATATATCTAACAATCTCCCCCTTAGTAGTGATTTGAAAAAAAATATCCAGTCTCTGTCTTGCTTTAAGCCCTTGTATTTGGTCTACCTTTGTTCGGGTGCCAGAACCAGTTGTCTCCTTCGGGTCTGTTAGCTGGAACATTCATATTTGCTTCAAAGTTTATTGGAGGAATGTTATGTGGTCCTGGACGATGACTAGGTTCGTACTTGATCCAACAACCTCCCCGTTGACGTACGATGTACTTAGACTTCTTAGCATTCTTTGCTTCTCTCATCATTCTAATGCTGTCTCTGTACTCGAGTCTTTGGTTAATCTTAGAGATTGCTTTATCAAACACTTCCCTTTTCTTTTCATCTACCTCGTCTTCTTGGAGGCACAACAATACATTCTTGCAAAACTCCAACGTTCCATCAGAATAGGAAGCAAGTTCATCCATGCGAATGAAGATCTTCTTCTTTCTGCTATTCACAAACACAACTCCGAAGGATGGTTCTTCAATGATATGACCAATACTCAGCATTTCAATATCTGCAGTGTAAAGACTTTGATCTGGATAGGGCACATTAATCTTTCTCTTCACAACTTCAAATCCTATCTGAAAATCTTACAATGAAGCATATTGAATGCAACTTGACATGTATCTTTTTACAGCATCAAAAGCAATAACATCTTCTTGGTATCTTTGCATGGCATTCAGGAAATGATTGTAAAGGAAGATAATGTCGTCCACTGGCAAAAGTTTAAATTGGGCTTCTGTGAACCGGTAGATCTTGTTATTATCCCTCTTGACATGAAAACATGGGATAGAAATAGAAACTCTCTTAATCAAGATCACCCTGATCAGCACTAATATCTTATGGTTTCTCTGTTCTTTCAGCAACTTTGGGTTATATTGTTTTGTAAGTTTAAGAAGCGCTGTATATTCTTCGATTTGCCTGGCTTCCTTAAACTTATACATTGAGTCTAACTCTGGTCTCTTGGTTTTAGTGACCTTAGTTGCTCCACAAAAAATAGGGTAAGCCCTTTCTTCCAGATATCTCGATTTCTTAGCTGCTTCTTTTGGTTTAATGCCGAGAGCAACCATTCTTTCTCTATCCCTCAAGAAGTATCCCCGATTAATAAAATTTAATTGTTCTTCAGTTAGCTCAGTTGGAAAATAATCAGGGAGGACTTCCTCGGATGTGATTGCCTCTCGCAAAACCTGCTTGTAAGTAGATTTCTGGAAATTCTGACTTGCAGCTTCTGGAGTCTTTCTGAGTTCATCAAAATTGTTGAAATCATTAAAGTTATAATGTTGTGGTGTTGAGCTAGCACGAGCAGATGATTCTCCAACTTCTACTCTGCTTGAAGGACCTGTTTCAAAATAATCTAGATCTGCAAATTCTTCAAACACAGGTTCTTCAACAACTTCTACATTTGTTGGATTCTCAACAATCTCTGGTTCATCAAATGTTACATTATCTTTTAACGCTTCAACATCTGCATCATCTTCAGCAAATTCAACAACCTCATTTTCAATCACAAACCCTTCATCATCATCAACAATTTCAATTCCTTCATCATTATCATCCACATCAGAATCATCACCAAAAGCTTCTACTAACCTTCTTCCAATCTCATCATTCAAAGCATCGTTCTCAACATTCTCAACATTTTCAACCTCTGCTCTTTCTTCCATCACCACATCTTCATCCAAGATTTCTTCAGCAGTGTCTTCAAAGATTTGGGCAACTGCCTTGTTAACTGCTTCAGTTACTAGATCTAAAATAGCAGCATCAACTTTGGTTTGAAATCTAGAACTTTCAACATTTTCACCCTCTGCTCTTTCTTCCATCACCACATCTTCATCCAAGATTTCTTCAGCAGTGTCTTCAAAGATTTGGGCAACTGCCTTGTTAACTGCTTCAGTTACTAGATCTAAAATAGCAGCATCAACTTTGGTTTGAAATCTAGAACTTTCAACATTTTCACCCTCTGCTCTTTCTTCCATCACCACATCTTCATCCAAGATTTCTTCAGCAGTGTCTTCAAAGATTTGGGCAACTGCCTTGTTAACTGCTTCAGTTACTAGATCTAAAATAGCAGCATCAACTTTGGTTTGAAATCTAGAACTTTCAACATTTTCACCCTCTGCTCTTTCTTCCATCACCACATCTTCATCCAAGATTTCTTCAGCAGTGTCTTCAAAGATTTGGGCAACTGCCTTGTTAACTGCTTCAGTTACTAGATCTAAAATAGCAGCATCAACTTTGGTTTGAAATCTAGAACTTTCAACATTTTCACCCTCTGCTCTTTCTTCCATCACCACATCTTCATCCAAGATTTCTTCAGCAGTGTCTTCAAAGATTTGGGCAACTGCCTTGTTAACTGCTTCAGTTACTAGATCTAAAATAGCAGCATCAACTTTGGTTTGAAATCTAGAACTTTCAACATTTTCACCCTCTGCTCTTTCTTCCATCACCACATCTTCATCCAAGATTTCTTCAGCAGTGTCTTCAAAGATTTGGGCAACTGCCTTGTTAACTGCTTCAGTTACTAGATCTAAAATAGCAGCATCAACTTTGGTTTGAAATCTAGAACTTTCAACATTTTCACCCTCTGCTCTTTCTTCCATCACCACTTCTCCAACATTTACTTCAACACTTGCCGATGTATTTTCAATATTGACTTGACCTTCTCCTTGGTTCTCCCCCTCGGGGTGATCATCAGAATCAGGATCATCCCGACGAGAAGGAACTGAGGCCGGTCGGCAAGACTCTAATGCTAACAGTCTGAGTTCAAAGGCAGCAAGCTTTGCATCATACTCTGCTTTTTGACTTGCAACTTGATCTTGTAAATCTTTAACCCTCCTTGCTGTTGCTATTTCCCTTTCTCTCACCTCAAGAGCATTCAACACCCCTCTTTCTGTAACAGTCAACAAATCACCTTCAGACCTTAGAATATTCAATAACACTTCACACGCCGAGTCTTTTGTAGGTAAATTTGTTGATGTTGATGGATTTTCATTTGGTGTTGGTGTTCTTTGTGTTTGTGTGGGAGGTGTAGTATCCAACCTGGGGGTTGTTGGCACACTTGTGGTGTGACCTAAATTCAGCGATGCTGATTCAGGATTTCCTGCGGATCCTCGGGATATACCCTCACCAGCAGTTGGAGATTCAGTGGCTTTGCAACCAGAATCGGGGTGTGTCCTAGACTGTGATAAATCACTGTCCGGGACTTGTTGTTGGGCAACACCACTAACAACACCGGGGTCACTGAGAATGCCCGTTAATACAGGCTCAGTTTGATCCTGAGGAACAGCAGTGTCACTACGGCGTTCATACTGCTCCCCAGTCTCTGTCTGAGACCTGTTACCTGCGGCTAAAGCTGGCGTGATGTTAGCTAAGGCAGGATTTCCAAGCTGTCCTTGAGGGTCACACAAAGTGGGTCCCTCTCAGCTTGTTCCGGCACCAGTACTCAACTGGGCTTGTGAATCAGTGTCCCTAGGGGATCTAGACTCTTGTGCAACAAATGAAGGCGAGAGGTGGGGCTGGTCCTCTCTGTTTTCAACACTCTCATCCTCCAAATGAGGAGAGTGTGGTGAGCGTGGCTTATCCCCATGAGTATCTGAGACTAACTCCTGTTGTGAGGAGTCAGAATGGCGAGGAGAATCCGGTGCAAGCGAGAATGGGCAGTTCCCGACTTCTACCCTAGGGTAAATAACCCGGCTAGACTCTGTTGTTTGAACTATTGGAGGGCCATCGTTTTCTTTTTGCCCTTGTCCTAACCCGGACCGCACATCCTCTCCGGTATTTTCAACTCCTCCCTCATTCCTTCCTTGTTCCTCCAGTACAACATCATCGCCAGTGCTCACATTCTCTGTTGCCTGTTCAACATCAAACTCCGCCGAGACACCAGGTTGTTCAGTTATATCTGTAGAAGTAGATTCAATTGTTTGTCTTGCAGATTTAGACGACTTATGTTTTCGTTTCTTCTTCTTTGATTTCTGCTTTAGAACACTTCTAGCAGCCATCTTAAGTCGTCTCCCTGGTGGTGGAGTTGGTTCATTAGGTAAAGCTGAAGCAATCGGTGTTGGATCAAATACAGGTGTAGAATGAGGTGGTGTAAAGGTTGGTGGATTCGGTGAAACAACGGATGGTAAAGGCGTTGATTGCGAAGGTGAAGATTGTGAAAGGTTAACGGTTGGTGTAGATTGCGAAACAGGTGATGAAATTGGTTCAGGTGTAGCAACATCTTGCTCAAAAATAACTCTTTTTGTTTTTCTTTTCCTCTGCTCAGAGGCCCTTTCATCTCTAACCCCTCTTTTTCTTTTTAACGAACTAGGACCCTCACTTGGCGACCTATGCTCAGTTTGGGCAGGAGTCTGTTGGCTTTCAGACCCCATTACTGAGACTAACCACTCAAGATACGCCCTAAGGTGAGGACTCTGAGCAGGAACCAGGTTTATCAAAAATGGTGGGATCGGAAAAGGTCTTACTGTTTCACAACTTGTGCCTCTGATGTTGGATTTATACCAGGGCAATTACACATTTAAAACTATTTTCCAACTTTGGGATCTCTTCAGAATTATCAAGTGCATCTTCGATAACCAGAGTGAAAAATCTGATGAAGGGAATGTACTTTCTGTCTTGTTTATTTTTCCCTTTGACAACTTGAATCAGCTTTTTCCATATGATTGCCGCAAAGTCACACTGCACGTTGTGAGTGACTGCATAGTAGATTGCCAATGAATCTCTGGTCATTAGATCAATACCCTTCTGTGATGGCATCAGGCAAGTTGAAAGAATATTGTACATTGTATGCCATAGAGTGGCTACATTACTTCTTCTGAAGTCTCTTATTGTATTCAACTCTCCTTCATACCCCAACGAATGAACTCCAGCCAACATTTCTTCTACAGATGGGAGTTCTTCGTATTCTTCCAAAATAGGAAATCCAATCACTGTTCTAAATTCATCCAGAGTGAATCTACAATTGAAGATTTCATCTTCTGATTCAAGAGAGAATTTGAAGTATTCTGCTGTGTTGTGTCTTTTAATTCCTCGCACATATTCAATTGATTCCCACAGCTCGAAGACATACTTCCCAGGTACAAGAGCACCTCCAGTTAAAGCATTATTTAGTGGATGATAGCTGAGAATCTCTGGAATGATAGGAAATTTGCAAGCAAAAGGAATATGTAATGCTTGATTAGCTTGCATTTTCATTGAATCTCCTTCTCTGAACATTGCCATCTTTGTTCTTTATTATTTTGTTTTCTGTTAAAGACAAACTGACCAAAGTATTTGACCAGAAAAGACATGTTAAACACAAAAACAATAACAAAATATACCAACTTTTAAGAAACACATTTATTACACAGACAATGTTTTGCATATATATTAAAATGAGAGAACAAAGTAGTACACAAAGGCGTTCGATACCTTGCATCTCACCCAAATATATATGTTGGAATTCGTCTGCCCAAGACACATATTAAATTGACGTGGCTAGTACGTGATGATCCAAGTCGGGTCATACCCAATAACAAGCTAGACAAACACTAATGATTTTATTTATAAGATATGATCTTTAAATAAATATCAATACTTGAAACATTTAGAAAGTGGTTTTCTAAATAATTGCACTTGAGATATGTAAATAAATTATATGGATGATTTATTTTGAGAGAATATGTTAATAAGGCCAGAGAGTTCCCACTGCGGCGCAGTGGGAGCGTGTCAAACCCACTGCGGCGCAGTGGGGGTTTTTGCACACGAAGGCCAGAGAGTTCCCACTGCGGCGCAGTGGGAGTGTATCAGACCCACTGCGGCGCAGTGGGTTAACGTCCATGTGATGGACTAAGGGGCCGGCCCCCCCTCCCCATGTGATGTTACATGCAATTGACACTTGTTGTCTTGCATGCTTCACAAGACATAAGGGCCTTCACACTCAACATAGAGTGTATCAAAAAATACACACAAAAACTCTTACACTTCTTGTAAGGATTTTTCTCTCAACTTTCTCAAGAACAAAAGTCTTCTTCTTATTTTTGGTTCTTGGTAAAATCGGCCAAAGGGAAAAGGAAGAAAGGGGTTTCAGGTTGAATCCTAGCACATTTGGGTGTTTGTTGGAAGCTTGGGGTATACAAGCTTGAGGTTCTTCTAGGTTGAAGACTTGCCATTTGAAGACATCATCTCCTTCATTCAACCTTCTCATAAGCTTGGAAGAAGGTAGTCTTCTAAACACCCTATGGTTGTTGTTTTGTATGTATGCTATTCATATACATGGATCCTTATTGTTTGGGTTTTTCTTTTATAAGTTAAAATTGGTTTTAACTAAATATGTCACATTGAAATGGTTCAATTTTCCGCTGCGTTTTAATATTATAAGGATAATATTACTTTGATAAAAACCCAAAAATCCCAACAATGGCATCTAGAGCCGGTTATATGGATACATACATCAAAAGTTGATATTTTGTTTGGACAAAATCCAATGTTTTGGTCATTTGGTTATGGCCAAAACTAATACACAAAAAGGAGGTTCCTTTTTCTTGTGTATTTTAGTGTCACAACTTAGCCAAGAGACCTTGTGAATGTTTGTGATGTTTGGATGTGTTTGTTTAATTATTCAATGGTTGTAATAGTTAAATAGGATTTTATTCATTCATTTGGTTATGTAATCTATTTATTTCATTTGGTATGTAATAAGTAGATTAGTTGCATTTCTCATTATAAATGTAATCTCCAAGATGGCATCAAAAGGTTTGGGGCTAAAAGTTGGAGGCTAATGAGAAGACCAGTAAGTTCTCACTGCGGCGCAGTGGGGGTATTTTAAACCCACTGCGGCGCAGTGGGGACTATGTGGCCGAAGACAGTAAGTTCCCACTGCGGCGCAGTGGGAGTATGTCAAACCCACTGCGGCGCAGTGGGGGATAATGCAACCGAGACCAGTGACTTGCCACTGCGGCGCAGTCTGAGTGTATTAGACTCACTGCGGCGCAGTGGGTTATCAAAATGAAGAAAATCATTCAAATCACATCACAAAGGTTACTTGAAGCATTTGGATGCAAGATCAAGTGGGAGCTCAACTAACACAATATTTTGTGTTACTTTGTCCCTTAGGTTGAGACCTTTTGGCCCACTTGTTTCGGCTAACAAGTGTGGTCAAAATAGTTGGCTAATGTTGTGCACTTATTATATTTGTGTGGTTGTTTGTTTATTTTGTCATATGGATGCTCAAAAACCAACAAACTTGATGACTACATAAAAGATTAAAATTGGTTTTAATATTGACATTAACTTGGTAAATTAAAATGGGTTTTATTAAAAGTTAATGGTCACAATTATAAAAATGGATTTTATAAAAGAACCTTGAAATTTGATTTCAAGATTCATTATGGTACATAGTTTTTAACTAGAATATAAAAACTCAAACGACCCTTTAAAAACAAGTTAAACGCCATCCTTTTATACAACACTTAATTATTTGGGAACTCTTTGTAGGATAAAGGTCACCTAACTACTTTGAGGGAACTTATAAGTTAAGGTAAATTTATTGTACTTATGGGATAAAGGTCACCTAACCACTAGTATAGATGAATTTACATGTGTGTATAAGTAGGACAACTTGATTTGGAAGCCGTGTGATTAGGGTCACCGAAGCATGGTAACCAAAGGCGTTGATGGGATTAAAACATGCCAACTTAATATAAGATATTAAACCGGTCCCATACCACTAGAAATTGCAAAGTGTTGCAATTGTCAAACGTTGACTACCTTGTTAATTTAGATCATGGGATAAAGGTCACCTAACCATCATTTAAATGTAACGTTGGATTCTAGGTTTTAATTATTAATTGTCTATGAGACATAAAAGGGTATTAACAATTAAAATTTATATTTGATATCGAAAATACTAATAAAGAACTTTGTTAATCTTGTAGATGGCCGCTAACAATGCAAATAACCCCAACCCAAACGTCCATAACTTTTCACTAAGATCCATCCTTGAAAAGGATCGTCTAAACCAAAACAACTTTGTGGATTGGTTTCGTAACTTAAGAATTGTTCTTAGGCACGAAAAGAAATCCTATATTTTAGACGATCCTATTCCTGATGAGCCCGAGGAAACTGATGTTGAAGCCTATAATGATTGGGTTAAATATGTCGAGGACTCCGTGCAAGTTAGTTGCATAATGCTTGCGAGTATGACTCCCGAACTCCAAAAGGAGTTCGAGCATCATGGGGCATACGACATGATTACCCAACTCAAGGAAATGTTCCAACAAAAGGCAAGGGCTGAACGCTTCGAAACGGTTCGAGCGCTTCATGCATGTCGCATGGATGATTCACAACCCGTATCAACATATGTTCTTAAAATGAAAAGCTACATTGATCGCCTCGAAAGGCTTAATTGTCCCGTCTCAAATGAGTTAGCTACGGATATGATCCTTAACTCATTATCTAAGAGATTTGAGACTTTCGTGTTAAATTATAACATGAATGGATGGGACAAGACCGTTTCCGAGCTTCATGGGATGCTCAAAACGGCCGAGGCTAGTATGGGAGGAAAAGTTCAACCCGTTCTCATGATCAATGAAGGCGGAAAGAAAAGGGCTTACTCCGGACCCAAGGCAAATGTTGCTAAGGGAAAGGGTAATTTCAAAGGGAATTTTAAAGGCAAAGGAAAGGGAAAAATGGATACCCAAAAGGCGAAGAAGCAAAAGGTTGCTGTCAATGACCCATGCTTTGAGTGTGGGGAGGTAGGACATTGGAAACGTAATTGTCCAACCTACCTCAAAGAGTTAAAAGCTAAGAGGGATGCAGGGCAAACCTCAGGTACAATATTTATGATATATATTGAGCTTAATACTGTTCTTTCTTACATATGGGTATTGGATACCGGATGTGGAACTCATATTTGTAATATGTTACAGGGGTTCATAAGAAAGAAGCACATCAAGAAGGGAGACATTAGTCTTTTTATGGCAATGGTGCATTGGTGCATGTTGAAGCCCAAGGAGACTATCTTTTGAAACTTCCAAATGGTTTGGAAATTGTATTGAACAATGTTTTGTATGCACCTAGTTTGACTAGGAGTATTATTTCAGTTTCCCGTTTAAGACATGTTGGATATGATTTTAATTTTGTTAACAATGATATCCATGTTTCTTTGAATGATGTATTTTATTTTAAAGCTATGCCTTTAAATGGTATTTATGAATTGGTTCATGAAAACACCACATATGATAACTCAATGTACCAAGCTACCACCAAGAAACTTAAATTAGATTTAAGTGAAACCTATATTTGGCATTGTCGTCTTGGCCATATAAATAAGAATCGCATACTAACACTTCAAAAGAATGGTCTTTTGAAAACAAAATCGAATGATTCATTTAATGTATGTGAATCTTGTTTACAAGGCAAGATGACTAAAGCTCCTTTCAAAGGCACAAATGAAAGGGCAAAAGATTTATTAGGTATCATACATTCGGATGTATGTGGTCCTTTTAAGCCAATGACTAGGAATGGTGAAAGATACTCATTACATTCACCGATGACTATAGTCGTTACGGTTATGTATACTTATTAAGACATAAGAGTGAAGCTTTTGAAATGTTCAAAATTTTCAAGAATGAAGTAGAAAACCAACTTAGTAAGACAATAAAAATTCTTCGTTCTGATAGAGGAGGTGAATACCTAAGTGATGCTTTTCAAGATCATCTTAGAAGTTGTGGGATTGTCTCACAACTAACTCCACCTGGAACACCACAACATAATGGTGTGTCTGAAAGGAGGAATCGAACTCTATTAGATATGGTTCGTTCCATGATGAGCAGAAGCTCACTACCTCTATCATTTTGGGGATATGCCATAATCTCTGCTGCCCGAATTTTAAATATGGCTCCCACCAAGAAAGTGGAGAAAACACCTTTTGAAATATGGCATGGAAGAGTTCCATCTTTATCATATTTAAAGGTATGGGGTTGTGAGGCTTATGTAAGACATGATGCCTCAAACAAATTAGAGCCCGATCCACTAAGTGTATCTTTGTAGGATATCCCAAAAATGATTTGGGATATTATTTCTACAATCCTAATGAGCAAAATGTATTTGTTGCTCGAAAGGCTGAGTTCTTGGAAACTAAATTCCTTATGGAAGGAACTAGTTCCAGAACAGTGGAACTTGAAGAAGATCAAGAACCACTGACAGATACACACTTGAGTGACACTAGCATTCAACAAAAGGATGTTGAAGATGATCAAAGGGTTGATCAAGACACACAAAACGTTCGTAGATCTGGTAGAGCTACTTATCCACCTGAGAGATATGGGATTTCTCGTGGATGAATGCTACATGGTAGTTTCTGATGAACCTACCCCCTACCATGATGCTATGTCCAAATCAGATTCGGACAAATGGCTAGAGGCCATGAACGCTGAGATGCAATCCATGTATGACAACCAAGTTTGGGAATTGGTTGTTGAACCTCCTAATTCCAAAGTAGTTGGAAGTAAGTGGGTGTTCAATGAAACACGATATGCATGGAAACTTGAGTACTTATAAAGCTAGACTTGTAGCAAAAGGTTTCACTCAAACTCGAGGGGTCGATTATGATGAAACTTTTTCGCCTGTGGCAATGCTAAGTCTATTAGGATATTATTTGCCATAGCCGCACATTATGACTATGAGATATGGCAAATGATGTCAAAACCGCTTTTCTAAATGGATATCTTGAGGAAGATGTCTATATGGATCAGCCTGAAGGTTTTGTCGATCCAAAACATCCTAATAAAGTATGCAAGTTAAAGAAATCAATCTATGGATTGAAACAAGCATCAAGAAGCTGGAATCGTCATTTTGATGAAGAAGTCAAGAAATTTGGCTTCATCAAAAATGCCGATGAAGCTTGTGTGTATAAGAAGGCTAGTGGGAGCATCATTACTTTTCTAGTATTATATGTCGATGACATTCTACTATTTGGAAATGACATTCCAACCTTGGAAGGTGTAAAAGCCTGGCTTGGAAGTTGCTTTTCCATTAAGGATCTTGGTGAAGCCGCCTATATTTTGGGAATAAGGATCTATAGGGATAGATCAAGGCGCTAATAGGTTTGAATCAAAGTGCATACATAGACAAGATCTTGAAAAGGTTCAAGATGGAAAACTCCAAAAAGGGTTTGGTGCCTATTCAAAGAGAAACTATATTGAGTACTTCTCAATCTCCCAGCTCAAAAGTTGAGCAAGAGAGAATGAGTGGAATCCCATATGCATCTGCTATAGGATCCATCATGTATGCTATGATATGCACGAGACCGGACGTGTCATGCGCTTTAAGCATGACAAGTAGATACCAGCAAAATCCAGGAGATAGTCATTGGATGGCTGTCAAATATATATTGAAATATCTTAGAAACACTAAAGATATGTTCTTAATATATGGATCTGGTGAGGAGGAACTCGTTGTAAAGGGTTACACGGATGCGAGTTTCCAAACTGATCGAGATGATTCTCGATCACAATCGGGGTATATCTTCATTCTAAATGGAGGAGCTGTTTCTTGGAAAAGCTCAAAGCAAGATGTGGTTGCATTGTCCACTACAGAATCGGAATACATCGCCGCTTCTCTAGCAGCACAAGAAGCTGCATGGTTGAAGAAATTCATTGCCGATCTAGGGGTTGTTCCTTCCATTCAAGGACCCCTAGAAATTCTTTGTGATAACGAGGGTGCGATTGCTCAAATCAAGGAACCTCGTGCACATCAAAAGACTAGGCACATTGAGCGGAGATTCAACTACATAAGGGATGAAGTTGAAAAGGGAAAGATTTGTATTCACAAAGTTCACACCGATCAAAATGTTGCGGACCCACTCACGAAGCTCCTTGAAAGGCCTAAGCATGAGAGTCATACTTGTGCCATGGGACTTCGATATTCTAGTGATTGGATTTGATCTATTAGTATTTGGATATCGGAACACTTGTAGTTATTAACACATTTATATGAATATTGGTATTTCGCATTTAAATTGTGTTATGTTCCATTTTTGCATGTTTAAATCCATGAATAAGTTAATTATTCTAAATGTCCGTAGTCGATCATATTTGTGGGAACAAATATGAATGTAAGATTATTATGAACTTGGATTGGTAGATATTCAAAAGGGTTTGAATATAGAGCAAAGTGTTGCTACCAAGGTTCATAGATATTTGTGGGATACAAATATTGGACTGACCTGCAATCAAGCATTACTACATGGAATCTCTGTGATTGATCATAAGTAATCTTGAGTTAAAAGGCGAATATCATTGTGTCCTCAGACCTGAGATACATATTGGGTCTTGATATTCACTGAATATTATACTTTGACTTAGTTCTTCGCTGTTCTGAAACATGGCAGTACATAAGACTAAGCTCAGGTATGATATAAGGTGATTGTGAGAGACGTATGTAGTCGAGATGGAATTTGTCCCTCTTATTCGTTGAGAGTAAGATGTCTAAGGCCTGCTACAAAGTTAAATCAATAGAGAATGATCACTCTATGTCTCTAGGATTTAACATGACATCTGTGACAAAAGGATAAATGATCGATTCACCTAAATCATTTCAAGTAAGGGACTTGAAGAGGATGATGTTATTGAATGGCACTTAGTCATACGTATTAGGGGTAGCAAACCGTTGTTAGGCGGTATTTGCTGCTTGCGTCAATCTTCTATGAATCTTGTGCAAGTGGGAGATTGTTGGAATTCGTCTGCCCAAGACACATATTAAATTGACGTGGCTAGTACGTGATGATCCAAGTCGGGTCATACCCAATAACAAGCTAGACAAACACTAATGATTTTATTTATAAGATATGATCTTTAAATAAATATCAATACTTGAAACATTTAGAAAGTGGTTTTCTAAATAATTGCACTTGAGATATGTAAATAAATTATATGGATGATTTATTTTGAGAGAATATGTTTATAAGGCCAGAGAGTTCCCACTGCGGCGCAGTGGGAGCGTGTCAAACCCACTGCGGCGCAGTGGGGGTTTTTGCACACGAAGGCCAGAGAGTTCCCACTGCGGCGCAGTGGGAGGGTATCAGACCCACTGCGGCGCAGTGGGTTAACGTCCATGTGATGGACTAAGGGGCCGGCCCCCCCTCCCCATGTGATGTTACATGCAACTTGACACTTGTTGTCTTGCATGCTTCACAAGACATAAGAGCCTTCACACTCAACATAGAGTGTATCAAAATACACACAAAAACTCTTACACTTCTTGTAAGGATTTTTCTCTCAACTTTCTCAAGAACAAAAGTCTTCTTCTTATTTTTGGTTCTTGGTAAAATCGGCCAAAGGGAAAAGGAAGAAAAAAAAAAAAAAAAAAAAAAAAAAAAAAAAAAAAAAAAAAAAAAAAAAAAAAAAAAAAAAAAAAAAAAAAAAAAAAAAAAAAAAAAAAAAAAAAAAAAAAAAAAAAAAAAAAAAAAAAAAAAAAAAAAAAAAAAAAAAAAAAAAAAAAAAAAAAAAAAAAAAAAAAAAAAAAAAAAAAAAAAAAAAAAAAAAAAAAAAAAAAAAAAAAAAAAAAAAAAAAAAAAAAAAAAAAAAAAAAAAAAAAAAAAAAAAAAAAAAAAAAAAAAAAAAAAAAAAAAAAAAAAAAAAAAAAAAAAAAAAAAAAAAAAAAAAAAAAAAAAAAAAAAAAAAAAAAAAAAAAAAAAAAAAAAAAAAAAAAAAAAAAAAAAAAAAAAAAAAAAAAAAAAAAAAAAAAAAAAAAAAAAAAAAAAAAAAAAAAAAAAAAAAAAAAAAAAAAAAAAAAAAAAAAAAAAAAAAAAAAAAAAAAAAAAAAAAAAAAAAAAAAAAAAAAAAAAAAAAAAAAAAAAAAAAAAAAAAAAAAAAAAAAAAAAAAAAAAAAAAAAAAAAAAAAAAAAAAAAAAAAAAAAAAAAAAAAAAAAAAAAAAAAAAAAAAAAAAAAAAAAAAAAAAAAAAAAAAAAAAAAAAAAAAAAAAAAAAAAAAAAAAAAAAAAAAAAAAAAAAAAAAAAAAAAAAAAAAAAAAAAAAAAAAAAAAAAAAAAAAAAAAAAAAAAAAAAAAAAAAAAAAAAAAAAAAAAAAAAAAAAAAAAAAAAAAAAAAAAAAAAAAAAAAAAAAAAAAAAAAAAAAAAAAAAAAAAAAAAAAAAAAAAAAAAAAAAAAAAAAAAAAAAAAAAAAAAAAAAAAAAAAAAAAAAAAAAAAAAAAAAAAAAAAAAAAAAAAAAAAAAAAAAAAAAAAAAAAAAAAAAAAAAAAAAAAAAAAAAAAAAAAAAAAAAAAAAAAAAAAAAAAAAAAAAAAAAAAAAAAAAAAAAAAAAAAAAAAAAAAAAAAAAAAATAAACAAAAACACAGCAAAAAAAAAAAAAATAAAAAAAAAAAAAAAAAAAAAAAAAAAACTTTGAAATTCTAATTTGTATTGGAGTTGAAACATGTAAATGCAGAGCTCAAAGCTCTGCAAATGAGCTGTTTAGATTCACTCCTTTGAAATGTATGAAATTTTCTTATATTGAACAACAAAAATGTTGTCAATTGATAAAGAACAATTTCAATGAGGAAAATTTCATGTTGAACTGTTTGCCGAGCAAAATGCTCTGCAAACAGTTGATTTTAAAACTTTGAGAAAATTCTTGTTGAAAAATTTTCACTTTGTACTGTTTGCCGAGCAAAATGCTCTGCAAACAGTTGATTTTAAAACTTTGAGAAAATTCTCATTTTGTACTGTTTGCCGAGCAAAAAGCTCTGCAAACAGTTGATTTTAAAACTTTGAGAAAATTCTCATTTTGTACTGTTTGCCGAGCAAAAAGCTCTGCAAACAGTTGATTTTAAAACTTTGAGAAAATTCTTGTTGAAAAATTTTCACTTTGTACTGTTTGCCGAGCAAAATGCTCTGCAAACAGTTGATTTTAAAACTTTGAGAAAATTCTTGTTGAAAAATTTTCACTTTGTACTGTTTGCCGAGCAAAATGCTCTGCAAACAGTTGATTTTAAAACTTTGAGAAAATTCTCATTTTGTACTGTTTGCCGAGCAAAAAGCTCTGCAAACAGTTGATTTTAAAACTTTGAGAAAATTCTCATTTTGTACTGTTTGCCGAGCAAAAAGCTCTGCAAACAGTTGATTTTAAAACTTTGAGAAAATTCTTGTTGAAAAATTTTCACTTTGTACTGTTTGCCGAGCAAAAAGCTCTGCAAACAGTTGAATTTAAGACTTGGATCCATTTTGAACAAAATGCACTGTTTGCCGAGCAAATTGCTCTGCAAACAGTTGATTTTAAAAAAACTTGGTGAAAATTTCACTTTGTACTGTTTGCCGAGCAAAAAGCTCTGCAAACAGTTGATTTTAAAACTTTGAGAAAATTCTCATTTTGTACTGTTTGCCGAGCAAAAAGCTCTGCAAACAGTTGATTTTAAAACTTTGAGAAAATTCTCATTTTGTACTGTTTGCCGAGCAAAAGCTCTGCAAACAGTGGTTTTTAAGGCTTGAAAGACTTGGAAATCAATAATGCCTGTTTGCCGAGCTAAAAGCTCTGCAAACAGTTGAATTTAAGACTTGGATCCATTTTGAACAAAATGCACTGTTTGCCGAGCAAATTGCTCTGCAAACAGTTGTTTTCATACTTGGAAAAAAAATTTGGAAATCAAAATGGCATGAATGCCGAGCAAAAGCTCTGCAAACAGTTGATTTTAAAACTTTGAGAAAATTCTCATTTTGTACTGTTTGCCGAGCAAAAAGCTCTGCAAACAGTTGATTTTAAAACTTTGAGAAAATTCTCATTTTGTACTGTTTGCCGAGCAAAAAGCTCTGCAAATGACACTTTTGATCCAAAAATTTGTTTGAGATTACCAAGTACATGTTAAACAATCTTTATGATGATTTGACAATGATCAAGAACAAAGTACCCATTTGCCGAGCAAAATGCTCTGCAAATGGTACTTTTCATCAAAACTTAATATATACCCAGCCCTTGTTCAAATCACACCCAGAAACATTGATTCTCATGCAGATTAAGCCATACAATCATATAAACAATACATACAATACCTAATCATGCATCTATCTTCATTAAAACATGAATTAAAACAACATATCACGCATAAAAATTCGACAAAAATCATCTTGGCATTTAATCAAACAGTTGGTGTGCAATATAAATACAAGAATTCTTACCTCAAAAACCGATGATATAATCGATGTCAATGATGAACTATAACTGAAAAACTATCACACGAATGTATACACTTGAATTATTATGATAAGACTTGAAATATTGATTGATTGATGTGATGTTTTGAATCGGTTAGAGAGAAAAATAAGAAGATACTGGATTTGAATTTGAATAAAAGTGAGTTGACCCGCCCATATCCCTTTTAAATCTCAAATTCGGGTCGCGGGTCTGGGAGTGACCCGCGTGTCAACCCGTATCTCGACTGGTATTGGGCTTGACATGGCAGTTGGGCTCAAATTGTATTGGGCTTCAACATCATTTTGGGCTCATAATGGTTTTGGGCTGAAACTAATAACAACAAAATAACAAAACAATAAACATAAAAAGTAAAAAAATACAGAATAATAAAAAAATTAAAATTAAAAATAACAATATTGAAAAACAAAAAACAAAAAAAATCTTTTTATCTTTTTAAATGTTTTCTAATTTTATATTTGGTTTTTCAATTTTAAAACAAACACACAAAAGAAAACAAAAAAATTTAGAAAAAAACTTTAAACATATTAGAAAAATAAACAAACATTTTCATGCATTGCACACTCCCCCTCAAATACAGCATATTAGACTATACTAACTTTACAAACTCCCCCTAAAATCATGAATTCTACCCTTTTTCTCCCCCTCAAACATTGCATGCAATACCAAGTAAAACACATCAATGTTTGATATAGAAAATGAACATAGAATCCATGGCATTAAAGCATTTAAGTTTGTAAATCAAGCATTCCCAACTTGGTTTTCAGAAAATTGAACCTGTTTTCATCCAAAGGCTTAGTGAAAAGGTCTGCAAGTTGGTAGTCTGTTGGGACAAAATAGAGTTCGATGTTACCTTTCTCGACATGATCTTTAAGAAAATGGTACCGAACATCTATGTGCTTGGTCTTTGTGTGCTGTACAGGATTGCAAGAAATGGCAATAGCACTCTTTGAGTCACAGTAAATGGGAATTCTGTTGAATTGGAATCCATAATCAGTCAACTGTGTCTTCATCCAAAGAACCTGTGAACAACAACTTGCTGCAGCAACGTATTCAGCTTCTGCAGTAGATGTGGATACACAATTCTGTTTCTTTGAAGACCAACTGACCAATCTATCCCCTAGAAACTGTACACTCCCAGATGTACTCTTTCGATCAAGCTTACAACCTGCATGGTCAGCATCCGAATATGCAATTAACTGAAATCCGGTATCCCTTGGATACCAGAGACCAAGGTTCACTGTGCCTTTCAGGTATCGGAAGATCCGTTTAACGGCTTGGAAATGACTTTCCTTGGGATTGGCCTGGTACCTGGCACACATGCATGTGGCGAACATAATATCCGGGCGACTTGCAGTCAAATACATGAGTGACCCTATCATACTGCGATATTTCTTTTGATCAAAAGATTTTCCATTTAAGTCAGCATTTATCTTTGTCCGAGCTTCCATGGGTGTTCCAATTGTTTGACAATCCATCATATCAAACTTTTTCAACATGTCAAGAATGTACTTAGATTGACAAATAAAAGTACCATTTGACAACTGTTTTACTTGTAGACCAAGGAAAAAATTTAATTCACCCATCATGCTCATTTCAAATTTCTTGATCATTAAAGCAGAGAAATTTTTGCAGTATTTAGGGTTAGTTGACCCGAAAATTATGTCGTCAACATAAATCTGGATTAGAATGATGTCACTTCCTTGTCGTTTTATAAACAAGGTAGTGTCAATCGAACCTTTACTAAAACCAGATTTCATAAGATAAGAAGATAGAGCATCATACCATGCACGAGGCGCTTGTTTCAGACCATATAATGCCTTGTCTAACCTGTAAACATATTCTGGATGTTTGGAACTCACAAAACCTTCTGGTTGTTCAACGTACACTTCTTCTTTGAGTATTCCATTCAAGAAGGCAGTTTTAACATCCATCTGGTAGACTGTGAAGTTCTTGTAGGCAGCATAGGCAAGAAACATCCGAATGGCCTCAATTCGTGCAACTGGTGCGAATGTCTCATCATAGTCAATTCCATCTTGTTGGCAATATCCCTTTGCAACCAATCGTGCTTTGTTGCGTACAACTACTCCATTTTCATCCTTTTTATTCTTGAAGATCCACTTGGTTTTAATTGGCTCCTTGTTCTTGTAAGGATTTGGAACCAATTTCCACACCTCAAGTCTTTCAAATTGATTCAGTTCCTCTTGCATCGCTTTCACCCAATCTGGACAACTTAGAGCTTCATTCACTGTTTTTGGTTCAACAATGCTTAGAAAATTCACAAACAGACATTCATTCACGGAAGCAGATCTTGTCTGAACTCCAGTTGTTGGATTTCCAATGACTTGAGAAATCGGATGAGCTCTTGTTTCAGACCATATAATGCCTTGTCTAACCTGTAAACATATTCTGGATGTTTGGAACTCACAAAACCTTCTGGTTGTTCAACGTACACTGTGCCTTTCAGGTATCGGAAGATCCGTTTAACGGCTTGGAAATGACTTTCCTTGGGATTGGCCTGGTACCTGGCACACATGCATGTGGCGAACATAATATCCGGGCGACTTGCAGTCAAATACATGAGTGACCCTATCATACTGCGATATTTCTTTTGATCAAAAGATTTTCCATTTAAGTCAGCATTTATCTTTGTCCGAGCTTCCATGGGTGTTCCAATTGTTTGACAATCCATCATATCAAACTTTTTCAACATGTCAAGAATGTACTTAGATTGACAAATAAAAGTACCATTTGACAACTGTTTTACTTGTAGACCAAGGAAAAAATTTAATTCACCCATCATGCTCATTTCAAATTTCTTGATCATTAAAGCAGAGAAATTTTTGCAGTATTTAGGGTTAGTTGACCCGAAAATTATGTCGTCAACATAAATCTGGATTAGAATGATGTCACTTCCTTGTCGTTTTATAAACAAGGTAGTGTCAATCGAACCTTTACTAAAACCAGATTTCATAAGATAAGAAGATAGAGCATCATACCATGCACGAGGCGCTTGTTTCAGACCATATAATGCCTTGTCTAACCTGTAAACATATTCTGGATGTTTGGAACTCACAAAACCTTCTGGTTGTTCAACGTACACTTCTTCTTTGAGTATTCCATTCAAGAAGGCAGTTTTAACATCCATCTGGTAGACTGTGAAGTTCTTGTAGGCAGCATAGGCAAGAAACATCCGAATGGCCTCAATTCGTGCAACTGGTGCGAATGTCTCATCATAGTCAATTCCATCTTGTTGGCAATATCCCTTTGCAACCAATCGTGCTTTGTTGCGTACAACTACTCCATTTTCATCCTTTTTATTCTTGAAGATCCACTTGGTTTTAATTGGCTCCTTGTTCTTGTAAGGATTTGGAACCAATTTCCACACCTCAAGTCTTTCAAATTGATTCAGTTCCTCTTGCATCGCTTTCACCCAATCTGGACAACTTAGAGCTTCATTCACTGTTTTTGGTTCAACAATGCTTAGAAAATTCACAAACAGACATTCATTCACGGAAGCAGATCTTGTCTGAACTCCAGTTGTTGGATTTCCAATGACTTGAGAAATCGGATGAGCTCTTGTCCATTTTGTTGTATGAGGAATTGGGTCAATTGGATCACCAGATTCTTCAGAATCAATAAAATCAGGAGTATGTTGTGCTGTCAATTGTTCAAGTGAAGTAGCAATTGGTTCAACAAAGTTATCTTGATCATAATCTGCTGGATTGGTCGATGGATTTGTCACTTGAGAAATAACATGAGGTTGAGTATGCAACTCTGAATAATCAGTAGGTGGAGGAGAATCAGATGATGAACTAACATCTGATGATTGTGATGGTGAAGACTCATTTGGATCCATCTCTTTCGAATTTGAACTTGATGGTTCATTTGAATTCTCATCAGATTCAGACACTTTCTTAGGAACGTGGTAAAATTCTTCAAACAAGATATCCAAATCTTGTGAAGTCGGAGTCGAGAATGATTTGACATTTGATGCAGTCTTATCTGTGGAAGCTTGTGGACATTGAAGTTCGGGTCTTGAACTGTGTTGTTCAAGAACCATTCCTGAGAGTTCATCAAATCTAACATTCATACTTTCGTCAATTCTCTTGGTTCTTCGGTTATATACTCGATATGCAATCGATTCTCTCGAATAACCGATGAAATATGCCTCATCGCCTTTTGGTTCAAATTTGCCCAGATTATCTCGATCATTAAGAACATAACATACACATCCAAAAATGTGCAAGAAGTTCACATTGGGCTTTCTTTTGTTGATCACCTCATACGGAGTTTTATCAAACCTCTTGTTTATAATTGATCTGTTTTGTGTAAAACAAGCAGTAGCAACAGCTTCCGCCCATAGATTCGGTGGCAACTTCGAATAGGCAAGCATTGTTCTAGCTGCTTCAACAAGAGTTCGATTTCGACGTTCAACTACTCCATTCTGTTGAGGTGTTCTGACAGCGGAAAATTGGTGTGTTATACCCATGGACTTGAAGAAAGAATCAATTGTTGAATTCTTGAATTCAGTGCCATTGTCTGAGCGAACAATTCTAACAGATGATTTGAGATTGACTTGGGTCTTCTTGATGAAATCAATAATCACTTGCGGAGTTTCACTCTTTGCATGAAGAAAGAATACCCAAGTATAACGAGAATAATCATCTACAATCACTAGAATGTATCGCTTCCCATGGATACTTTGAACCTTCATTGGGCCACACAAATCCATATGAATAAGGTGCAAAGGACCTTCTGTACGTAGATGCTTCTTTGGTTTGTGTGAAGCTTTCTTCATCTTGCCAATTGCACAAGCTGGACAAACATGTTCACTTTCATACTTGTAGTCTGGAAGACCTTCAACAAGTTGTTTATCCACGAGTGTATTAATTGTTTGAAAATTAAGATGAGAAAGACGGCGATGCCATAACCAAGAGTTTTGTGCTGTTGCTTTCGAAAGAAGGCAAATATCTGAAGAATTGGATGGGATGTTGTTGAGATCAATTGTGAACAGATTATTATCTCTTGTTCCAGTCAGAATATCCACACCATCTTCTGTCTGCACTTTGCATTCATATCTCCTGAATAACACTTGAAGATCATTGTCACAAAATTGACCAACACTAAAGAGATTGTGTCCAAGTCCTTCAACGTAGGAAACTCTCTTTATAGTGACTCCATTTTTGACAATGTCTCCATAACCAAGAATAGGAGCGATATGATCGTTTCCGAATCTGACAGTTCCCATAAACTTTTCAACAAAATTCGAAAGAATTGATTTGGTTCCAGTCATATGGCGAGAACATCCCGAGTCGACATACCAAACACAAATGAGAAATTCCTGCAAGGACAGGGAATATGGTTTAGGTACCCATGTAGATTGGGTCCTTGCAGGTTAGGTGGATAACATGCAAGTACACATTAAAAATTAAGCAATATAACACACAAATAAACAATTTATTCAAATGACAAACAAGCACACACAAATGTTCAAAATACAAATACGACATACACACAAACAAAATGTAAAATGTTAAACACATGTTTTGATACAAGCAGGACTAGTCCTAGATGTAGAAGCATTATCTAATGAAGTTGATCTACGGACAATCCACACTTGTTTGACTTTTACAGGTTTTCCATCAAGCTGAACTTTACTAGAAGCATTCAAAAATCTATCCTTAGGGATCCATCTACTGCTACTAGCTAAGCACACGTCACCTGAAACACGAACATGTTTTGAGTTAGCAAACAATTTGTCAACTTTGTTCTTAACAGGTTTCTTCTTGATGGGTTCTGTGGTCTTATTCACTTTCTTAATGTTATTAGGTGACAACCATCCATACTGGTCTTTGTATTTAGTCATGCCTGTAACAGTATCTCTAACCCTATGAAAAGTGCATGTAGGATTCTTCTGAGAGTACCTAGGGAAACTAGAATACTTAACCTGCTGAGATTGTTTGTTACCTAACGAGAAAGTTTCTTTCTTAACAGTCTTCGGACCACTGTTTGGTTTGACTTCTTTTTGTGCCTTGGGTTCAGATTTGACCTTGTACATCTGTGTTTGCCTAGAAGTCTTTGATTTCATTGTGACATTGGGACCTTTCTTTGGTTTTGGACTTGAGATAGTCTTAGGTGATTGGGTGGTCTTGAGTTTTGAAACACACTTTGGTGATGGTTTGGTCTTTGTTTGTTGAATGGTCTTTGGTATTTGATTGGACTTTAGTTTTGAAACAATCTTGGGTATCTGGTTAGTCTTTGGTTTTGGACTTGAGATAGTCTTAGGTGATTGGGTGGTCTTGAGTTTTGAAACACACTTTGGTGATGGTTTGGTCTTTGTTTGTTGAATGGTCTTTGGTATTTGATTGGACTTTAGTTTTGAAACAATCTTGGGTATCTGGTTAGTCTTTGGTTTTGAGTCAGTCTTGGGTAATGGGTTGGTCTTTGGTCTTTGGAACTTATCGGATGAAGAATGTGAAGAGTATGACTTTGAAATCTTCTTTAGATTTAAATCAAGTTTTTCCTCCTTTTTGACAAAAAGTTTTTCAAATTCGGGTTCAAAATCATGATTATCTTCCAAAAATGTTGACATTTCATCAGTTTCCAACTTCACACTCAGTTCACTTTTCTTCATTGGACATGGACTTTTCTTGAATGGAATTGATGCTTTTTCGTTTTCTGTATGAAATTGAAGTGCTATTTTCTGAAATTCGAATTCAACTTTTAATTCATTGAGTTCCTTTAGCACATTTAATCTCATTTCTCTTTCTTTTTCAAACTTTAGTTTGAAAGCATCAATGTCATTCAAGTATGATAAAGTTCCTTCAGAAAATTTGGTGAAGGTCTCAATTTCAGAATTAATCGGAAAGAAACAATCATCAACATCATGACCATCATCTAAATCACCTTCAGTTTGAACAGAAACATGTACACCTACACACTCAGTTTGTACAGATTCATTCACAATTTCACAGACAGAGCATGCAGTTTGTGAAGTTTTCACATCATGACCATCATCTAAATCACCTTCAGTTTGAACAGAAACATGTACACCTACACACTCAGTTTGTACAGATTCATTCACAATTTCACAGACAGAGCATGCAGTTTGTGAAGTTTTCACATCATGACTCACAGACTTGCTTGGTAAAGTTGGTGTGGCCATGACCTCACAAACGGGACAATCGGGGTGATCACAATCATTTACATGATTCTTGGGTGGGTCATTGACATAGTGATTTTGAGTCTTCAAATTTTTTATTAAAGATTGCTTTTCCTCAAGAGACTGTTGTAAATCCTCTATCACCTTTTCCAAAACACTTTGTGGGACATAGGGTCTCAAGTTTTCAGCTTTTGGAATTGGAAAATTTTCTTCTAAAGGTTTTTCTTTAAAACACTCAAGAATTTCAGGGATTATGGCCTCATGAGTTTCTTTTTCGTCTTTTTCTTTCTCAATTTTATGTGAAGGGTGACTGAAAAAATCATATGAGTCGTCCATTAACGAATAGTTAAAATAGACTTTTGCACCCTTTTCTAAAAAATCTTCAGCCTCATAATCACTATTCGTTGGTCTCACGAATTGGTCGGTCATCCCACATCTCAAATACGATTCGATGTATAGTGGTGGGACTTCTTTTTGTGCTTCGAGCAAACATTTTGGATTGTTATAACCCAACCCTGATGTGAATATTGTTTCAGAATTTCTTGGCCTATTTAAAAAGATTTGTTGATATGAACGATTGATCTTATACAACTTTTCTTGATAAGTTTTGATTTCAGCTTTCAAGTCATCATTTTCTTTATCAAGTTTTTGTTTAAGAGAATCTTTTATACAACATTCATATTTTAGGTCAGAAATTTTGTTTTCAAATTCCGTCACATCAGGGATAGATTCTTTCATCTTGACATTCAACAACTCAATGTCTTCAGCCAAAGCATTTGCTCGGAACATTTCATTGGTCTTTTCCACTTGAAGTTGTCGGACAGTCTTGCTTAGTTCAAGAACTTTGGTCTCAAGTTCTTGTTTCTCAAGATGCAGTTTGGAGTTTTGAGTAAAAGAGACTGCAGATTTTTCAGATTTCAAATTCTCAATTTCTTTTTGAAGTGAATCAATTTTAATTTGAAAATCCTTTTCTTTGTCCTCCAAATCTTTCTTTAATTGCAAATTCTTTTTGAAGTGAATCAATTTTAATTTGAAAATCCTTTTCTTTGTCCTCCAAATCTTTCTTTAATTGCAAATTCTTTTTACTCAACTCCCTGCAGTCTTTTCTTGCAGTATCAGACATATCCATGTAATATTTTAAAACAGATTTGGGAAAAGAAATTACCTCATCCTCGACTTCAGAAGAGCTGTCTTCATCTTCCTCCAACTCCTTCGACTTCTTTATCTTCGTCATGAAGCACACGTTTGCTGCAAGCACGTCTGTCTCCTCATCTGAAAGATGTAACCACTTGTCATCCTCAGCAAGAAGAGCAATTCCGCTTTCCTCTTGTCTTGCCAGCAACAGTTTGTACTTGTAATATTCGGAGTTCTTCTGTCGAGGCTTGGTACAGTTGATTGCAAAATGTCCAGTCAAGCCACAGTTATAGCATTTTCTGTCATCTGATCTCTTGTCCATGACCTTCTTCTCAAACTTTTTCTGATTCTCAAACTTCTTCTCACCACCAGCAAAAACTTTCTTCTGTTCATACTTAGGAGCATCCGCATTTCTAGCATAAGAAGACACTGATGAAGTCCTAAGCTGATTGTTTGTTGGTTTCTTCTTGAAGAATTTCTTCTTGAAAGCCTTGGTGAAATAAGCGAGTTCTTTGTACATCTGTTTTTGGTTCTCATCCAGATCAGAATCACTCATATCACTCGAATCAGAATCAGTCTGAACTTCAATAAAGCTGTGTCTTGACATCCTTGAAGTTTTCTTTTCTGCAACCAAAGCCAATGGATCTGGTTGAACACTCTCTTCTTTCTTCTTCTGAATTCTCTTTACATCTTCTACATTCAGTTGAAGCTTCTCAAACAGTGTGTGAATGGTGAGCTTTGCAAAATCTGACTGTTGGTTGAGTTGTGTACCATACACTTGCCATTCTTCTTCCAAATTCTTGATGAATTTGATGTTGAGTTCCATATTGGTTCTCTTTACATCATTCTTTCTCAGCTCATTGATGACATTGCAGAATCTGATGTAAACTTCATTCAGTGGTTCACCTTTCTGTTGTTTGAATGTTTCATACATATTCAGAACAGTCGACAACCTGATGGTGTTTGATACATCAGATCCTTCCATCTGCTTTTCCACCTCATCCCATATGTCTTTTCCTGTTTCGTAGGAATCAACATTGCAGTAAATGTCATCTGGAAGTGCTTGGTAAAGAAAGGCAATTGCACTTTGGTCTGCCTCAACTCTGTTTCTTTGATCAGTGTTCCAACTTTCTTCAGGTAAAATTTCTCCATTCACTGGGTTCTTTGGGATTTCAGGACCTTCTTTGTATGATTTCCTGAGCAGTTTTCCATTCTTTTGCCTGTCTATCCAATTCAAAAATCTCTTCTTCCATTGAGGATACGATCCTCTGAATAAAACAGGTGGTCTTCCTTCAGAACCAAGAGCTAGAGCTTCCCTTGATGCCATATCAATCAATTAAAAGTCTTTGGAAAAAACTTGAGAAATTTTCAAATTCAACTAAATGCAGAGCTTAAACCTCTGCAAATAGAACAAGTGAGAATTTTGAAAATTTTGAAAATTGTGATTTTCTTTCCCAGACGAAGAATATCGATGAAAAATGGTTTTGAGAAATTTTCTTGAAAAATTTTGATTTGAGATTCTTAAAAACAACTAAATGCCGAGCTAAATGCTCTGCAAATAGTATAAGTGACACAAGAACATAAAAACAACTGAATGCCAAGCAATTATCTCTGCAAACAGTACATTTTAGCAAGTCTCTTGATCGAAGACACAAATTCAACTAAATGCCGAGCCAATATCTCTGCAAATAGTACAAATTGAACTTGTCCTTAGTCACCACAATCAAAAACACTTGTTTGCCGAGCTAAGTCTTCTGCAAACAATGCAATTAGCACCAGTCCCAAATCAAGAAATCTCAAAACAACTAAATGCCGAGCAACTAGCTCTGCAAATAGTACAAATTGAACTTGTCCTTAGTCACCACAATCAAAAACACTTGTTTGCCGAGCTAAGTCTTCTGCAAACAATGCAATTAGCACCAGTCCCAAATCAAGAAATCTCAAAACAACTAAATGCCGAGCAATAGCTCTGCAAATAGAACAAGTGAACTTCTCACTTAACCAACTTTCTTGAAAATAGCTATTTGCCGAACTTAAAGTTCTGCAACTAGAGTAAGTGAACTTCCAGTACTTAGCCAAATTCTGAAATACGTATTTGCCGAGCAAAATGCTCTGCAAATAGTTCAAGTAAGAACCACTTTTTAGCCAACGACTTCTGCAAATGCTAGTAACCACAACACGACAAAATAGTCGGTTAGGTTATCTTCTTTGTTCAACCAAACCTCTATTTGCAGAGAAGACTTAAAATCTTCGATATCTTCTTCATTTTTGCGAATTAGAACTCGAATTGTATATCAAAATCTTCAGAAAATCAATGCGCACATATCCTGAAACAAATTAGATGCTAATTTCACCTGCTACTCAAACCCTCACAAACATGCGATTTGTAGAGCTCGATCAAAAGTGACTCAAATGTTGAAATTAGCTTCTGAAATTGATGGCGAAGGAAGATAAACTAATTGTAAATCGAACGGTGAACAAAATTTAATCAAAACACACTTAATTTGCAGGAATCACTGAAACAGTGAGCTCTGCAAATGGACTTTTCAGAAAAACAACACAAATTCAGAATTAAGCACAAATTAAGCTTGTAGTAAGCTTATAGATCGTTCAGCAACTCTGATTGTGCTCTGATACCAATTGTAGAGATTAGAATTCGAGCTTTTAGTGTGTGTTTAAGTGAGTGTTAATGGCGGTTTCTAGAGAGAGAGTAGAGAGAGATTCAGTGAAAGATTAGATTGTATTATGTGTTCAAAGGTTTTCAACTTACATTATGGAGGGGGTTTATATACTTCTATACATTTTACACTATGCCCCCTTCCATACTTACAACTTTACATTCTAAGTACAAAGTAACATAAAGTGTACAAATCACCTACTACATTTATATATCTAACAAAACATCTTTTGGTGAAACAACTGACTGATGAACTTGGTCAGTTTCACCAAAATTTATTGGAATGACTGGAGAGATATCAAGGCTTGGTCTCTTGTTGATTGCTTCAGTTGATTCGTCGAATGTGACATGAATTGTCTCATGAACCTTTTGGAGTCTATAATTATAAACTCTAAAGGCCTTTCGAATATCTGAATAGCCTAAAAATACCCTTCATCAGCTTTTGCATCAAACTTTCCAAGCTGACTGGAATCGTTTAAAATATAAACTGGACAACCAAATACATGAAAATATCCATTATTTGGTTTACGATTCCTGAGTACTTCATAGGCAGTCTTCTTATGTCTCTTGATGTAGACTGACCGGTTTTGGGTGTGACAAGCAGTTGCAACTGCCTCAGCCCAAAAACTGGTGGGAAGACCGGATTCAGATAGCATACTTCTGGCTGCTTCTATCAGTGTGCGATTCTTTCTTTCCACAACTCCATTCTGTTCTGGAGAGCGAGCTTATGAGAAGTTTTGAGAGATGTCAGTGTCATTGCAAAATGTTTCAAGTACTTTATTTTGAAATTCAGTACCATTATCACTTCGCAACTGACAGACTTTTCGAGTATACTTGAGTTCAATTCTTTTGATGAGAGATGATTTCAGCAGGTGCATCACTTTTGGATCTGAGGAATACCACCCAGCAATATCTGGTGAATTCATCAACCACAACTAGAGTGTACTTCTTTCCAGCTCTAGTTTGAACATTCACTGGACCAAAAAGATCCATATGTAGCATGTGAAGAGGTTCAGTGATGCTAAAGTTTTGCCTAGTTTTGAAACTGGCCCTTTTCTGCTTGCCCATCTCACACCCTGGACATGGCTTTTCTTTATTGAAAGAAATCTGAGGTATCCCATCAACCAGTTGTTTGCGAGACAACTTGTTAATATTTTAAAATTAAGATGGGATAATCTTTTATGCCACAGCCAGTTGGTGTCCTCATCAGCTTTGGTATAGAAGCACTGCTCTTTTGGAACAGGTTCCATATCCATGATGTACACATTTCCTTTTCTTGGTGCAACCATCACCACTTTCCAATCCTTGTTAAATATGGTGCCTTGTGCAATATCGAACAATACTCTGAATCCATCATCGCAAAGTTGGCTGACACTGATCAGGTTGTATTTCAAACCATTCACAAATGCAACTCTTTTGAATTCGACCTGTCCGTTATTGAGCACACCATATCCTTCAGTCTTTCCACTTTTATCATTACCAAACGTCACTGCCGGTCCATCTTGGACAGTGAACTCTTCAAGCAGGGGCTTACATCCGGTCATAGTCCGGCCAGCAGCGCTGTCCAGATACCAGATATTCTTCTTTCGATCGCCCTGCACACCCACAAAAATCATCAGTTATTTTTGTGAACCCATCTTTTCTTGATGGTTTCACTGGACTTCTCTACAGAAGTCACAGTTGATTGTTGTGGAGGTAAACTGAGACTACATCTGGATCTTTTTCACCAGATCCAGGTGCAGGAGTAAAAACGATTGGTATTTGATACCTGCTCCCCTTTTCTTATCAGATTTTGTTCCAGATGGAACATTCTTTTGTTTTGGTTTTGAGGGGGGTTTAATATTTTGTTTTAAAACTGGAGGTGATAACCTCCTTCCAGATTTTTAATCCGGGCAGTACAACTCTGAACCTGTCGAGACAAAAATTGGAGTTGACTTTCCAGTTTAAACAAAATATTGTTTTCATCAGGCTGCTGAACCTTGGACCTTGTTTCAGCTGGAGTTTTAGTCTTTTGGGTCTTGGGCTCCTTAGACTTCTGAGGTAAAGGCTTGTTACCAGTGGCCTTTTTAACTGGATTAACTACTTTAATAAACGAAAACTTTGGGCCTAATTGTGTTCGTTTATCTGTAAATTGGGCCAGTTATAATGTCATAATTGGATTTCTAGAATTAAGTCCCATGATTACAAGACCGTGATATTGGCCCATACGTGTTATAAAAATTATATTATAGAAAATGATTGAGTAACTGTAGTAACAGGGAAAACGTATATACAAAACCTTAAGTATAATGTATGGTAAACAGTGTCGGTGGCACAGTGTCGGTGGTTATCTAATAATTCCATTAATAGGACAAAGCCGACATACTTTATGGAAAGTAGGAATACTCGTGAAATTGTCACAAGCTATATTTGATTATTAGTTGAATAATGTTACTAGTAGACATCCGACAAAACTTTTATGAATATATATGTAAAACGTTGCTTTTTCGATCGATTCTTTCTCGGTTTGGCTTGAAACTTGCTAGAACGTAATAACTAGATTTAAGATACCTTAATATGGTTTTAAATTTCACAAAATAACACTTAAAAATTTTATAAAAATGCAGCCCCCAAATAGTGAAAATGTCAACTTCAATATAG
>CM067167.1:42465664-42482439 GCA_034093135.1 Erigeron breviscapus | reverse complement strand
TGATATATCACAAATCAAAGAAAAGTTAAGAGTGGCCCGAGAACGACAATTGAAATATGCTAATGTTAGACGACGACCCCTCGAATTTGAAATTGGTGATTATGTTTTATTGAAAGTATCCCCGTGGAAAGGTGTGGTTCGTTTTGTGAAACGTGGCAAGTTGGGGCCACGGTACATTGGCCCGTTCAAGATCTTGGAGCGTATTGGTCCGGTAGCTTATCGATTAGAACTTCCTCAAAATTTGAGTGGAGTTCATAATGTTTTTCCATGTTTGTAATCTTAGGAAGTGTTTGACCGATCCAACACTTCACGTACCCCTCGAAGAAATCCGTGTTGATAAAACGTTGAAGTTTGTGGAAGAACCAATAGAAATCCTAGATCGACAAACTAGAAAACTAAAGAATACCCGATATACGATTGTCAAAGTGAGATGGCAAGCTAAACGTGGACCCGAGTTTACTTGGGAACGTGAGGACCACATGAAGTCTAAATACCCACACTTGTTTAGTAATTAGTGATTGTTGAATTTCGGGACGAAATTCTTTAACGGGGGAAGAATGTAACATTCATGATTTTTACCATTTGACTGTGCATGTAATTTGATTAACTATTTCAATAAACGGAAATTTGGACATAATTGTGTACATTTATCTGTAAATTGGGCCAATTATAATGTCATATTTGAACTTCTAGAATTAGGGCCATATTAGCAGACTATGAAATTGGCCCAGTACATGTTATGGAAATTATATGATAGATGATAATTGAGTAACTGGTAACAGGAAAAACGTATATACGAAACCTTAAGTATAATGTACGGTTCCAACAGTGTCGGTGGAACAGTGTCGGTGAAACAGTGTCGGTGGAACAGTGTCGGTGGCTAGATGATAATTCCATTAATAGGACAAAAACCGACACAACCTTTATATTATATGAAATGATTTATCCATATTATGGATTTATAATAATTTATAAAAGTTGTACGCTCGTGAGTATTTTTGTTTGTGTTATTAATTTCGGAATCAATTAACTAGCTAGATATATTGTACAATTACCATAAATACTAGTAAAATAAATATGCAATTGTGTACTTAAATTAGATAACTAATAAATATATAAATACATGTAATTGATTTATAACCACATAGATAAAAGTAATTATACTTATATAAACTAGTTACTACACTTAATTACACAAATAATAATCAAGAATCAAAGTTTAGAGTCAACCAAAGTCAATTAGTCAAGTCAAGCTTGTGTTCTTGACATAAACCCCACACAAACTAACCAAGACTTGGATTATAGCTTGTAATCATGCAATGAACATGTTTCTACTGAATTCTAGTTTGTTTTAAGGCCAAAGTTTCAGCCATTACACTCAAGGATGAGTTGTAAACACATGATGAACACCTCATGGCCAAGGTGTGTGTTCTTGGCACTTAGTTGCAACTCTTGGGCTATATAAGCAAGCATTTGATGATCATTCTATCATCCATCTCTGCTCTTTCCTCTCTCTTTCACATTCATAACACAAAACAATCAAGTCCATAAAGTCTTGGGTTCATCACTTGAAGTTTCAAGTTGAATTTAAGGACTCTATAGGACTGAAATTTCAGTCATCTTGCAAACATCATAGAAGATTCATCTGGACGAATTAGGAGACGTATCTTATATTTTTGGAAAGGTCCAAGTGTCAGTAAAATTTGATAAGAACGAAGTTTCTTCTGGTTTTGCTCAGAAGAGTGCCAAAAACGACGATTTTCAGAACTGGTCTAATTTCTGACGAGGCTACAGGTTTGTTTTTGTAAAAATCATAACTCTTTTATTAAAGCTCTTCAAGAGCCAAACCTTACATTTTTGAAAAGTGCCTTTGAGTGCCCAACAAATGTCTAGAACTAAGTTTTGTTGTATCTGGTCTTCCTGACTTCCCAAAGTCGTTGTCAAGTAGATGGCGCAAAGCTGGGAACATGCTGAAATTTCCTTATTTTGCACTTAGGCTTTGTGGTAGCTTATAAGTTGATCTTATACTAGTTCTAGGTACCCGGTAGTACATTTTGAGCATAGTAAAGTACTTTGCAAAGTGTTTTGAGCTGTACTAAGATTAACTTGTCACGAGGATTATCTGCTGTTCTGATTTGCCACTACAACTAAGGTGAGTTTCGTAAACCCTCCCTACTCAATTGAGATTCGGGCTGAAAAGTGTACATGTATGTTTGATTTATTATTTGATTTAACGTATTGACTTGTTGCTCGGTTAATTATGCTTTCATTTATGAATACTTGTTGTTAAACGATTGTCGGTTGATTCACTTTGTCATGATATGGACGAGATGTTAATTGCTTATTTGTTGATTGTTGATGTGATTACTTGTGGTTTAAATGGCGCATTGTTTATCATGTGAGTCGCAACGGGTTACGATATATGGCGCATTGTTTATCATGTGAGTCGCAACGGGTTAACGATATATGGCGCATTGTTTATCATGTAAGTCGTAACGGTTTAATGGCGCATTGTTTGACAAGTAAGGCGTAACGGTTTATGTATAATGATATTGTACTTGATATGTTGATTGTATTGATTTGTGCTAATGTGAAACCTTTTTAGGGTTTCTTTGGACATGATTAGATATTCTAATCCTCGCTTATCGTTAACGGTTGTTATCCCGACATACTACTTTTTTTCTGTTACTTGTCCCTACGAACTCACCAACTTTATGTTGACGCATTTTAGTACACTTTTCAGGTAATCAGGTTAATCAGAGACAAAATGGATGATTATGTGCTTGCATTGCTAAGATTGGACTTGCTTTGGACTTTCTGGATCCGTGATCCTTATTTCCTTTAACGAGTTATGCTTAGGATCAACTACTATCATTTAAACATTTCCATTTAATATTGATTGAGTGTGTATCTTTGATAGATGTTGATTATTGTATACATTTGAGTGAGTTTGTGGATTGTTTCAATCCTATGAATGCATATAGTTTGACTCTACATAATTTCCATGTCGTGCTGTGCTTTTCTAAGTGATACCCCATGATTCCGCCTTGTTGGGGTGTTACACATAAACCTCCTTTCAATTTTTTTCCAAAAAAACCTTAAATATATTTATAAAATCAAGAAAGTATACATATACAACAACATTTCATATATTTTTTTAATAAAAAACAATAGTTAATTTATTATGCATTTAATTGATATTTTTATGAACCAAGCACCATCAATGATAAAAGGAATACTCATTATATTCTTAGTATTCTTTATCTTACCCATTAACATTGTTTGATTTGAACCAAGCACCCCCTTAATTGTATGTTCTCTCGAGTATATATTCTATTCCACCAACTTTGAGATATAGGTAGTCCTTCTATGAGGACTTGGCTTGGGTATACTCAGGTTCAAGTCTGAGGGGGCAGGGTTTACCCCTATTAATCGTCGTGCCTTTCGGGCGGATTAGTAGGGGGTTTTCCCCTCATTGGGTATTTGAAATAGGCATTTCTACTTCAAGTGAGCTCTCTAGCGCGGACCCGGTTAGGACAACGTATGCTAGACCTCTCGCTGTCGAATCGCGACATGAAGTTTCAAGCGAAATTCACCTTTCAAAAAAAAAGAAGGTAAAACTTACTTTTATCTTCATATCCAACCGAGCTTGTAAAAACACTTAAAATATTTAGACTTTGTTCAATATGTAAAATTAAAGACATAGAAGGGAATGAAAAAATGATTGAAAAACGCACGTGTATTCGATTTATCTGAGTTGTGAAATCATTTACTCAGACGATGTATGATTGATAGATGGTCTGAAAAGCAGCCCGTGACAAACTTTTCATAATTAATTCACCATCTTATTCTTATGTTATCTGTAGACTGTATCCTCCATGATACCTTTTTCTCTATATTTAAATATCAAGATACATAAATGAGAAGAAGTTATTTTAGGACCACTCTTTATTTTAGGACCATGTGTAAATTATAATTTACACATCATCATCATCATCTCCGACCACCACCATGGTGATCCTCCGGTGACGGCGACCACCGCCACCACGACTTACACATGTGTAAGTTAACTTACACATTTAACTTACACATGTGTAAGTCGTGGTGGGTGGTCGCCGTCGCCGGGGGATCATGGTGGTGGTCGGAGATGATCATGGTGGTGGTGATGGTGGTCGGTGATGATGATGATGATGAGTAAGTTACAATTTACACATGGTCCTAATGGTCCTTAAATAAGGAATGGTCCTAAAATAACCCACCCACATAAATGATGTTTAAATTTAATTTGTTAAACAAACAATGACAAGATATATAAAAGAAAGTAACCAAATTAATTCGAGATTTTCTGAAACAATGCGTTGTGATAAATGTCTTTTTGCTTGTAAATGTTAACTCTACTGTGGGCGGTTTAGATGATTAAGTTGATACGAGTTTGTGTGTCTTGCCTAATGGGCTTTCATGGTTGGTTTTTTTACAAACATCTTTGATTGATCCATTATATAGTGTTCCTTTGAAGGACAAATATCTAAAAGACAACTATAGATAATTGCCAATTACTTGCCTAATCATAGGAATTGAAAAGAGATGAGGGAGACAGCTTTAAGATGAAATTTGTTGAATTTATGCCAAAGTATGAAAGTATCCAGAAATTAAACCTCATACATAAAGCTAATAACATGACCATATTTTGGAACGAACTTTAGATGTTGTGGCTCATTTGGGAGGTTTAGAATGAACACATTGATGTGGTATTTTTTCTTGTCAAAGATAATGTAACAAGTAGGATTGTATAAAGTGGAAAACCTCTTGCTTTTGAGACATAGATTAAAAATTCGATTCTCAAACCTTATAAAATGATCAAAAGTTTATCTAGAAGCATCACTCTCACTTCTTCATATCTCGTTTGAAGACTGATTAAATACGATTTTTACTATACATATATGAAATATGCTAAATGAAGTCTTAAAGGTTTCATTTAACGTGCATAAAAAGATTGTACATTTCATATCAAAATCTCACCCTCTGAATTTTATGATAAGTGTACAACTCTTTAATGCATCTTAACGAAAACTCTTAAGGCTTTGTTTAGTAAAACCCTACATTTATGGATGTCAATGATGTTGTTTGACATCCACAATTGTTTTTTAGACCTTATCCTTTGAAAATATTATCGCCATTATTTTCTAGCTGCAGTTAATACTTTATTTTCTATTTATTTTTTTAACAAGTGAATTTTACCTCAGACGCGTATGATGTGTGCTAATCGCACAACGAAAGGGTCCCGCACTAAGCGGATCTTAAATAGCCTTTATTTTCTATTTAATTTCATTTTTTATGCTTTATTTTCTTTACTTCGTATCAAGTATCAACAAGAACGAAAAGGTGGAATGGATAGCCAACCCCACACATGATAATAGAAGGTAGAAAATGGGTACAATGATGGAGCCTAGATTTACTTTGTAAGCCCTCAAATTTCTCATTGATTGTACCCTAACCTACTTTTTTGACAACATATTATTAAAAGATTAAAGGATAACAGTTAAAGTTAGGGGCAAACGTTCTTTCACATTGGATTTTTCAATATCAAGTCCAAGTCCCATGTGTTGCCTTTCACCTTTGTTAGATTCTTACTGTTTTTCAATCATAGAAAAGGTAGTATTCTACTATTCTTCATAAAAGTTGTTTTCCCTTTGTTTATACGAATGATTTAACAGATCAAATATATTCTCAACTTGAATAAACTACGGGCACATTCATGATAATATTTATAAAAAAAATTAAAGCAATTATAAAAACTCTATTTACGTAATGATAAGTACTTTCGCAAAAAAAAAAAACAACTATGATGAATTTGTCGAATTTTAATTTAGTGTATTTCTCAAAAGTGTATTAAAAAAGGTGTAAATAGACCATATAATGCCGTTCCAAAAAAGAATAGACCATAAAATTTGACAATTTCAATACAATGTTACTATGTTCAAATTTTACATCAAAATGTACACATGTGATGGTGTATGTATCAAAATAAATGTTCACTACCGATCAAAAATCATTTAGGTTGTAGATATGATATATTATTGGTGGAACACTATAATAGTTACATATTTTTTAAGCCGTGTGGTTCTTGTATGGAAAAATATTTTCGAGATGGACGGAATATCTTTTTCACTTATCCTAAATAATATAATATTGAGATCAATATGATATGTATTTTACATCATCGGACTAGAGAATTGCATAAAGAACAGTAACTAGTCAATCATCACATTTTTAAGAGCAAAATTTGATATATAGAAATCAAATTTTATGAACAAAACCAACCCCCTATCCAAACATTAACTATTTTGGTTATAGATATAGGCCATAGAGATGAGGCGATATCCAAAAATTAATGGATAATAATATCACTTGGTGCATATTTAATTTAATAGCAATACTCCACTAAATGTTATAATTACTTTTTTTTGAGAGAGAGAGGCTAAAAGCCTAAAATAATGTACCTTCAAGAAAATGCATACATAAATGATGTTCTTCGTACATCAAAAGAATTATATATGTGTTTGATCCAACTTATTCAATTTCCTGTTACTTGCATATCTTTATATATTCTAAAAGACAACTGACCTAATAGTTTATTAACCAATCATAGCTCTCGATTTTATCAAATTGGAATTTGATGATGTCATTATTAATTTAACTATAGATTAAAAATCTTAATAATCATTTTCCAAATATATTAGTATATTATATTAATATAAATATTTGTAGAAAAAATCTCACTAATTTACAATTTTTTATTTTCCATCAATAATTTACACTTTTTACCCTCACTAAATACTTAATTTATAATTATTACAATTTGTAGTTATCAACTTGAGAATTTTGTTTTAGATTTTCATCATTTAATTAATTAAAAAAAATTCAACATTTTATTTCTAATTTTTTTTCCATAAAATCTTTTAATATACTAAAAGGCATTTCAAAAACTTATTGACCAATCACAAATTTACACCTTTTGACCAATCACAAAGTTGACTTTTGTTTTCAATTTTGACTTTAATTTACACTTTTTTGTTTTCAATCACAAATTTATATTTTTAACCATTAATTACAATATAATAGATAAAGAATAATAGCTAATATATATCTTAATTATACGTTCTATCATATAAATATAAGTTAATTACTAAAAAATAAATAAAATTTGCTATAAATATATTAAGATTTTAAAAGATTGTACTATTATCCTTTTTTTGAAGTTTTTTTTAGTAATTGTCATGACACATATACGAAAAATAAAGCATGTAAAAATATAATCTTTATAGGCAGCGTTGCAGGGTCGTTAGCTTGTGAGGAATAATTTCTCGATAGGAGTAAAGGGTTCCTAGACATTTACCTTTTTTTTATTCTAATTGAAATATTTGGAATATGTTTCATCTAAAAATAAGATATTACTTTTAAAAGTGTAAAATAAGAATGTAATATCACCTTGTGTAACAATAAATCAAATAAAATGATAGTGACCTATTATGATTTTTTAATATTCAAATATCGCTAAGTATGTCACAATCTACAACTTTGATGGACATATTATGATTTTGTAATATTCAAATATCGTTATGTATATCACAGTAAACAGCTTCGATGAACATATTTTTAAAAATATTTCACTGTAAAACTCAAAGTTTTATAATATAGATCAATTTTTATTATTAAAATTGTAAACTAAATTTTAAATTATAATAAACTAACATCTAATATTGATAAAGTTGTAAGCCCGTGTATTAGACACGGGCCTAAAATCTAGTAATAATACAAAATTACAAATATAGTATTTTTTAAAAATAACTAAAAGAGATATTAAAGTTAGTTATTTATTCAATGTATGATGTCGACACCTTAACATTCAAATAAATAACATTCGAATTTGTGTTAAATAACAAGAAAGATGGGGGATATGATATGAGTTGATGGGGGTGGGACATGAAGTAGAATGCATGTGTGTTATTATATGACAAATCTTGGAGACAAAAATTAGTAGGGTCTTCTTTTTTTAACGTTGTGTGATTATTTGTGAAGACTAGGTTTTGTATTCTTTCACACAATCATCTACCTAACGTTAAAAATCATAGTCTTACTTACCTGTAAAGCACATTGCACAATCAAATCTACACTTATTTCAATCAACGCCGAAATCGGTTAGCCAAAGTGACTTTTCTCTAGTGGTGTCGACGTGATCCGGTGATTGAAAATAGTGGGTTGTAAATTGTAATTTCACTTGAAAACAAATATGTGTATAAGTTATGATTGTGATCTTATAAGTTAAAACTAATGATAATAATAATTTGAAACCATATTCACTTTGATAGTAAAAGTTTGTTTGGTTTATATATAAGTGATTAATAAACTTTAATTATACATGTTATCAAATATGACTATGGGCCTGTTTGTTTTTTTAACTATTAAGTGACTGAATTGATAAAGTGATTGAATGGATAAATAATGTCTGTATGGATTAAGTCATTTCAGTTATTTTTTGTTTATTAAATAAAAAAACAAACAGTTTTAATGACTTGATGAATTAAGTGTTTTTGATTAAGTCACGACTTATTTATTAAGTCTATTATCAAACACCACCTATGTGTCATTGTAGATGGATTTGTGGTACCAGTATTTTTTATTTTTGTTATTTTTCCGGTGTTGATCGTGAAAAATATTAAAAGAAGATATCGGTCTCGGTCTCACTTGGAATTCGGTGGACGGGATCGAAATATAGGAAATTCTGTTCATTCCAACTAATTAAAACCCTTGAAATTAACCATCTTTTCAATAAAAATGAAGGTTTTTGACATAAATACGAGAGACTTTTAAAACATTCAAAAAAAGCACTCTGTTGCCAAGTTGAAAGAATGTAAAGCAATGAAGAGTGGAGACAATTCCAATGTGTAACCCCCACATAATCATCAAAAAACAAACATAGGATTATCATGCTAATTTGTTTTTTGGTTCAACGATGAATAGGGACCATTTGGTTCATGTTTATGTAACTTTTGTAGTTGTTAGTTGTTACTTTGGCTTTATGTAGCACATTTGGCACTAGATTACCTCAGTGTATGGATTCAATTTGTAGTTCGAATTGTGAAACCTCTCATTAAAGCATCTATCTTTTTAGTTACATTATTGTGTCTACACATTATAGATACGAATTACGAAAAGTAATGTGAGTGGACTGCTCTAATGTAGCTTATCATGTTAGGAAGGATGGTCGTGTGTTGTGATTTTTTGACTTGTCATATCTAGAGACTTGAGTGAACGTTATATGGTCTTCTTGGAGCCAACGAAGCCTAGCCCAATAGTTTACGGTGTGGTAAGACAATTTGTTTCTTGTAAGAAGTCTTGGGTTCAAATTTTGTCACTGACAAATAATATTTTGGGTAGTATAAGATGAGTAAAAACATATATGACTTTCGTTTATCGTTTTTGACTAAGTTAGACGTCATTTTTCTCATTGCCACTTGGGTTTCACATATAGACAAATTCAATGAGTTTTCCATAAAACTCTTTTTGTTAATAGGAACTTTTCTCATTTTATATGCATAAGACCTGAAAAAGACAATGTATTTGGATCTAATAATACATGTATTTTAACAAATGAAATGAAATCTTGAAAAGAAATTTGTAGATGATAATGAGGCACGTGATTATGAGCATGCGTTAATAAGTACGAGTATCATAAATGGTGTTTTTAAGGAGGATTTGTTTACTTCTTTTAACACCATTTCTTTGACTTCACAACTCGATTCTCTTCTGCTGCTGCTGCTATGCCAGACCAACCCCACAAACAAAATAATACTCGTAATACACCACTGTTCTTTTCATTTTTTTATTACTGTTTTTCTCAACTCTTGTTTCCTGATTTGCTATATTATTTTTTAAAATCATGAAAAGCAAAATATATGTATATATATACACAATATATTAATGTAGGAAAAAGTTCTTTGTGCAGCAAGAGATTGAATAAGGACATCAACACAGACATAAAGAAAGTCAGAAAAAAGAATAATAATTGGCCTTTTAAGTTAAATAACCAAAATCACAACAATGTCAACAAAAACTACTAAATTTATGACATTTATTAAACACCATGCTTGGACCTAAAACTTTTAAAGATTTTCCTGATACATTCTCTTAATCAATAAATAATAAATTGATTACTTGCTTAGTAGAAACAGAAACAATGGGACCTAATCCTTGAGCTTTAGCTCAATGGTTGAATGACCATCCCTCTTTGCATGAGGTCTTGTGTTCAAGCCTTGAGGAGAATGACCATCCCTCTTTGCATGAGGTCTTGTGTTCAAGCCTTGAGGAGGACATAAGAATTAAGTCCCTTTATGAGGGCTTGGCTTGGGTATACCCAGGTTCAAGTCTGAGGGGCAGGGTTTACCCCTATTAATCGTCGTGCCTTCGGGCGGATTAGTAGGGGGTTTTCCCCCCATCGGGTATTTGAAATAGGCATTTCTACTTCAAGGGAGCTCTCTAGCGCGGACCCGGTTAAGACAACGTATGCTAGACCTCCCGCTGTCGAATCGCGACACGAAGTTTTCAGCGAAATTCACCTATAAAAAAAAAAATGTTTTGAAGTTTTTGTTTTGAACATAATGTTGCAAGTGCCTATAAAGCTTGCAAAATGTTGGGAATTAAGTTGAAGGTTGCATGATAGTAATTCAAATTTCAAAGTGATATATTTAAAGTTTGTTACACCATGATGAAAGGACAATAACAAACTGATGGAGTTGCTTCACCATGACATTTGCATGTTCCTAAAATTTGGTAGAAAGAAACATACAGCAGTATGAAGAGAAAGTACAAAGGTTGCCACAAACTGAAATTCCCCAACCAATATTACTATGCACAAATTACTTTCTAAACATACCATAACAACCTTCATGGTTCCTTAATTCAACATCAACAGAAAAAGGCCTAAAAAGCAAAAATAAAATTAAAGCTAACCCCAAATAACCAATTTCATACAACTTTTAGACCAACCAAACAAAGTCTTTTTCAGATGCTTAGAAGATCTGGTGGCTGGTTTTGTTCTTGGTTTTCTTTGCCATCGTTTGACGGGGATCCCATGGTGGGTGATGGTGGAGGTAATTCGGTAGTGGTGGTGGTTGTGCTTGTATTTGTGGTTGTGGAGTTTGGAGGCTTTGGAAGCTCTGTTAACATTTGAACAACTTCTCTCATGGTAGGGCGTTCAACGGCTTGTTCTTCAACGCATAACATCCCTACATAAAACAAGTGCATTACCTCATGGATTGGAACAGTCGAGAGTCTCGAATCCAATATTTGAAGAACACCTTCTTTGTTGCCGCCTGTCATTTTTCTAACCCATTGTACAATGTCTACCCCATCCCCAAATTCACCAACTGGTTTCCTCCCTGTTACTAGTTCCAAAAGAACCACCCCGAAACTATACACATCACTCTTTTCATCAACCTTAAGCGTGTAAGCATATTCTACAAACAAAACAAAGTATGCATATATTAATATTACTTTTACAACTAATCTATCATTTTAAGTAATATCAGCAAAGCTTAAGTTAGAATTGCGTAATTATACCTGGGGCAATATAACCATAAGAACCAGCAATGGCAGACATGCATTCAGAGGTACCCGAATCCTGCAAGAACTTGGCAAGTCCAAAATCAGCAACATGAGCTTCAAAACGGGAATCCAAAAGAATGTTGTTGGATTTCACGTCACGGTGGAGGATCAATGGCGAGCAATCATGATGTAAATAGCAAAGTCCCTTCGCAGCTTCAACAGCAATCTTATATCTTGTATCCCAATGCAAATGACCTCCTTTCTTCCCATGAAGCATTTCTCCTAAGCTTCCATTTGGCATATACTCGTACACCAACAAATTTGTCTCGTGGTTTGAACAAAAACCTAGCAACCTCACAATATGCCTATGCCTAATCCTCCCTAAAGTCTGAATCTCGGCATTGAATCCATGATCATGTGAAGAACCACGAGTTATAGCCGGGAGTCTCTTGACTGCAACAAGCTCATTGTTTGGCATCACACCTTTGTAAACAATCCCAGCTCCACCTTTTCCGATTATGTTATCTTCCTTCAAACTATCAAGAACGTCATCACAAGTAAAATCTAGCCGCTGGAAAGCAGTAAGCTTCCATGCTCTAGCTTTGGTTGCTTTCTTGATTGATCGAGCTTTGACTATCGCCGCAACAGCAAAAGCAATAGAGCAAAGAAGCAAACCAATAACAAGCAAAAGTTTCACAGAAGCCGATAGTCCTTTAGAACGTGGTTCATGAGTACCATTAGCCAAACCTTCTTTACAAGGACCTAAATACGGTCCACAAAGATCCGAGTTCCCCAAAAAGGAAGTGTAGTTAAAGTAACTAAACTGACCTGTCCCAGGAACCAAACCCGACAAGTTATTATATGAAAAATCAACGGACGTCAAGCTCTGCATTGACGCAATAGACACCGGAATACTCCCAACCAAATGATTCCGCGACACATTCAAATAATTCAAAATATGCATTCCAGTAATCTCAGTAGGTATCTCACCCGAAAGCTGGTTCCTACTAAGATCCACATACGTCAACAACTTACATTCACTAATCTGCGGCGCAATCACACCCGACAAACTATTATGACTAAAATCAATCTTAGACAACTGCTGTAACTTCCCAATCTCACCAGGAATCCTACCAGTAAACCTATTTCCATCAAGTAACAACTTCTGCACACCCGAAAAATTACTTATACTAGCAGGCAACTCACCACTCAACCGATTATTCGACAAACTAACCTGACCCAAACTATCCGAAACATATTCAGTCACAGGAAACTCACCACTCAATAAATTATTCTGTAACTCAACTTGTGACAAATTAGGCAAACTAAAAAGCCCTTTCGGAATCGAACCGTTGAGAAAATTCTCTCCCATTCGGATTCGAGTCAACGATTGGCATTGACCTAAAGATTCAGGAATTCCCCCAAATAAAAAGTTCCCCAAGGCTATAATTGTTTCAAGTTTGTTACCACTACATAAACTATCAGGTAATGATCCTGTTAATTTATTTGAAGACAGATCTAGTAACTGTAACTTTCCATTTTTACCTAAATTCACCGGTATGCTACCGGTAAAGTTGTTCTCCCATAGCTGTAAAACTTCAAGTTCCGGTAATTCACCGACAAATGCCGGTATTGAACCGGTAAGTTTGTTACGAAATAAATTAAGTAATGTAAGGTTTTTAAGATATTGAAATGAATCTGGAATTTCACCTGTGAATATATTGTTTGATAGATCCATTGATTTTAAACTTTTTAAGTCTCCAAGTGAGTTAGTCAAAGATCCGGTCAAACTGTTGACTTGAAGAAATAAAGTATCTAGGTTTTGAAGTTTTCCGATCTCCGGCGGAAGTTCGCCGGAGAGGCCACAGTTAGCGGCATCGAACCGGATTAAGTTAGTTAAGTTTCCGACTTCCGGTGGAATGCCACCGGTGTAACCGTTGTAGTAACCGAGGTATAGGTGTTGTAAGTTTGTTAGGTTTCCGATCTCCGGCGGAATAGGTCCGGTGAGTTCGTTACCGGAGACGGCGAGGTATTCGAGCAACGGAAGGCTACCGTATTGCAGTGGAATGACGCCGGAGAAGTAGTTTCCGCCGAGGTGAAGGTGACGGAGGTTCGACATCCCGGCGACGGCGACCGGAAGTTCGCCGGTCATGTTGTTGTTGTACAAATCAAGTATTTCAAGAGATTTCAAACCCGAAAGTTCCGGCGGGAAAGTTTCATTAAAGATATTGTTTGATAGGTTAAGAACACGGAGGCCGGAAATGGCGGAGATTTCCGGCGGGATAATTCCGGCGAAGTTGTTGGCGGCGACGGTGAGGTTTACAAGACGGCGGAGGTAACCAATGTCGGAAGAAAGAGTACCTGTGAGGTTAAGGCCGGAAAGGTCAAGAGCGGTCGCGTGACGGCGAGAATCGCACGTGACACCAGACCATGTACAGTGAGAGGTAGAGATGTTCCACGTGGCGAGCGATGATTGGGGGTCATCTGTGATGAAGGATTTGAGGGATAGAAGGGCTTTGTATTCTGGTAATGAATGAATTGTTGTTGTTGATTTGGAAGAAATGAGATTGAAAAAAAGGAGGAGGAGGAGAAACAGGAGAAGTTGTTTCATGTTTTTGTTTTGTTTTATGTTTGGAGAAGAGAACACACAGTGAAAAACACACACTGTGTTTTTTTGTTTGGTGAAAATGGAGGTGGGGGTGGGGAGTGGGTGAAGATGTAGGAAGGGAGTAGAGATAGCGAGTGACTGAGAGTGTGTTATTTCAAAGTGTAAACAATCTTTGTGTGATTGCGATCAAAATGATTTTTTATTCTTTTTTCCTCAAAGCTATATTAATAAGATTTTCTATAATACAAAAGAGATTACCGACTACTATAATGAGATACTAGATTGTATGCTCGTGCAAATACACGGGCTTATAATTTTATCAATATTAGATATTAGTTTATTATGATTTAAAATTTAGTTTACAATTTTTAGTAATAAAAATTGATCTATATTATAAAACTTTGAGTTTTATAGTGAAATATTTTTTAAAATATGTTCATCGAAGTTGTTTACTATGACATAATAACGATATTTGAATATTACAAAATCATAATATGTCCATCAAAGTTATAGATTGTGACATATTTAGCGATATTTGAATATTAAAAAATCATAATAGGTCACTATTATTTTATTTGATTTATTGTTACACAAGGTGATATTACATTCTTATTTTACACTTTTAAAAATTATATCTTATTTTTAGATGAAACATATTTAAATATTTCAATTAGAATATGACAATGCTATATGTGTTTCCTATAAAGATTAAATTTTTACATGTTTTATTTTTCGTATATGTGTCATGACAATTAATAAAAAAACTTTAAAAAAAAGAATAATAGTACAATTACTTTAAAATCTTAATATATTTACATTAAACTTTATTTATTTTTTAGTAATTAATTTTACATTTATATGATAGAACGTATCTACCAACATATATATAACAAAGTCTTAAATTCATTTATAAACAAATAAGAACCCTTGGATGGATTTCATCTTTGATTTAGAACCATTAGATCATATTTAATTGTTTCATCTTTATTAAATGACAGTATTTATACTTATACTTTACATTATTTGTCAAAATATACCCTTATTAATTAATGAAATATATCATAAATAATAGTATGCAAAAATTATTCGACATTCCCTCTTTTTACAAATTGATATTGTTATACTATTTATTTATTATTCTATTAACATGGATGATTCCAAAGTAAAATATTGTGATTTTATTTTCTTAATTTGGATGATCGTCCATATCATGTTGCTTTTTTTAATTAACCTTGTCATAGATATTTTTTTAATTTACCTTTCTTAATTGTAATTAAAAGTTTTCACAATCGACTTTATTAGTATATATATATTGAATTAATTTTTTTTAACATCAAAATATATTGAATTTGATTAAATATTTTCCAATAATTATAAAGTGCCCCATAGATTGTTAAAATGGGCAGATCGACCGTTCAGTTCATAAATGCAAACATAGAAACATAAAATAATAGCGTTATTAAAGGGTAAAAGTTATTACAATACTACTTAACAAACTTCAAACTTTGAAATTTCATCACAAGATTTTTATTACAAATATATATATATATATATATATAATTTATAATATATATATATATATATAGGGGTGAGTTATTTGTAGTACAAGGGGGAAAAGTACAAAAAGTACATGTGTAAGTTAACTTACTTCTTCTTCCTTCTTCTCCGGCGAGACTGCCGCCGCCAACCACCACCATGATCATCTCCGACCACCACCATGATCCTCCGGCGAGACTTACACATGTGTAAGTTAACTTACACATGTGTAAGTTAACTTCCGGCGAGAATCAGGTTCGTTTTCGGGTGGATACGGTACGGGCCAGAGGCCCTTATCCGTTCTAAACTGACCGTCAAGGGACGCATATGGGAATCGTATGGATTTGATGGGCGGCGATCCAATAGATGGTGACGGTTTGCTACGGTACGGGCGAAGCCCTTGCTGCCGGCGGCGCCGTGGTTGGGGTGGTCGGAGATGATGGTGGCTGGTGGTGGTTGTCTCGCGAAGGAAAAAATCTAGAAATTTTAAAGAGCTCTGCAAATAGAACAAGTGAACTTCTCACTTAACCAACTTTCTTGAAAATAGCTATTTGCCGAACTTAAAGTTCTGCAACTAGAGTAAGTGAACTTCCAGTACTTAGCCAAATTCTGAAATACGTATTTGCCGAGCAAAATGCTCTGCAAATAGTTCAAGTAAGAACCACTTTTTAGCCAACGACTTCTGCAAATGCTAGTAACCACAACACGACAAAATAGTCGGTTAGGTTATCTTCTTTGTTCAACCAAACCTCTATTTGCAGAGAAGACTTAAAATCGTCGATATCTTCTTCATTTTTTTCGAATTAGAACTCGAATTGTATATCAAAATCTTCAGAAAATCAATGCGCACATATCCTGAAACAAATTAGATGCTAATTTCACCTGCTACTCAAACCCTCACAAACATGCGATTTGTAGAGGTCGATCAAAAGTGACTCAAATGTTGAAATTAGCTTCTGAAATTGATGGCGAAGGAAGATAAACTAATTGTAAATCGAACGGTGAACAAAATTTAATCAAAAAACAC
>CM067167.1:42448912-42464664 GCA_034093135.1 Erigeron breviscapus | reverse complement strand
GCCATCATCAAAGGGAGATGGCAACTATGGGGACTCTGGATTCTTATAATGCTGGCAGGTTGGGCATAAACATTGATGTGTACAAAAAGATGAAGGAAGACCCCAGAGTTCATCAATGTCTGAATGCATTGAATGATGTTCATGTACGCTCCTTTTACGCTGAAGAAAAACAGATTTATGATTCAATAATTTATAGTGTTAGTGTACCAGAACTTATCAGGCAGAGGAAGGAGGAACTGGTGAACCTCCAGAAGAAGATAAGGAAAAATGCTGGTGCTCTGGAGTTAGAGTACAGAAAGAAATTGACTGGCTTACCTAAGCTTATTGCCAAACAGCTCAAAGCAATTAAAAATGCAGATGTGAGCACATTCATTCCCCTGGACACTTCTCTGAAAATCAATCGTCAATAACTCAAGTCTGCTGTAGAACAACAGAGAGTGTCAAAGGAAACTGAAGCAATGATGCAGACAGCCAAATGGAAAGACAAGTATAATGAAATGTTGAATTTCAGGGCTAATGCTAGAAGGATCACTGGTGCAGAGATTAAGCTTGCTGATAATCATGAAGGTATGTCAAAGTTTGAAATAAAGTTGACCAGGGAAGGTAACTTTACTGATGAAAGAAAGAGTACTTCAGTCCAAGCATTTGGATGGAGTGAACTGAAGGAGATTGCCTTAACGTTCAGGGGGAAGACAGATTTGTCGACTGAAGTTAAAGCATTTCTGAAGAGGGTTGAGAAGGTATGGAGAAGAAAGCAACAGATGGAAGTTGCAATAGGCATGAAATCGCCAGAGTCAGTACCATCTTCTCATCACCAAAGAGAAAGGCTTCTGAAGATGCTCCAGGACAGACATCGAAGAGAAGGGCCTGACTCTTATATCATTTACTTATTGTAATTTATTGGTTAATGAAAATTGCGACTATTTATCAGTTGATGTATGTAATATTAGTTGCAATTTTTGATTCATAAAAGTAAATGATCAGATTTAGTCTAAGTTAGAACTTAAAAGATGAAACTGAAAACACTTATGATCTATAAAGTGTTTTCCAGTAACTTAGATTTTTTAGACTAAGTCAAAACTTGTGTTTTTCAAGCATACAAAGTTGTATAGATTTAAGCTTGAAAACACTTGCATTATTTCTAAACAAAAAGGGGGAATTTGTTAGGTCCAGATTTACTGGACTCGCTCCAGACTTGACTACTGGAGCCTTACTGAAGATCTGTCCAGAAACGTGTTCTACTGGACCTACTCCAGACTTGGAATCTGGAGTCCCTCTGAAGATTTGTCCAGAAATAATGGAAGAGCAGTGAGCAAATACTTGTATAGGAAATCTGGAGTATTCTCCAGATTAGCTTACTGGACTTCACCCCAGTCCAGATCTACTCTATTGAAGACGTTCTCACTAAATTCAAAGACTGAAGTCAGAATAAAGAAGACTGACAAATGGCGGAGTCCACTGGAAGTCTTACCAGATCTGCACACTGGAGGATTGTCAGTGTTCTAGACCTTACAAGTCTGAACACTGATATCGAGGTATTGACTTTTGCCTTTACACACTTTCCAAAGAACACTCCACTTGTTCTTTACCAAAGTTTATACGTGTGTAAAGGTATTTGGTTAAAAGAATAAAGTCATATTGATGTGACTTTATCCTTGTACCGTAACCAATGCATTTAATGTTCTTGTCGGTTCATTAAATGCATGCAACCATATTTGTTGCCTATAAATACAAAGTCATTTCTTTGAGAAAATTACTTTAAAGCATACATTTAGCATTAGAGTGAATTTGTCTAAATACTCTCGATCTTAAACAGGGATACTTCACAACTTTAAGTATCTCGATCCAAAAGAGTTATTTGACAAATATAGATCATTTGTAATTCATAGGTTGTTAGGATACATACTTATTTGTATTATCTTGATTCCGCACAACCTTGTATTTTATTTAACATCATAAATAAAATACACCTTGAAAAATACATAATGTTCCACTTTACTTGTTTATTGCTTTAAGTCTTGTATTACTTTATTTATATACTTGCATTTATATTTAAGTAATACTAGTCCATTCTAGTGATTATTAGACTTGTTGTATTTTACACTTCTGGGTTAACCATCGTATTTGGGACCTCACATGAGGCAAGTAACACGTGCAGGTCAGGTGCGGCCACTGCGGCGCAGTGGCCAACACACAACACCACTGCGGCGCAGTGGGCTAAGAAATCTGGGTAGGTTCTTGTTTTCATTACGACAGGCGGCCAAAAATTAGGGGTAATTAATCATTCCATCAGCAACAACAAGCAATAATCACCACATAATCAAACATTAATTCCCCCCCACACTTATTCATCCATAAATCCCCAAAATTTTCAAAACCCTAACTTCAATTTCAAAGTCAAATTCGGAAGAACAAGTGTTTGAATTGAGAAATTAACCACCCCATTAGCATCAATAGCCCTAAAACAACAAAACCCACGAATTAATTCGGAATTGAAAACCCTAGAAATTAAAAATCAAAAATTAAGTAAAATAAAGAAAATAATCAAGAAAACTTACTCCTCTTCCCATGATGATGATAGATAGATGATAATCTAGGAGAAAAGAGGAAGAAAATGCAAGATTGATGTGAATTTATGGGTAAATTCGGGTGCTTGGGGGGTTTTGTGAAGCTTTTTCGGTTTCAAGAGACAAGAGAGAAATAAGATAAGAATTTTGAGGTGAAAAAGAATTAAATCCTCCCTTGACTAACTTATTACCTCACTCCCCTGATTCACTAGTCAACGTGCCCACTACGGCGCAGTGGGCTTCGGCCTCCCCCACTCGCAGTGGGGCTATTTTGCTCCCGATGGACAGAACATTTTGGCTGCGGCGCAGTGACCAAGTTACATCCCCACTGCGGCGCAGTGGGGATTCACTGTTCCGAATTCCCTCATTTTGCCTTAGAAAATTTTTTTGTATGACAAACTAAAAACAACTTACCTCAATCCGCTTGTTGATGCATGTTGATGTGACAACAGCAACTTAGATTTGATTATGTCTTATTCATTTATATGTAATTGATAGATTATGGACTTCGTGTTTTAGTAATGATTGATTACATGTTTTGGTGTTATTTATATGTGTATATATGATGTTTGTTATGTATATCATACAAGTTCAAACATAATATATGTTAGGTTTCTTGTACATAAAGTACTTGGAAAATAACTAAGCATAGATGTTGATGGTATTTAGTACTAACGAAGATAATCTTCGTTAGGAACTAACGAAGATAATCTTCGTTTGATGGGCTGGGCTGCTAAGTTCGTAAGAACAAAGCCCAGCAAGCCCAATATCGATTGTGAACATATATAAACGATTGGAAACCCTAAATTGAGAAATCCAATTCATATTACAGACACCATAGGCGACTAAGTTCGTTTCTAAGCTATAGAAAACGAAGATAGATCAATAAGGCAGATTATATTGATATAATTAGCAATATACACGATAACTGATCAAACTAGTTATCTCGTGAGGATTCCGCACTCACGACATAACAATAGACGATCTCGAGAGCGATCCGTAGCTATCGAGGGACTCACAAGTGGTATCAAAGCCATTCGATATCTTATCGAAGGGTTGAGATCGTTTGTTTGATTGTTATTTTCTCAAAAATAGCCTCCCGAACATTTTTCTGTCGTTAAGTTCGTTTGCCTTACGAACTTAGCGAAACGAAGTTATTCAACGAAGTTAGAAAACGAAGTTAACTTAAATTCGTTCGGATTTCATCAAACGAAGATAGAAAACGAAGTTATCTTCATTTTCGTTTTGAATCTTCTTCAAACGAATTTAGCCTACGAACTTAACTTATCTTCGTTCAGATCCTTGTCTACGAACTTAGCTATCTTCGTTCAGAATTTTTGTCCACGAAATTAAGCTATCTTCGTACTGACTCTGTTCTACGAACTTAAGCTATCTTCGTTCAGAATTTTTGTCCACGAAATTAAGCTATCTTCGTTTGAACAGTATTTTTCACTATGGCTTCTTCATCCTCAACCAACAATGCTGTTGCCCAATATCTCAATTCTCTAGTTTATCATGATCATCTGGTAGGGCGTACTAATTCTCCACCAAAGTTAGTCTCATTAGCTGACTTTTGGGCGTGGAGAGGTCGATTTGAAGATTTCATTCAACGAGAAGACTTGAATATGTGGCTCATGATCACTGAAGGTTATGAATGGCCAACTCTTACTGTGAATGGAGTTACTTCTACATACAAGGTGGGAGAATTAACGGGCGAAGAAAAGGCTAACTACGCCATTGAAGTAAAGACTCTTTCCACACTTCGTATGTGCATTCCTCAAGAGTTGGTGCACTTGTTTCCTAAACAAGAATACAAGACTTCGAAGCAATTGTTCGATGCTATTGAAGCACATTGTGAAGGTGATCCATTATTGAAGCAAAATAGAATTAAGATGCTCAAGAAACAATTTGATTGCTTCAATGCCACAAAGAATGAACAAGTTGAGGATCTTATTCTGAGATATCAACATCTTCTTGCTGAATTAGCTTATTTTGATCTTAAGTACACTCCAACTGAGATAGTGGATAAATTCTTGGATGGTTTGCCGAAAGCTTACAAAGAATTTCGTCATGGATTGCAAGAAAGAGCTGATTATGCTTCTCTTCGTATAGATGGAGTAATATCCACACTAAGAAATAGAGAAATGAAGGATAAGGCAAAGGATCTTCAAGATAACTTCACACAAGATCCATCTCTCTATCATGCCACTATGAAAAATCCAACAGCTGACGTTAATGCTTTCTTTTCTGGAGTTGGTAATACTGGTGAGACAGACAATTGTGGTCCACAAATGGATGGAGATGATTCTTCCGGATTCATGGCTACTGATGCTGGTAACAAGGGAAAAAGGGCTAATGACGGTGCAAAGACTGGAAATATGAAGTTTGGAAACATTTCATCTTCTTCTGTGGGTTACAAGTCTATGCCTATGAATATGAAATCAGCTGAGGGTAGGATGAATGTATTTGCTGCAATGTGTGCTGCACATGAAGCTTTTGTTGCAGGAAGAATCACAGATCCAGCACTTATTGATGAAGATTATGACCAGATAGATCCAGATGATGTTGAAGAAATGGATCTGAAATGGCAATTGGCAATGATCACCAGGAGAGTACAAAAGTTTATGAATAGAACTGGAAGACAGCTTACTGGAGCTACTCAAGGATTTGACAAGTCAAAGGTAAAATGCTATAACTGCGAAGGTTTTGGACATTTTGCCAGAGAATGTCAACGGCCTAAGAGAGAGGCAAATGTTACTCCTACACGTCAAGATAGAGGTGGTAATCGTCCGTTCAATCAAAATCCTACTAGAGCTCTTTTGTTGACTGATGATCCTACTACAAATGTAAATGAAAATGACAAGGCTGTAGTAGCTGTTCAACCAGATGGTTCTTATGTTTGGAATCTTCCACATGATGAGAACAATAACACTTATTTGGCCGAAATTCTTGATGATATGGCTCAAATAGTTGATTCTCCAGATGATTTCTTGGACACCACAGTGAAGAGCAATTGTATGAAAATACTAAAAGTTCGAATGTGGAATCTGTTGCTGCTGGTGTATATGATACTGATTCCGAATCTGATAATGAGGTGAATACTACTGAAGAGGTGAAAGCAGCTGAGGTTAAAGATGATTCTGCCACAGAAAAGGGTGAAAAGACTATTGAGGAGCAGATGCAAGATTTTGAGATTCCGGCTGGCATGACTGTGGATGACTTTGTTGCTTACATGGCAGATTGCAAAGAGGCAGACCAACAGGTATCTTATTCTTTACATACTATTGTTCATGTTTGCAAAATTGTTAATCGCATGTTTGATGAACTTGAACAAAAGAATGAACAAATTAAGAAATTAGAATCTGTTGTCAATATTGCTCATGATGAAAGAGACAAATTAATTAAAAAGGGTCTAACTGTAAATGATAAAGAAAAATTCTTCAAAGAAAAGATTAGATCCTTAGAGTCTGACATTAGAGCAATGAAAGATAAAGTCAATCAGTCTGTGGCCATAGAAAGAGTCAGTAGTGAATCTTATTCCCTGTTAGCTAGGAAGTGTGCTACCGTAGAAAAGGAACTTGCTGATGCTAGGATAGAAATCTTGGAATTTAAGGCTAAATCTGATTCTGCTAGACATTCTGAGCTTTTGATGCATATGAAAAAGTTTGAGAATTCTTCTTCTAAGTGTCTTGAAACTGCTAAGATTTCTTATAAAGATGTGCCTCCTCCTTTCAATAATAACTATACTCCTGTTGAACCTAAGATTCCTGACATCCTACTTCAACCTAGTGTTGTAGATGGTAAACCAAAAGACTCAATTTCCGAGGCAAAATTGCCTGAGGGAACAAAAGAGTCTAAAGGAGTTTCTTCTCAACCTAACAAGGAAGAGAAATTGAAAGGTGTTGCTTTAAATCAGTCTACTCCTTATGGTCTGAAAGACAGTATTGTACACTTTACACTTCATAAGAGTAATAGGGTCTATACTGAGTTAGAATTTCCATTAGAATCTATTGACCCTAAGAGGAATGATAAAGTCTGGGATGTTGCTATTGAGGATATGAAGAAATTAAGTCAGCAACGTCTCACTCCATTACCTAAGCAGTCTAGGATTAGAAAATCTGAAGATAACTTAGCCGTTAATGAAGAAGCAACTAAGGTTTTAAAGCATATCTTAATGCCTGCACTTAAGAAATCTTCAAGTAAAGATAGACATGAGAAAGATGGTGCTAGGAAGTCTAGGATTTCACCAACTAAACAAGACCCTGAAAAGGAAAATCAAAGAAAAACAAGTAAGTCAGTGGACACTAGTGCTAATAATGAATCTGTAGGTACCGATAAAAAGGTAGATACAAACAAAAAGTTCAAGGTCCTCTCTTGCTTTGCTTGTCATGAAAAGGGTCATGTTTATAGTGTATGTCCAAATAGACCTCGGAGATCAGGTTCTCCCTCAGAAGGAAAAAGGGGGTTGGGTAATAATAAACAGGTTTATGAGGCTAAAGTTCAACCTTCTCAAAAACCGTTTACTATACCTCAACGACGTGAATCTCCACTGAAAGGTTCCTCAGGAAATGTTCATAGGATTTCAAATTGTTTTCAAACACCTCCACGACTTGATCGTTCTGTTCTTAAAAGTCAAAGTTCATTCTATGACCAATTTCATTCGAGTGTTCGATCTTCTTATGGCCCTCATTTTCCTAGATCTTCTCCGACGAGAGGTCAGAAGTCTTCTCTTGTGAGAAGACGAGATGAGAATCATGTTCTACCCACGGCTTCTAGCAATGGGTATTGGACTGAACTGATTCTAAGGGATGAGAAGGGACGACTTAAACCTCAGAAGGTTTGGGTCCCCAATGAAAACTAATTTCTCTCATTTTATGTGCAGGGAGTTCCTAGGAAACCAATCCATTTATGGTACCTTGACAGTGGATGCTCCAGGCACATGACAGGGGACAGGAAACTCTTGTCCAATTATACTGGTATAAATGGGTCGTATGTTTGTTTTGCTGGATCCAAGGGCGGCAACATCACCGGTCAGGGAGATGTCGTCAATGGACAACTTACTCTAGAAAGAGTAAACTATGTGGAACAACTTACTCATAATCTAATGAGTGTCTCACAGATCTGTGACAAGGGCAACAATGTTCATTTCACAGAAAAGGAGGCATTCATCTTGAAGCCGGGTTTCGTTATTCCAGAAGAATGGATTATGCTCAGAGCTCCTAGGAAGAGAGACATCTATGGCTTAGTTTTAGGTGTTGATAATCCAACGGAGCCCCTCTGTTTGTTGAGCAAAGCTAATGAGTCTGAATCTCTCCTTTGGCATCGTAGAATGGGACATATCAACTTTCGGAAGATGAATGAACTTGTTCGTCTTGAATTAATTGACGGTGTTCCAGTTAAGAAGTTTGGGATGGAAGATAAATGTGTACCGTGTTTGAAAGGAAAGCAACACAAGAATCCTCATAAATCAAAGGTGCACAACACTATATCCAAACCATTCGAACTACTTCATATGGATCTCTTTGGTCCTGTGAATGTCAGAAGCATTGGAGGGATGTTCTACTGTTTGGTGATCACTGATGATTACTCAAGGTACTCATGGGTATTTTTCTTGAAGACAAAGGATGAGACCGCAAACCGGTTTATGGATTTTGTTAGACAAGTTGAGAATGTCCATGAAGTTAAAGTTAAGAGAATCAGGAGTGACAATGGCACTGAGTTTAAAAATAATACTCTTACGGTTTTTTGCTTAACCAAGGGTATTCAACATCAATTTAGTGCACCGTATGAGCCACAGCAGAATGGAGTAGCTGAGAGGAAAAACAGGACTTTGATAGAAACAGCTAGGACGATGCTTGCTGATTCAGGGCTTCCTGTTACTTTCTGGGGGGAGGCAGTGAATACAGCTTGTCACATTTTAAATCGGGTTTTAACAGTTAAACGATTCAAGAAAACTTGTTATGAACTTTTGCACAACAAAAAGCCCAATTTGCAAAATGTTGAGCCATTTGGTGTTCCTTGTACTTTTCTTAAAGTACTTCCTCAGGGAAAATTTGATTCTAAATCTGAGGAGGGTTTCTTTTTAGGTTATGTACCCAGTACACCAATTCGGCGTGTGTACAATCAGAAAACTGGCAAAGTAAATTTTGGTACAAATGTTGTCATTGTCAGTCATAAACCTGCTGTACATATTGGTCCTGCTAATGACTTCGATTATGATGGTGTCTTCACCTCTTTTCATGGTCCTGTTTCTTTTACAGGTGTTCCGATTGTGGAAGATGTAGTTACTCTTCATGATCCACTTGAAGGTGGGACGGTTCCTGTTTCTTCTCCTGTTTCCTCACCATTCATTAAGCCTGCTTCTAGTTCTGGAGAGTCAAGTGGGACCAAAGAAGCAGACTCTACTTTAGAGACTGCTCCTAAAGATCTTACTGATCCTTTATATATACCGCTACCTGATGATCCTTTCTATGATACTGACGACACGGACGGTGAAAATCAGGAAGAGCCTAAAACTCCAGAGCAACATGTGCAGACTAACTTGGGAAATGATCTTACCGTCGACACGGTTCCTCAAACAAGAGTCAACAAGGATCATCCAGTAGAGCAAATCATTGGTGATGCTTCTGCCTCTGTTCGCACGAGGAATCAGAATAGGAAAAATTTGTCAAGTATGTTTGCTGAAGTTAAGGATTCTGGGGCAATTACTTGGTACTTGTACTTTTGCTTCATCTCTCAGGTTGAGCCTAAAAATGTTGGAATGGCTCTTAAAGATCCGTCATGGGTTGAGGCGATGCAAGAAGAATTGGCTCAGTTTCGGAAGCTTGATGTATGGAAGTTAGTTGACTTACCTCATGGAGAATCTCCTTTATCTACGCGATGGGTTTTTCGTTGTAAAAAGGATGACAAAGGTGTAGTCACTCGCAATAAGGCTCGGTTGGTAGTTAGAGGATTTGAGCAACAAGAAGGTTTTGATTACGATGAGACTTTTGCACCTGTAGCTAGACTAGAAGCCATTCGATTATTTCTGGCATTTGCTAGTTATCAAGGTATAAAGGTGTATCAACTTGACGTAAAGAGTGCCTTTTTGTATGGAGAAATTAGAGAAGAAGTGTATGTAGATCAACCTCAGGGGTTTGAGGATCCAGATTTCCCTAATAGAGTATATCGTCTTGATAAGGCTTTATATGGTTTACATTAGGCTCCTCGATCATGGTATGAAAAAATGTCTACTCATTTGCATGAAAATGGTTTTACTCGAGGTTCTATTGACAGCACGTTGTTTATCAAATGGAAAGGGAAGGACTACTTGCTTGTACAGGTTTACGTTGATGATATCATTTTTGGTTCATCTGATAAGAACATGTGCAAGGAGTTTGAGCAGAGCATGAAGGCTAAGTTCGAAATGAGTGCTATGGGGGAATTAACTTTCTTCCTTGGATTACAGGTGGATCAACTGAAGGATGGGTTCTTTATTCATCAGAGCAAGTATGTTCAAGATCTTCTTACCAGGTTTCGAATGACCGATGCTAAAGATGCAATTACTCCCATTCAGACTAATCATGGGCTGTGTCCTGATAAGACTAATGATCCAGAAGTCGATGCAACTCAATATCGGGCTATCATTGGTTCCTTGATGTATCTGACGGCTTCACGTCCAGACATTACCTTTGCTGTTTGTATGTGTGCTAGATATCAGGCTAATCCGAAAGAGTCACATATGAAAGTTGCGAAAAGGATTCTTCGTTATGTGAAGGCCAAGCCTCGTCTAGGGCTTTGGTATCCCATGCATGGTTCCTTTGAATTCAAAGCTTATACTGATTCGGATTATGGTGGCTGCAGTTCGGATAGGAAATCAACGTCAGGTGGATGTCAACTTTTAGGGGGGAGAATTATATCGTGGCAGTGCAAAAAGCAGACATCTATTGCACAGTCTACCTGTGAAGCAGAATACATAGCTGCTGGTCAATGCTGTTCTCAGGTACTTTGGATACAGCAACAATTGCGCGACTATGGTATGGATATCTCAGACTCTCCTATTTGTATTGATAATAAGTCTGCCATAGATATTACTAAGAATCCGAAAAACTTTAAAGTCACCAAGCACATAGATATAAAGCATCATTTTTTGCGTGACTGTTTTGAGAAAAAGCTTATTCATTTAGAAAAGGTTGTTACTGATGATAACCTTGCTGATCTTTATACTAAAGCTTTTGATAGACCTCGTCATGAGTTGTTATATCAACTCAATGGTATGAAGAATGCCGAGTAGTTTCTCTCAAAGAACTTAAATTTTTCTTTTTGTGTCTTAGTAGTTTAAGTCGTACATAGATAGAGTCAAAAATACAAAAAGAATTGTCTTAGTATAAGTCAGTATATATCTAGTGTCAGAAAAATACAAAAACATCTGAAAAATAGAAAATCCAAAATATAATAAATAAAGTAAGGTTACTGCACTACATGTTTAGACGTGACGATACTTTAGCTTTTAAGCCTACTTAATTGTACTTTAAAAATGCTCAGTTCAGTGATACCATTATATGATGTATCGATAGGCACAAAGTACCAAGGTTTCCTTTTAATCTGAACTTAAAAGTATACAATGTTCTTATGGGAAACGTATTCAGATATATGGCTGAGAATGCTTGTTCTTAAAATAGACAAGTCCTTTAAATCTTATGAAAGATCTTGCATTATAATTTTTTATATTTGGTCTTTATAAAGAAGGTCTCGGGTACATATATGTGTATGTATTGCTTTTTGGATGTATATTTGTGACAAAATATTCAAATTCAAATATCAAATAAATCTGTTGAAAGTATGAAACTAATGTGGCCTTTGAGATTCGAACAAGTAAGTCCTTGGGGTGTCTTTGTATACCTAGCCTACCTAAAGTTTCCAACTTGGGATAGGTTGTCAGAAAGTTCGCTACACGGGTCTCATAGAAAGTCATGGGTTTTCATAAGTGCTTTAAAGTAAAATAATGTCACAAATATGCAAGTACTTGGCATTATGCAATGTTAAGTATATTTCCGTACGTGAGTCAAGTTATGTCGCTTTCCGCGTGAGGAATCACCGACTTGTCACCGCTGACTTGATTCTTAAAGACTTTCTCACTTTAATCACCAAATGTCTTAATCTTAGTGCTTGTTTCGATTATGAGAGTGTATCTGAATATGGGGCACATAAGTTCGCAAACTAAAATTGTGGCATGAGTAACTTACTAGGTTTCATGGTGACTGTCCTTGGCTCAAGTAATACGAAAGTGCCACAAACCAAAAAGGAGACTGGAAGTACCGAGTGTTTAAGAGGACAAACATATTGGTAATCGTTTTTGGATCACTGTTCATAACTAATAATAAGAGAATTATTTCTCTCTTGTAGGCTTATGTAAATGCTATTCTGATCTGATCAGCAGTACCCTAGTCACATGTGAATAATGAATAAACTAAGATAACAATTGTGTATAGACTAGTTATTATTCTGTAATTTTTATTCTAATTTATTTTTCTATTTTATTGAGTCAAAATAAGTATTTTCATAAGTTCTTATTGCACGAGAGAATATACTTGAATTCTGTTGAGTATATGTTTTGCTGAATTCATTCATTTGAATTCTTGATGAGGTTATGTGTTTAGTTCAAAAGAAGATTTTCTGATATGGACATTAATTTGTTTAAGTTTAGAAAATGATTTTTTACATCTTCTGTGAGAAGTCAAAGTTATTTGAAATCTCACAAGTTTCAGTGTTTACAAGTTATGAATTTAATTAATAACTTGGTGATTTTTAGGGTTTGACAACGGAATGACCTCACTTGATCTTTTATTAGAATCTTGAATATTTCGTAATTGTTAATCCTAATTTTGTGCGTTTTCACTTGAATTTTCTGCATTATTGTGCCTTTGCTCTTGTTGCGTTAATGAGTTTTTGGTAAGTGTGCAGTGTTCAGGTTAAGAAGATAAAGTTGGAGTGCTGATCTTTGTTGCAATACAGTGTTATTCATACTGATGATATCGTGGAGACAAGATTTTTGGTGTGAAATGACAATATTGTGATGCAAATATGAGCACGTGAAGGAAGAATACATGAATCTGTCTTTAGAGTATTTATTCACTTTACATTTCATGTATTTAGTGAAAATAATCAGTGTTGATGCGTGTTTCTTTTGATTCCCGTACCTTAACTTATGACTTGATTTCGGAAACTTTATAAAGTTCTTCATTGGATTTTTGGACTATTCATTGTTTGTTAATTTTGTAGACGGCATCTAATATGGGACTTAAGTGTTTCAAGATGGTTTGCCGTCAAGCATCTCAATGATTAGAGACATACTCTCCGTATCATGGTCGTGGTTGGTATCGCTGTTAATATGTTCATTGATTATTTTCAGGTTTGTAAATGGTTGATTTTAGACCTTGGGGTTCTGTTTTTAATTCAAGATTATAATGTTTGTAAAATACTTACATTATGATGATGATTTTAGATGTGGTACTTTTTGGTACAAGGCATGAACAAGTTGCTTTTAACGAGTTGTTGCTATGTACAGGATTAGGTCAAAGGGGTCGCATTGTGGACAGTTTTGTGATGACGAATCTTGAAAAAATTTTCTAAGTACAAACTTGTTCTTACGAAGATAGTGATTAACTTCGTTTTGACTTGTTCTTACGAAGATAGTGATTAATTTCGTTTGGAATTGTACTTCAGAAAAATTGAACTCATTTTGTTACAATCTAAATTCGTTTCATTAGGTTTTAAACGAAGATGACTTCTATCTTCGTTCTATGTTACGAAGGTTAAATTCGTTCCACCTATTTTCGACCGATCTTTTGACCCGACCCATTTTGACCCATCTTTTAACCATCCATATATATATCTTACCTTAATTCGTTTTCTCTTTTTCCTTGCCAAAATCGTTACAGAACACGAATTTAAGTTGCTTAAACCCCCATATCTTCATCAATCAAATACCTTGATTTCATTTGATTCTATACTTGTTGTCTCGATTTTTGTTGAAATAAGTGATTCAGGTATATTATTAGCATCGTCATTCACAAACCCACAATTCTTGATTCTTGTTTTTCCCCAATTTTTACATGAACTCATTCGGTTTTAATATATATTTTTTATTCTAGGGTTTAATTTCGTTTTAATTTTAATCCTTTGAATTCTTAATTCGTTTGTAAAATCGATATGGTTTATGCTTCTTTTAAGTGTTACAAATGTTTTTGTAATTAATTTTGGGCAAATCAAGTGTTCATCAATGTTTTAAGAATCAAATATTTGATTTTGGAACAAACTGTCGTTCAGAATGGCTACGAACTTAGACTTCGTTTAACTTTACGAACTTAGACTTTTCCAGCAATTAACGAATTTAGAGTTTTTTGTGACAAACGAATTTAGTATGCTTCAAAGCTATCTTCGTTCATTGTTAACCAACGAACTTAAAATCTATTTTCGTTTATTGTTATCTAACGAATTTAAAGTCTATCTTCGTTCATTCCTAACTAACGAACTTAAGGTCTATCTTCGTACATTCTTAACTTACGAACTTAAAGACTACTTTCGTACAGTTCCAACTTATGAGATTATTGATTAAGTTCATCTAAGACTGCTATTCATTTCTTGTGCTAATCCTATAGTTGTTTTTCAATTATGATTTGTTTTTGCAGAAATGGCTCTTGCTCCACGTCAGTTCTTTAAGAAGCACAATCTGGCCTTAAATCTGGATCCAGATCAGCATAATTGTGAACGCTATCATGAAATTGTTTGATTTTATTGCTCGTTCTAGGCTTTCTTTTGCATTCTGTGATTCACCTAGATTGATTAGGCAGTATATTGATGATTTCTGGAGGACTGCTCATTAGGTCATGGTTGATGGTCGTAGTTTTGTTAGAGCAACTGTTGCAGGACTCACTTTTGATTTTAATGCTGCGATACTTCGTGAAATTCTGCACTTGGGTGATGAATCAGACGACACAGTAGATGTAGCTTATGATTTTGACCTTATTTGTCGGTGTTTTCAAAGAATGGGATATGTTGGTCAAATTAAGCTTCCTTTTGATAAGAGTGGATTTCAAGGACGTTGGAGATACCTTGCTTACGTGTTGTTAGTAAGTCTGAGCAATCGTAAGGCTGGATTTGATCAGCTATCTGCTCAGATTTCTTCGCAGATGGTTGCTTTGGTCTATAATCGACCTTATCCGTTTTCATCATACTTCTTTCAAGAGTTTATTGGTCAAATCAATGCCAAGGCGAAGAATAGGTTTCTATTATATCCTCGTTTTGTTATGGCGATAGTTAGACATTTCTGTCCGAACTTGGTATTTGATCAAGGTCCTCGCTATATACCACATGCTTGGCCTTTACGTATATTTGCTGATTTAGATGCCAATACTCGAAATGTGGCTGGTCTAAATAATCCACCTTTGTTTGGTCACTTAATTAATCCAAATTATCGATCTCGTTTTGAGAATGATATGTTAGTGGATGATGAAGACAATTCTGATCATGAGGAAGAAGAGAGTTCAGATGAAAGTTCGAATGGTGATTCTGATGATTCTGATAGTGGGAATGATGGTGATGCTGATGTAGTTGAAGCAGACACGGATGAATATGATAGTGTCGCTGCTGATTCTGGTAATGAGCATCGAACTAAGATGGCTCATGATGTACCTGTCTGCTTCAGGAAGTGATAATTCATATCACTTTTCTCGAGAAGATGTACCTGGTGCTTTACGCCGAGAGCGTCGGAGTAAGGCATGTCATTCTTCACCGGTTCTTTCTGAAACGAATCAATCTGTTCAAGAAGAAGTTAATCAGGATGAGAATGTTGGTGCTGAACAAGAAGTTGTATCTGATTATCAAGAACAATTGGAACATAGAGATATGGCATCAAGTCCATTACATGAAGGTACAAGTAATGTTGGACCGAAGAGGACACTGGATGCTCCTCTCACTTATCGCAGAGCTAAGCGTGCAAGAATTTCTGAGGATACTTCAGTATCTGCAGCTGCTGCTGATATTCCTGCTGTCTCAACAGCACCAGTTCCTACTATTGCTGGCAGTGTACCGTTACGTCCACTTTTGCCTCCTGCCAGATCAATATTGCCCAGATTGCCTACTTTTCCTCCTATTCCTTCAGATTACTCCCTAGTTAGGCGTATAGATGTTCTTCAGACTCGTGTT
>CM067167.1:42436840-42447912 GCA_034093135.1 Erigeron breviscapus | reverse complement strand
TATTGGAATAATAAGCTTTGTATTATTGATAATAATCTCTATTATGAATAACACACAAAAGCTAGAAAATGTGAAACAAAGGACTAGGAAGATTAACCTTAAACATAAAGGTTTAATCTCCTATATATAGGCTAGTGGTATGATTTGACCTTGAGGTCAAATTTGACCATATGGTGTCAAATTCGACCATATGGTGTCAAATTTGACCATATGGTGTCAAATTCGACCACCATGACATTGATTGGTCAATCTTGACTTTCGACCTTATTTAACGCTAAAACATATCGTTCAATACACAATTAACTTAAAACTATATTTCTATAATCTGTTGTCACTAGAATATGTACCAACAATAGCTAAAGGTTACAATCAAAGACTTGGTCTAGATTATGAAGAAACCTTTAGTCCTGTGGTTAAAATGGTTACTGTAAGGTGCTTAATTAGTCTTGCTGTTAATAAAGGTTGGCCTTTATATCAACTTGATGTTAATAATGCCTTTCTCTATGGTGATTTAGATGAAGAAGTGTATATGACTATTCCTCTTGGGTGTGGTCATAGTAATGATAACAAAGTTTGCAGGCTGAAAAAATCTCTTTATGGCGTTAAGCAAGCCCCAAGGCAGTGGAATGCTAAGTTAACTGCTGCCTTGGTTGAGCATGGCTTTGTACAGAATAAATATGATTATTCTTTGTATATTAAAGAGTCTAATGGTGTGTTTATAGCTTTATTAGTGTATGTGGATGACATTGTTGTCACTGGAAATAATGAGGAAGAAATTCAAAGTTTCAAACATTTTTTGAAAAGTAAATTTATGATTAAAGACTTGGGTTCTTTAAAGTATTTTTTGGGTATTGAAGTTTTGGAAAATAAAAGGGGTTTGTGCATGTCACAAAGAAAGTATTGTTTGGAATTATTGCATGAGTATGGTCTTTTAGCTTCTAAACCTATAGATACTCCTATGGAAACTAATGTTGTTCTTAGTTGTGTTGAAACTGAAAAGGATAAGTATCTTAAAAGTCCAACTGTTTATCAAAAGTTGGTTGGGAAATTGATATATCTCACTCATACTAGGCCTGATATATCATATTCAGTTCATTGTCTTAGTCAACATATGCATGCTCCCTTGCAGTCTCACTTTAAGGCTGCTTTAAGAGTTCTTAAATATCTTAAAGGTTCTCCTGGTTCAGGTATTCAAATTAATAGAGATAGCAATTTGAAATTGAGTGTTTATGCTGATTCTGATTGGGCAAAGTGTCCAAAAACCAGAAAATCTGTCTCTGGTTATTGTGTTTACTTGGGAAATTCTTTGATATCTTGGAAAAGCAAGAAACAAGCAACCTTGTCTAGATCTTCTACAGAAGCTGAATACAGAAGTATGGCTTCTGCTACTTGTGAGGTAATCTGGATCACTAATTTGTTGTCCAGTTTTGGTTTAAATAATCTGCTTCCTATAAACATGTATTGTGATAACAGTTCTGCAATACAAATTGCAGGGAATCCAGTCTTTCATGAAAGATCAAAACATTTTGAAATAGATCTTCATGTTGTTAGAGAAAAAGTGTCATCAGGTTTTCTTAAAACTGTCAAGGTCCATTCTAATGATCAAATTGCAGATATTTTTACTAAAGGTCTTGGAAAAGTTCAACATAAAGTGTTGAGATCTAAACTTAATTTAGTGGACATGTTCATTAATAAGTAATGTATGTCTGAAGGTTATAAGATTGAGGAAGGGTGTTAAAAATATTGTTGTTATTTTCTATTTTTCAATCTTATAACTTGCAGGGACTGGTCTTGCCAAGTCTTAAAGTTATTCAGGTATGTGTTTCATATTTCTGTTATATTTGTAATATTGTTATAACACGATTTTAGCTCTGAATTCAATCTAACAATGGCGGTTTGATAGTGTGTGTTCTTGGTGTGTGTGTGTGTGTGTTTTGAGAGAGAAAGATCGATTAAAACTGAAAGATTGGGATTAATGTGTGTAAGAAATGAAGTGTTTGGTATGTCCTTGTTATGATTTCTAAGGTATGAGGGCTATATATAGTCTAACAATACAACTATGCTAATTATCACAATTAGCCCCTCAACCTTAGTAATCATTTATCTATGACTTAACAACAAGAAATTCTTCTATTCTAGATTACAATTAATCACTATTTTTGGATTTCTAACATTCTCCCCCTTAGTGATATATTGTAATGAATGAAGTACGTGTTATATTGTCTTGTAGGAATGAATTTGATGAGCCCGGTGGTGAAGGCAATTGGTGTGTTGAAACAAGTCTTCAAAGCTTTCTTTTGTCTTTGGAGAACTTGATTCAGTCTTGGTCTTGGTCTTGAACTTCTTGAAGTTAAATCATGTGAGGATTCTCAATGTTCTTTTAGAACAGAGAATAATGAAAGCATGTTTGGCTTGAATCTTCGAGAATTGATGAATCATGAATCAGAGTTGTCTTTTGAAGTGCAGAAGAGATGAATCTTGGTTTTGATTCTTCAATCTTCGATTATTGAGTGAAATTCAACTTTTTGATTCTTCGGTTTTAATTCTTGAACGAATTTCCTCTTCTTGAAATGAAATTCCATGAATATGAACTCTCCCCCTTGATTATGCATTGGAGTTTCTTGATAAAATGTTGTTGTATGACTTGAAGATCTTGAATGAAGTGTGTTTGATGAAGACTCGTTTGAAGCTTTACTTCTTTGACTTGAATCTTCTAACAAATCTTTCAACCTTTTTGAAGCTTTGATCTTTGTCACATCAACTCGAACACTTTGGAGAGTTAGCAATTGAATGAAGTTTAGATGAAATTCTTATGAAGTAATCATGCTCCCCCTCAATCCATGAGTATACATCTTTTGGAGCATCTTTGAATTGTTGAAGTGTCTTGAGTGAAAATCTTTTCATCTTCGGTTTCATTCTTATCTCTAAAGTCAATTCAGATTCCCCTTAAAATCAAAATCTTAATCAACTAAAGTCTAGTGAAAATCTGAAACTGTTGACTCATCATGAACAATGTTCTCCTCCTATACACAAACTTTGATAAGCCTTTTCCCATTTGAAACAACCACATTCATAAATTTCTCAACATAGACTCTCATTCCATTTCTATCACCAACTATGCCTTGGAAAGGATAGAGAGAAGGTATCATTTGAAGACAATACCAAATTCATCTCCAAATTCATCTTCGAAGCAAAAGCTCAGTTGACAAAGACTATGAATCAAATCAATCATAATATTTTCTCCCCCTCATAATGACAAAATTGTGAATCAATGTCATTATGTACACGTTTGATTGATTAAATGTCACAAGGAATAAGAAAACATGGAGAAATGTCAACCATCAAAACATCAACCCAACCTAGTAGCCCAACCCAAGAAATCCTATGGGTGACTAAAATGTAGGATTGAAGTTGTTGGTACAAACGTTATATCATGGTGTTGGTGGTTTCTGTGTTTGTGTGAAGAGAAATGAAACCGGATAAGAATGATCCGTTTGCATGTTCAAAAATCAAAAGGATTAATGAAATGACCGATAGAAATGTATAACATTTTTCGGATTTCCTATGTATCATTGAGATATGCACAAAACAAGTCTCTAACATAGTTCGGTTTGCGGCTTTTCAACCACTAGATTGCTTCAAAGAATATAAATCATGGTTAACACTACCGAAGCATTTGATAACCACAATTTTATCCTTAAAGACTTTTAGGAAAAACCGAGGTCACTTAGACTTCTCGTTAGCTCAATAATCACATAAATGTAATTATGAGACCTACGTTCAATGTTGGAAAAGATGTTAGCATTGGTAGGATTTCCATTCGATCATCGTGGAATATCAATAAAGATATCACTACGAATGTTCCGGCTATATCACAAAGATAAGCAATTATATCACAAAGATATGACTCGAATGTGTCCTATATAGACAATGAATAATGATCAAAATAATGACCAAGCAATATAGCTCTAGACTTAGTGAACAAATGAAGTCGGGGACTGGAGCAGAATGTCGCCCTTTTTCAATATCAACATCTTCCAAAAGAAGAGTCAATAGAAGTGTGAAAATCTCCGTGAGAATAAAACAAGTATTTGTTAAGAAACACTTGAGTGGTTAGGAATGATGTGCATTGCTTCACTGGGTCCATGAAGACTTCTTTAATATCAAGATATCAACAAATGACATCTGATAGAAACGTGTTTTACCCGGCTTTTGAGAATTTTGGGAAGGGTATCATTTCGTTTATCCCTTTTCTCACAACAAATCACCGTAACCTCTCACTTTTTGACTTTACTCCCTCCATTCTAGTTGCACGAAATCAACATCACTCAAAATACCCTCACTATCTAATGAAAGAAGTGAATACTCCGGGGTTAGAATACATCGGCGATGATGAAATTCATGGAGTAAATTTTGAGAAAAACTTATCGCTCATGTGCAAACTAATCACCGAACTCCATTTGATTAAAAATCATTGGAAAAACATCAAATGTGTGAATGAAAAATTTGAAACACATTTGAAGTTTGAGGATTTTTGAAATCACAAACTCCTCCTTAATCTATGCAAGAATATATCAAAAATGGTTTTCATAGAAAGGTGGAGCAAAAATTGTTTTGTGAAATCAAAAAGAAACACAAAGTTTTGCTTCAACACCAATGTTGGTAGTAAGATAGCTAGGGAGTACACAAAGGCGTTCAATCCGTCGCATCTTACAACAACATGTTGGAGGCAATTAAAAACATTTAAGTAAAGTGAAAATCCAATCAATTAGTACAATATGAGAGAACAAGGGAGTACACAAAGGCGTTCGATCCTTCGTTTCCCATATCACTAATTGAGAGTTTGAAAAGTTTGTTTGAAAAAAATTTGATTGCTATTACACATACATATTCATATAAGAATACTTGGAAGTACACAAAGGCGTTCAATTCCTTGTTTTCTTATATCAATTTATATGTATAATAACAATGCGTTTAAAATAAATATATCATTTAAGAACGGGTTGCATACATAGTATATGCAAGCCATTACAAAATCTTTTTGTTAATTTTTGTAATTTTTCAATTTTGTATTTTGTTTTCTGAAATGTGTCAAGAATTCCTTCAAATGAAAAAGATTAAGGTTTAAGATTCAACATACCAAGCTTGGAGATCAGAAAATTAAACCTCTTTTCGTCCAATGGTTTTGTGAACAAATCTGCAAGTTGAAATTCAGTTCCCACAAAGTAGAGTTCGATGTCACCTTTCTCAATATGATCTTTGAGAAAATGATATCTAACATCAATATGCTTGATCGAGAGTGGTTTACTGAGTTGACTGCAATGGCAATGGCACTCTGAGAATCACAATAGATAGGAATATGATCATATGACAGACCATAATCAGTCAGTTGTGTCTTCATCCATAAAACTTGAGCACAACAACTAGCCGCAGCCACATATTCTGCTTCAGCCGTTGATAGTGAAACACAGTTCTGTTTCTTGGAAGACCAACTCACAATTTTATCTCCTAAAAATTGTAGAGTACCGGAAGTGCTCTTGCGATCTAGTTTACAACCTGCATGATCTGCATCTGAATAAGCAATTAGATTGAATCCAGTATCCCTTGGATACCAGAGACCTAAATCGGGTGTACCCTTCAGATAACGAAAGATTCGTTTCACAGCTTGATAATGTAAATCAGTTGGAGCAGCTTGATATCTAGCACACATACATGTTGCAAACATTATATCTGGGCGAGATGCTGTTAGGTATAACAATGAACCAATCATACTTCTATATCTCTTTTGGTCAAATGGTTTCCCATTTGTATCAGTATTAATGGTTGTTCGAGCAGCCATTGGGGTAGAAATTGAAGAACATGAAGTCATATCAAACTTTTTCAACATGTCATTTATGTATTTACCTTGTGATATAAAAATACCAGTTGGTAATTGTTTGATTTGAAGACCCAAAAAGTAATTCATTTCCCCAATCATGCTCATTTCAAAATGATTGACCATTAGAGATGAAAAGTTTCGGAAAAATGTTTGACTGGTCGACCCAAATATAATGTCATCAACATATATTTGAACTAGTAGAACATGCTTACCTTGTTTGCGAATGAACAAGGTAGGGTCAATTATGCCTTTGGTAAATCCACCTTTAAGTAAGAAAGTAGTTAAGGAATCATACCATGCTCGGGGTGCTTGCTTAAGACTATAGAGAGCCTTGTCTAACCTGTAGACATGATTTGGCTTCTGAGGATCAACAAAACCTTCTGGTTGATCAACGTAAACTTCTTCTTTGAGGTCACCATTCAAGAAAGCAGTCTTCACATCCATTTGAAACACAGTAAAGTTTAGGAATGCGGCATAAGCTAAGAATATTCGAATGGCCTCCATTCTTGCAACTGGAGCAAAAGTTTCGTCGAAATCAACACCAGGTTGTTGGCAATAACCCTTAGCAACAAGTCGAGCTTTATTCCTTACTACCACTCCATTCTCATCCTTTTTGTTCTTGAAAATCCACTTAGTACCGATTGGATCAGCTTTTCTAGGATTTGGAACTAACCTCCATACCTTCAGTCTTTCAAATTGAGCGAGTTCATCTTGCATTGCCTTAACCCATTCTGGATCTCGAAGAGCTTCAGATACTGTTTTGGGTTCGATATTGCTAAGAGAAAGTGCAACAAGACACTCATTTACTGAGGTACGAGTAGTTACTCCTGCTTGTGGATCTCCAATTATCTGATCAGTAGGATGGTCTTTCTGCATACGTGTCCACTTGTGAGCATGAGGAAGAGGATCTTGTTGTTGAAGATCAACATCACCATCATTGAAACTTGAAGTTTGTTGAGAGATGGAATCATAACTTGGTATAACCCTTTCCTCATATGCTGGATGATCAAAGTCAAGTGGAACATACACATTTGGAGTGTTCAGGGGATTTGTTGTCTGAGTGAATTGAGAAGGTTGTTCTTGAACATTCACTTGAGAAGCATTATCCTGAGAGGATGGTGGAGAAGTATCATTTGAAGATAATTCTTGCTCTGAAGAATTTGATGATGTTTCATGAATGATGTTAGGAACTGGATCGTGGTTATGAAGAGGTTCATTGTTTGGAATTGGTTCAACGATGATCTGAGGTTCTTGATCATGAACCGGTTTTGAATTATAGAATTCTTCAAAAGAATATCTAATTCATCACTGGTTGGAGTTGGAAACTTCTTGAATTTAGAAGCTAAGGTAGAGTTCCTTGTAGAAGTACTTGAAGCACTTGAATCCATAACTTGTTGGTAGCAAGCTTTCTTGCTCAAAAATCATGCCTGACATCTCATCGAACCACACATTCATTGTTTCTTGAATTGTGTTTGTTCGGCGATTGTAGATTCGGTAGGCAATTGATGTTTTGGAATAACCAACAAAGTATCCTTCATCACCTTTCTTCTCGAACTTTCCAAGATTCTCCCGATCATTCAATGTGTAACAAACACACCCAAATATGTGGAAGTAGTTGATGTTGGGTTTCCGTTTGTTAACAACCTCATAAGGAGTCTTTTCGAAACGCTGATTGATGATGGACCGATTCTGAGTGTGACAAGCAGTGTCAACAGCTTCAGCCCACATATTGGATGGCAATTTGGAATAAGCAAGCATTGTCCTTGCTGCTTCCACCAGCGATCGATTTCTCCTTTCAACAACACCGTTTTGTTGTGGGGTGCGAACTGCTGAGAATTGATGAGTAATACCTTTGTATTTGCAGAATTCATCAAAAACAGCATTCTTGAATTCAGTACCGTTATCCGAACGGATGTAACGAACTGGAAGTTGAAGATTTACTTGAGTATTGGTGATGAAATCTATCAACATCTGAGTTGTTTCATCTTTGGATGCTAGGAACTTAACCCAAGTATATCTTGAATAATCATCAACAATAACCAGAATGTATTTCTTCCCATTTCGGCTTTGTACTTTCATTGGCCCACAAAGATCCATGTGAAGCAAATGAAGAGGTGCTAAAGAATTTGGAGATTTCTTCGGTTTATGAGAAACTCTCTTAATCTTCCCAACAGCACAAGAAGGACAGACATACTCACTTTCATACTTATAGTCAGGTAAGCCTTCAACAAGATGCTTATTGACTAAAGTATTGATTGTTTGGAAATTCAGATGAGAGAGCCTTCTATGCCATAACCAAGAATTCTTTGAGGTAGCCTTTGAAATGAGACAGATATTATCGGTTGGTTGGTTATCATCGAGATTGACGGTAAAAGGTTATCGTCACGATCGCCACAAAGAATATCAACTCCATCTAAGGTTTGGACTTTGCAAAGAGATTTTCGAAACAGAACTTGAAGATTGTTATCACAGAGTTGTCCAACACTGAACAAGTTGTGACTTAAACCTTCAACATAGTGAACTTTCTTGATTATAATCCCATTTCGTTCAATGTCCCATAACCTAAGATAGGAGCGAAATTGTTGTTTCCAAAGCGAACAGTTCCCATGAATCTTTCAACAAAATTCTTCAGCAAAGATTTATTTCCAGTCATGTGCTTCGAACACCCGGAATCGAGTATCCAAACACAGATGGTTATTTCCTGCAATCAAAGAAATTTAACCGTTTTTAGGTACCCACTTGAAAACGGGTCCTTTTTGGTTAGATAAAACAGGCAGGGTATATAACTTAGGTTGCGCATTCAAACATGTTATTGAATCAACATAAGCATCAACAAGCATATTATCAACAAACATATTTGAATAAAATGTACGAACATTCACACGAGAATTAAAAGTAACATGTCTACAAGCATTCATATCAACCACACAAGAATTAAGATTGTTTACAAGCTCACAAGGCCTTGCCTTGGCACATTCAACATTTATTAACAAAGATGAATTGTTTTGATTAACAGAAGCACTTTTCTTCTTATTAACAGCATTTCTCCTCCTTTTTTTCTTCATTTTCTCAACATTCTTTTGATTACTAGTGATCTTAGGTACTAAAGTTTTAGCAACCCATTTAGCACCACTAGTTAAGCTCTTTCCACCTGTTGAATTGAAACTTTGAAAATTAGAACTAGGAGTTTTAAACACTTTCATCTTTTTGGAATCTTTTGAAGGTGAGGAAACTTCTTGCTTCTTTGGTTTATCATGAGAAAACCATCCATATCTATCTCTATATCTAGTTGAACCATTTGATGTATCTTTAGTTAGCGAAATTGAGCTAGACTTAGACACCTTAGGTATAAAGCTAGATTGAGAGCTAGATTTAGAAGCATTTGAGCAGTCTTTTGGAAGTTTCACTTTGGTGTACTTTGTTTTGTGTGGGATCTCAGCTTGTTCTTCTATGACATGTTTCACAGGTGTAGCCACAAAGGTTTCTAACTTAATAGTCTTTGGTTCATTCTTGACGAGTTTGGTCTTAACTCGTTTCTTTGAGTAATATGAAGTTGGAGCTTTGGATGATGGTTTTTGAGATTCCATTTCTGTTTCCACTTTGATTTTGGTAGATTCAATCTTTTTCTCAGTTTCTGAATCAAAAATATATTCTCCTCCATGAATTTATCAAAATCAACCTTCGTGAAATCTTTTGAAAAAGAAAATTTCAATGGAGATTGATTAATTTTAGATTTATTGAAAATTTTGAGAAATCAGGAATCTTGGTGTCCAACTTCACATTATGGTAGTCTCAGAAATTAGGTCAACTTGAACTGACACATCTTTGGTTTCACCAAAAAATTGAGTAGACGTATCAACACCTATACTAGCACTAGGCTTAGGGTTAACAACTAACTCATCCATATTTTTGCATGTGAAAAACCTATAAAAGTACCATATCAAAACTAAACTATGTGCAAGTTCTTCATAGATAAATCAGATTGCACATAATCATCAGTATGACAAGTACATTCAAGAGAATCAGTCAAGGTCTGAGTGGAGGTATCGGTAGATGAATCACAAGTAGTTTGGGTAGAATTTTCTACTAAAGCACTTTGGTCAGTTTGAGTAGAAACATTCTCACAAACTTTCTTAGTATTAACATCAATACATTTATCCTCTGAATTCGGACTTTGAGACTTGAGGTGATTAATAACTTGTTGTTGAGATTCCACCTTTTGTTGTAAACCCTCTATTTGTTTTTCCAAAAATGTGGTTGGAAAGTACATTTTAGTTGGTTTGGGTGGATTACCGATAGATTCTTGGTTTTGAAAATTTGATTCAATTTCTTCCAATTTGAAAATTGAAGATTGTTTTGTTTTGTATGAATCATTGATTGCATCATAATTAACCAAAAAATCTTGATTAGGTATTCTCTCAACTTCATCAGTCTCAAATTCGTCATCCAATGGACGAATAAATTGTTGTATCATACCAAGGCGAAGAAATTTTCATCATACAGGGGTTCGATTTCTTCTTTGGCCTTTTGTAATGGTGTGATATTCTCAAATCCCAACCCGAGAAGAAGTTCTGTTTTGTCAATTTTTGACTTGTTGAAATAGGCAGTGAAATTCAAGAGAGGATTTTGTTCAACTTTATATAACTTTTCTTGATAGAAAAGTATATTCTTTTTAAATTCCTCAACTTGTTTTTCAAGATTCTCAATCTCAATGCCTTTTAGAAAACAATTATGATTTAAATCAGAAATCTTCCTTTCGAGTTCAACATTGTTTGGTTTAGCTTCTTGGAGCTTCTTATTGAGAATATCAACATCCATTTGTCTTGCATTTGCCCGAAGCCATTCATTGGTCTTTTGAATTTCAAGATCTTGATTGGCTTTTTCAAGATCATGAATGGTCTTCTCAAGATTTTGACATCTTTGTAATAACTTAGAATCAGGAGTGACATTCATCTCACATTCTTTAACCAACATTTTGTCTTTGTATGCTTGAAAATCTTGTTTAATAGTATCATGTTCAAAAAGTAATTTTGAGTGTTCTTCAAGAAGATTGAAAATTCACTTTTTGAAAATGAAATACTATTTTTCAACTTTTTGTTTTTGTTGGCTAAAGAATTGATATGATTTGTTAATTTAGATAAAGCTAATCTACAAGACTCTTTGTCCTTAACCAAAGAAAAAATAGAGTCGAGAT
>CM067167.1:42416840-42431840 GCA_034093135.1 Erigeron breviscapus | reverse complement strand
AGACGGTTCAGACCGAAGTCTAACCTAAATAATATGACAAGACGGTTCAGACCGAAGTCTAACCTAAATCATATGACAAGACGGTTCAGACCGAAGTCTAACCTAAATAATATGACAAGACGGTTCAGACCGAAGTCTAACCTAAATAATATGACAAGACGGTTCAGACCGAAGTCTAACCTAAATAATATGACAAGACGGTTCAGACCGAAGTCTAACCTAAATAATATGACAAGACGGTTCAGACCGAAGTCTAACCTAAATAATACAACAAGAGGGGGATCATTTTAATTTGTCAAAACACAAGAAACAGTTTAGTCAGCCGACAACATGGCAAGTCAAGACATATAGATCAATTTTCATAAGACATGTATACACATTTTTAGACAGCCGTCTCATGGCAATTATAAGACAAATGATTTCATTTACCAAATCTCATGGCGTAGACAAAGACAAATCATTTACAAAGTATTCGTGTATACAGTACATGCTTTCAGGCCCAAAGTAAAGGAAAAAGGGCGCCATAAACTCACCTTAGCGATAACAGAGCTAAAAGAATGAGTAGTCCGAGAATATGAGCAGTCTAGTCTCCACGTCTATCCAAAACCTAGGATAAGAGTACCAATGGTGAGGATCAAAATCTCACGACGACAAGTATCCTACGTACCACTACTTAGCTATCAATCCTAGAATGCCGTTACCGAGAATGTGATTCGACGTTTAATATTATTTGACTCAAGTTCGTCTTTTATTACTAAATTTGAATATAAAGTCAAAGTTCCAGCCAGTTACCACTGCGCCGCAGTGAGCCAGAACTATGCTCACTGCGCCGCAGTGGGCTAAATGAACAAAAGGGCCGAGAAAAGACACTGCGCCGCAGTGAGCCATCGCCAAGCTCACTGCGCCGCAGTGAGCTAAAAATGCACAACCAGCCCTAGCCACTGCGCCGCAGTGGGGCTAAGCCCATGCCACTGCGCCGCAGTGGCCTCATTCTGCAGCCAGCACCAGCAGGTGCAATTATGCAGAGAAGCCCAAATCGTTTTCGACACAATTACTTTCATTAAAACAAGTTTCAACAAGTGTAATAGGCCTGGAAACATACCATTTCGCCAACCATTTCGTCATTTCAATCATTTTGATATCAAAACCAAATTCTAAGCCAAAACCTAATTAAATTTCCATGAACCCTAATTTACATAACAATTTAAAGCCTCTAATTCCGTTTACAAAACTAAAACCAACCTTTAAATGAATTTAAATCGAATCAAAAGTTTGAGAAAGATGTTTACTTACCAAAAATTGATGTTCTTGAGGTAAAGATGAAGATGGTGATGATAATGATGCTCAAAACCCTAAATTATTATAGAAAGATGATTAATTTGCTTTGATTCCCCTTTGATTTCTCCTTGCCAGAAATGATTTAGAGTGTAAGGTGAAATGTGTGTGTGTTCTGTGTGTGTGTCGACAGGCAAAGAAAGAAAGAAAAGGAGGGAAGTGTTTGGTTGTTTGATTGTTGTTAAATTCTCAGCCACAATAAACATTTCGGCCCATGTGGCCCTAAATGGGATATTTCCAATACCCTTAATTTGGTAAAATGCTTACGATTAAATATCGTTTGACCTAAAAGTCAAAATGTAAAGTAAAGGTATTTTCCCTCGTCTTATTTTAGTCAAGACAAGCCAATAAAGTTTCGTCAAAAGGGAACTTTATAATATTAAGTCTAGACAGTCTAATTATCTTGTGCAAGACATAACCTTTAAATATTAATTTAAAGTTATTTTTAAAGACTCGGCATTCGTCTAGATAGCTAATAGTCTACGTCATCAAGATACGTCTAATTTGACTAAGTCAAAAGTCCAAAAGTCTAATAAGTTCCACGTCAAATGACTGTCTAATTGAGATTAGGACTAACCCGATGTTAATTAATTACGAGTTGTCACAAGTTCGGTGCAAGCGAGAATGGGGAGTTCTCGACTTCTATCCTAGGGTTGACATCCCGGCTAGACACATTGGTTTCAACTATCGGAGGGCCAATGTTTTCTTTATGCCCTTGTCCTAACCCGGACCTCTCAACCTCTCTAGTATTTTCAACTCCTCCCTCATTCCCTCCTTGTTCCTCCTGCACAACTGCATCTCCTGTGCTAACATTCTCAGATTCCAACTCAGATAATACATTTTCAATAATTCTAGTCGCTTGTTCAACATCAAATTCAGCTGAGGCACCAATTTGTTCATTCAATTCTGCTGAAGTAGATTCATATCTTTGGCTTGCAGATTTAGAAGACTTATGTTTTCTTTTGGATTTCTTCTTCTTTGATGCCTTCTTTGGTGTACTTCTAGCAGCCATTTTAAGTCGTCTACCTGGTGGTGGAGTTGGTTCATTAGGTAGCGCTGAAGCAAGCGGTGTTGGATTAAGTACAGGTGATAAACGAGGTGGTGTTAGAGTTGGTGGATTTGGTGAAACAACGGATGGTATTGGTGTAGATTGTGAAGGTGAAGATTGTGAAAATTGAACGGGTGGTGGAGATTGTGTTGTTTGAATGGATGGTGTAGATTGAGAAACAAGTGAAGAAACAGGTTCAGGTGTAGCAACTTCTTGCTCAAACATAACTCTTTTGGATTTCCTTTTCTTCTGCCCAGAAGTCCCCTCATCACTAACCCCTCTTTTTCTTTTAGATGACCTAGGACCCTCACTTGGCGACCTATTCACAGCTTGGGTAGGAATCTGTCGGCTTTCAGATCCATCGCTGTGGCTAACCACTCTCTATAAGACCTAAGGTGAGGACTCTGAGCAGGAACCAGGTTAAGCAGAAATGGTGGAATCGGAAAAGGTCTTGCAATTTCACTTCCTGTGCCTCTTATTCTCATGTTTGACTTATACATTGCAATGACACATTTGAAACTGTCTTCCAACTTTGGAATCTCTTCAACATTATCAAGTACGTCTTCGATTATCAAAGTGAAGAATCGAATATAAGGAATGTATTTTCGTTCTTGAACATCCTTTCCTTTCACAACTTGTCTCATCTTATCCCACATAATCTTGGCAAAATCACATTGAACATTATGTGTGACAGCATAGTATATCGACAGTGAGTGCTTTGTCATTGCATCAATTCCCTTCTGAGATGGCATCAGACAGGTGCTCAAGACATTGTACATTGTATGCCATAATGTAGCCACATTCATCCTTTTAAAATCCCTCATGGATGTCAACTCCCCTTCATATCCCAAAGCATGAATTGCAGATAACATTTCATCAACTGAAGGCAATTCTTCATACTCTTCTTGTTCAGGAAAACCAATGATCGATCTGAATTCATCTAGTGTGAATTGGCAGTTAAACACATTATCATCTGATTGTAAAGAGTATCTAAAGTATTCTTCTTGATTATGTCTTTTATTGGCTTTCACAAACTCAATTGATTCCCACAACTCAAATATGTACTTTTCGGGAACTATTGCACTACTAGTAAAAGCAGTTTCCAATGGATGATGGCTTAGAATCTCCGTTATAATTGGGAATTTGGATGTGAATGGAATATGAAGAGCTTGATTGGCTTGCATCTTCATAGTTGCACCTTCTTGGAACATCACCATCTTAATATTTATTATTTTTCTGAAAGACAAACTGACCAAAATTTTGACCAGAAAAATACACTTTAAACACAGAAAAATAAAAACACAATAACATTTAATAAACACATTTATAACACAAAGACAATGTTTCGCACATATATCAAAAATGAGAAAACAAAGTAGTACACAAAGGCGTTCGATACCTTGCTTCTCACCCTAATATATATACGAAACATGACGATATATAGAATCACATAAGTATTAAAAGATAAGAAAGCAAAGGTAGTACACAAAGGCGTTCGATACCCTGCTTCTCACTCCCAACACTTATGAAATACTATATAGACAAACACAATACACACATACATACATTTTAAAAATAAAAAAAACTTAGAATAAAAAATAAAAAAATCAATTTTAACTGTTTGCCGAGAAAAAACCTCGGCAAATGGGGTTTTAAAAAAAAATTTCTCAAAATTTTGCCCAGAAGTTAATAAGGAACAAAAATTGATTTTGGCAAAAACTTTGAAAAATTTCATGGTTTGCCGGCAAACACGAGAATGAAGCAGATCAGGGTCCAAAGATTCAAGTCATCGGGTATCGAAGTGAAGTCTCGTAAATGCCGAGCAAAAACCTCGGCAAATGAGCTTTTCAGACTAGACTTCATTGAATATATGAAATTTCCTTTGATTTGATCAACAAGAGTGTTGACAAATGTTAAAGAAATATTTCAATGACAAAATGTGCATTTGCCGAGATAAAATCTCTGCAAATGGCACATTTGATATTAAACCAGAAAAATGATCAAGTCTTTTGGAAAATTTTAAGCATTTGCCGAGATAAAATCTCTGCAAATGGCATATTTAGATTTCAAGACTTAAGAAAAATTTTCACAAAATGTTGATTTGCCGAGATAAAATCTCTGCAAATAGCCAATTTAAGACTTTGAAAATTTTAACTTGTGAAAAACATGCATTTGCCGAGCAAAAACCTCGGCAAATGGCCTTTTTGATCTGAAAATTTTGTTAAGACAAAATATTCACAAGTTTTGTTTGACAAACAAAATTTTGAAGTATTTGAGACAAACATGCATTTGCCGAGCAAAAACCTCGGCAAATGACCCTTTTTGATCTGAAAATTTTGTTAAGACAAAATATTCACAAGTTTTGTTTGACAAACAAAATTTTGAAGTATTTGAGACAAACATGCATTTGCCGAGCAAAAACCTCGGCAAATGACCCTTTTTGATCTGAAATTTTGTTAAGTCAAAATATGGATATGAGCAACCAAAGCATTTGCCGAGATAATATCTCTGCAAATGGCTTATTTATGACTTAGAAAATCTTGACTTGTGAAAAACAAGCATTTGCCGAGCAAAAACCTCGGCAAATGGCCTTTTGGACTGAAAATCTAATAAGTCAAAATATGGACATGATTTCCAGACTTATGAAGATTTGAAGAAGGTTATGAATAAACATAGCATTTGCCGAGATAAAATCTCTGCAAATGGCTATTTCATGACTTAAATTTTTTTTAACAGATTGAGAAAACAATCATTTGCCGAGATAAAATCTCTGCAAATGACCTTTTTGATTCAATTGGTTAAGACAATAATCTGAACAAGTTTTGTAATTTATATGAAGATTTGAAGATGAAAATTTGAACAAAATATATCATTTGCCGAGCAAAAACCTCGGCGAATGGTACAAATCTTCAAACATTCAAATATTATACCCAGCCCTTCAACCAATCAAACCCAGAAAATCAAACAAGAGCAGACTAAGGCATAAAATTCAGATAAACAATAAAGATACACCCTAATCATGCATCTATCATCATCAAAACATGAATCAAAACATCACATCAGTCATAAAGCACATATTATTTCATCTCGGCATTTAATCAAACAGTTGAAGTGCGTAAAGAAAACAAGAGAGTTTACCTTTAAAACGATGATCTGAAGAAGAAAGTAGATGAAATAATCCACAAAAATGATCACCAGATTAACCCCACTTAGATTATTATGAAAAAGATGAAAATGATTGATTGATTGATGACAGGTTTGATCGGTTTTTGAGAGAAAATAAGAAGAAATTTTGATTTGAATTTGGAAAGTGACAAAATGGACCGCCCATTTTCCTTTTAAATTTCAAATTCGGGTCGCGGGTCTGGGTTTGACCCGCGTGTCAACCCGGATCTCAAACTGGTCTTGGGCTTAACAAACACTTTGGGCTGAAATGATTTTGGGCTCTTTTTGGGTTTTACACAAAAACAAACAAACAAAAATAAATAAAAAAAAAAAAAAAAAAAAAAAAAAAAAAAAAAAATTATTAAAAATTTTTAACAACATTTAAAAATTTTTCTTTTATAATTTTATAATTTTGTATTTGGTTTTTCAGATTTTAAAAACAAACACACATACAAAAAAATTAAACAAACAAATAAAACAAACAGATTAAAAAATAAGCAAACAAATATTCACATGCATTTGCACACTCCCCCTCAAATTAAGCATATATCAAGACAATAAATTTACAAACTCCCCCTAAAATCATGCATTCTACCATTTTTCTCCCCTCAAACATTGCATGTAATATCAGATAAAAACACATCAATGTTTGAAACAGAAAATGAACATAGAATACATGGCATGAAAGCATTTAAGTTTGTAAATCTAGCATTCCCAACTTGGTTTTAAGAAAATTGAACCTTTGTTCATCCAAAGGCTTGGTGAAAAGGTCAGCAAGTTGGTAGTCTGTCGGGACAAAATAGAGTTCGATCTTACCTTTCTCGACATGATCTTTAAGAAAATGGTACCGAACATCTATGTGCTTGGTCTTTGTGTGCTGTACAGGATTGCAAGAAATAGCAATAGCACTCTTAGAGTCACAGTAGATGGGAATTCTATTGAACTGAAATCCATAATCAGTCAACTGGGTCTTCATCCAAAGAACTTGTGAACAACAGCTTGCTGCAGCAACGTACTCAGCTTATGCAGTAGATGTAGATACACAATTTTGTTTCTTTGAAGACCAACTGACTAATCTATCCCCTATAAACTGTACACTCCCAGAAGTACTCTTTCGATCAAGCTTACAACCTGCATGGTCAGCATCCGAATATGCAATCAACTGAAACCCAGTATCCCTTGGATACCAGAGACCAAGGTTCACAGTGCCTTTCTGGTATCGGAATATCCGTTTGACGGCCTGGAAATGACTTTCCTTTGGATTGGCCTGGTACCTGGCACACATGCATGTGGCGAACATAATATCCGGGCGACTTGCAGTCAAATACATGAGCGAACCTATCATACTGCGATATCTCTTTTGATCAAAAGATTTTCTGTTAGAAATCCAAAAATGGTGTTAAAATGCAATTATTTTAATAATGGAAGGAGTATTAGTGAAAGTTAGTCAAGTGTATAAATACTCCTTTCCATACCCAAAATTGTAAGCTTTTCCCCCATTTCCTTAATTAATCACAACAATTCAACCTCAATTCTCTCTGATCTTCATCTTCAACCTCCAAAACACACACTACACCTTTTCACACACTAACTCCATTTTTGCACAAATCAAGCTCAAATTTATGTTTAACATTTTCCATTTAAATCAGCATTAATCTTTGTGCGAACTTCCATGGGTGTCCCAATTGGTTGACAATTCATCATATCAAACTTTTTCAACATGTCAAGAATGTACTTAGTTTGACAAATAAAAGTACCATTTGACCACTGTTTTACTTGAAGACCAAGGAAAAAGTTTAATTCACCCATCATGCTCATTTCAAATTTCTTGATCATTAAAGCTGAAAAATTCTTGCAGTATTTAGGATTAGTTGACCCGAAAATTATGTCGTAAACATAAATCTGGATTAGAATGATGTCACTCCCTTGTCGTTTGATAAACAAGGTAGTGTCAATCGAACCTTTGCTAAAGCCAGATTTCACAAGATAAGAAGATAGAGCATCATACCATGCACGAGGGGCTTGTTTCAGACCATATAAAGCCTTATCTAACCTGTAAACATAGTCCGGATGTTTTGAATTCACAAATCCCTCAGGTTGTTCAACGTACACTTCTTCTTTGAGAATCCCATTCAAGAAGGCAGTTTTGACATCCATTTGGTAGACTGTGAAGTTCTTGTAGGCAGCATAGGCAAGAAACATCCGAATAGCCTCAATTCGTGCAACTGGTACGAATGTCTCATCGTAATCAATTCCATCTTGTTGGCAATATCCCTTTGCAACCAATCGTGCTTTGTTACGTACAACAACTCCAGTTTCATCCTTCTTGTTCTTGAAGATCCATTTGGTTTTAATTGGCTCCTTATTCTTGTAAGGATTGGGAACCAATTTCCATACCTCAAGACGTTCGAACTGATTAAGTTCTTCCTGCATTGCTTTCACCCAATCTGGACAACTTAGAGCTTCATTCACTGTCTTTGGTTCAACAATACTCAGAAAATTCACAAACAGACATTCATTCGTAGATGCGGATCTTGTCTGAACTCCAGTTGTTGGATTTCCAATGACTTGAGAAATTGGATGAGCTCTTTTCCATTTGGTTGTATGAGGAATTGGATCTAGTGGATCACCAGATTCTTCAGAATCAATGAAATCAGGAGAATGTTGCTCTGTCAATTGTTCAAATGAAGTAGCAATTGGTTCAACAAAGTCGTCTGGATCATAATCTTCAAGATTGGTTGACGGACTTGTCACTTGAGAGATATTATGAGGTTGAGTATGCAACTTTGAAGTATCAGTAGGTGGAGGAGAATCAGATGATGAATTAACATCTGATGATTGTGATGGTGAAGACTCATTGGGATCCATCTCTTTTGAATTTGAACTGGAAGGTTCATTTGTATTCATTTCAGATTCAGGAACTTTCTTCGGAACTTGGAAAAATTCTTCAAACAAGATATCCAAATCTTGTGTAGTCGGAGTAGAGAATGATGATTTGACATTTGATGCAGTCTTTGTTGCGGAAGCTTGTGGACTTTGAAGTTCGGGTCTTGAACTGTGTTGTTCAAGAACCATTCCCGAGAGTTCATCAAATCTAACATTCATACTCTCTTCTATTCTCTTGGTTCTTCGGTTATATACACGATATGCAATGGATTCTCTTGAATAACCGATGAAATATGCCTCATCGCCTTTTGGTTCAAATTTGCCCAGATTATCTCGATCATTGAGAACATAACATACACATCCAATATGTGCAAGAAGTTCACATTGGGCTTTCTTTTGTTAATCACCTCATATGGAGTTTTATCAAACCTCTTGTTTATGATAGATCTATTTTGAGTGAAACAAGCAGTAGCAACAGCTTCAGCCCATAGATTTGGAGGTAACTTAGAATAAGCAAGCATTGTTCTAGCTGCTTCAACAAGAGTTCGATTTCTACGTTCAACTACTCCATTCTGTTGAGGTGTCCTGGCAGCGGAAAATTGATGAGTAATACCCATGGACTTGAAGAAAGAATCAATTGTTGAATTCTTGAATTCAGTGCCATTATCTGAGCGAACAATTCTAACCGATGATTTGAGATTTACTTGGGTCTTCTTGATGAAATCAATGATCACATTCGGAGTGTCACTCTTTGCATGAAGAAAGAATCAATTGTTGAATTCTTGAATTCAGTGCCATTATCTGAGCGAACAATTCTAACCGATGATTTGAGATTTACTTGGGTCTTCTTGATGAAATCAATGATCACATTCGGAGTGTCACTCTTTGCATGAAGAAAGAATCAATTGTTGAATTCTTGAATTCAGTGCCATTATCTGAGCGAACAATTCTAACCGATGATTTGAGATTTACTTGGGTCTTCTTGATGAAATCAATAATCACATTCGGAGTGTCACTCTTTGCATGAAGAAAGAATACCCAAGTATAGCGAGAATAATCATCGACTATCACAAGAATGTATCGCTTTCCATGGATACTTTGAACTTTCATTGGGCCACACAAATCCATATGAATAAGGTGCAAAGGACCTTCTGTACTTAGAAACTTATTTGGTTTGTGTGTTGCTTTCTTCATCTTTCCAATTGCACAAGCTGGACAAACATGTTCACTTTCATACTTGTAATCCGAAAGACCTTCAACAAGTTGTTTATCCACGAGCGCATTAATAGTTTGAAAATTAAGATGAGAAATACGGCGATGCCATAACCAATAATTTTGTGCAGTTGCTTTTGAAATAAGACAAATCTCTGAAGAATTAGTTGGAATGTTGTTGAGATCAATAGTGAACAAATTATTGTCTCTTGTTCCAGTAAGAATATCCACACCATCTTCAGTCTGCACTTTGCATTCATATCTCCTGAATAATACTTGAAGATCATTGTCACAAAATTGTCCAACACTAAAAAGATTGTGTCCTAATCCTTCAACATAGGAAACTCTCTTGATAGTGACTCCATTTTTAACAATATCTCCATAACCGAGAATAGGAGCAATATGATCATTTCCGAATCTTACGGTTCCCATAAACTTCTCAACAAAGTTCGAAAGAATGGACTTGTTTCCAGTCATATGACGAGAACATCCCGAGTCAACATACCATACACAAATGAGATATTCCTGCAAGGACAAGGAATATGTTTTAGGTACCCATATAGATTGGGTCCTTGCAGGTTAGAGGGATAACATGCAAGTACACATTAAAAATAACACATAACAAAATAACACACAAACAAACATTTTATTCAACAAAACAAATAAGCACACATACGAGTTCAAATGAGAAATACAAATTACAAGCAAAGAAATGTAAAGGTTTATACACAAGTTTTGATACAAGCGGGACTAGTCCTAGATGTATTAGCACTATCTAGAGAATTTGATCTACGAACAATCCACACTTGTTTGACATTTGTTGTATTCCCATCAAGCTTGACTTTACTAGAAGCATGCAAAAATCTATCCTTAGGAATCCATCTACTGCTACTAGTTAAGCACAAGTCACCTGAAACACGAACATTCTTTTTGTTAGCAAACAATTTGTTATTTCCGTTCTTAACAGGTTTCTTCTTGATGGTTTATGTGGTCTTGTTCACTTTCTTGATGTTATTAGGTGACAACCAACCATACTGATCTTTGTATTTAGTCATTCCTGTAACTGTATCTCTAACTCTCTGTAAAGTGCACTTAGAGGTCGTCTGAGAATACCTAGGAAAACTAGAATACTTAACATTCTTTGGTTGTTGTTACCTAATGAGAAAGATTCATTCTTGACAGTCTTTGGACCACTACTTGTTTTGACCTCTTTTTGTGACTTTGGTTCAGATTTAACCTTATACATCTGTGGTTGTCTAGAAGTCTTTGAATTCTTAGAAACTGTGGGACCTTTGTTTGGTTTCGGTCTTGAATCAGTCTTGGGTGATGGTTTGGTCTTTGGTTTTGAATCAGTCTTGGGTGATGGGTTGGTCTTTGGTTTTGAATCAGTCTTGGGTGATGGGTTGGTCTTTGGTTGTTGGGTGGTCTTTGGTCTTTGGAACTTATCGAATGGGGAAGGTTGTGAAGAGTGTGACTTTGGAATCTTCTTTAGATAAAATTCATGTTTTTCCTCTTTTTGAACAAAAAGTTTTTCAAATTCAGGAGCAAAATCATGATTTCCTTCCAAAAATGTTGACATTTCATCAGTTTCCAATTTCACACTTGCTTCACTTATCTTAATCGGACAAGGACTTCTCTTGAGTGGAATTGATGCTTTTTCTTTCTCTTTAAAAGATTGAAGTGCTATTTTCTGAAATTCGAATTCCACTTTTAGATTATTAAGTTCCTTTAGCACATTCAACTTTTGTTCCTTTTCTTTTTCAAACTTTTGTTTGAAAGCATCAATTTCATTCAAGTATGATTGAGTTCCCTCAGAAAACTTGGTAAATGATTCAGTCTCAGAAGCATTCGGGAAGAAATAATCATCAACATCATTAACATCAAAGATATCATCTAGATCACCATCAGTTTGAACAGAAACATGCATGACTTCACATTCAGTTTGCACAGATGCATTTACAATTTCACAGATAGAGCATGCAGTTTGTGAAGTTTTCTCAATTTGACACACAGAATGGTTTGGTGGAGTTGGTGTGGCCATAACTTCACAAACAGGACAATTGGGGTGATCACAGTCATTGTCATGATTCTTGGGTGGGTCATAGTGATTTGGAGTCTTCAAATTATCTATTAAAGATTGTTTTTCATCAAGAGACTTTTTCAAATCCTCTATTACCTTTTCCAAAACTTTTTGTGGAACATAAGGTGTGAGTCCCTTAAGTTCGATGGTTAACCAGGAAAGTGTAAAATACAACAAGTCTAATAATCACTAGAATGGACTAGTATTACTTGTAAATAAATGCAAGAATATATAAACAAAGTAATACAAGACTTAAAGCAATAAACAAGTAAAGTGGACCATTATGTATTTTTCAATTGTGTATTTTATTTATGATGTTAAATAAAACACAAGGTTGTTGCGGAATCAAGATAATACAAATAAGTATGTATCCTAACAACCTATGAGTTACAAATGATCTATATTTGTCAAATAACTCTTTTGGATCGAGATACTTAAAGTTGTGAAATATCCCAGTTTAAGATCGAGAGTATTTGGACAAATTCACTTTCATGCAAAGTGTATGCTAAAAAGTATTTTTCTCAAGGAAATGACTTTGTATTTATAGGCAACAAAATTCACCAGTGAATTTTGTGCCGTACAAATATGGTTGCATACATTTAATGATCCGACAAGAACATTAAATGTATTGGATAAGGAATAAGGATAAAGTCACATCAAATGACTTTGTGTCCTTTTATCCAACCACCTTTACACACACAAACTTTGGTAAAGAACAAGTGGATTGTTCTTAGGAAAGTGTGTAAAGGGAAAAGTCAATCCTCGATATCAGTGTTCAGACTTGTAGGGTCTAGAACACTGACAATCTCCAGTGTACAGATCTGGTAAGACTTTCCAGTGGACTCCGCCATTTGTCAGTCTTCTTTCTTCAGACTTCAGTCTTTGACTTCAGTCAGAATGTCTTCAGTAGAGTTGATCTGGACTAGGGTGAAGTCCAGTGAGCTCATCTGGAGAATACTCCAGATTTCCTATACAAGTATTTGCTCACTGGTCTTCCATTATTCTGGACAAATCTTCAGAGGGACTCCAGATTCCAAGTCTGGAGTAGGTCCAGTAGAACACGTTTCTGGACAGATCTTCAGTAAGGCTCCAGTAGTCGAGTCTGGAGCGAGTCCAGTAAATTTGGACTAAATCTGGACCTAACATAAGGTCTCAAGTTTTCAGCTTTTGGAATTGGAATAGTTTCTTCTAAAGGTTTTTCTTTAAAACACTCAAGAATTTCAGGAATTATAGCCTCATGATTTTCTTTTTCGGTTTTATGTGCAGGGTGACTGAAAAAGTCATATGTTTCATCCATTAACTCATAGTTAAAATAGACTTTTGTACCCTTCTCTAGAAAATCATCAGCCTCAAAATCACTATCAGTCGGTCTCACAAACTGGTCAGTCATCCCACATCTTAAATAAGATTCCTTATATAATGATGGGACTTCTTCTTGTGCTTCGAGCAAATGTTTTGGATTGACATAACCTAACCCTGGAGTGAATACAGTTTTCGAATTTCTTGGCCTATTCAAAAAGATTTGTTGATATGATCGATTAATCTTATACAACTTGTCTTAATAAGACTTGATTTCAGCTTTAAGCTCATCATTTTCTTTATCAAGTTTTTGTTTAAGAGAATCTTTTATACAACACTCATATTTTAGGTCAGAAATTTTATCTTCAAATTCCTTCAAATCAGGGATAGATTCTTTCAATTTCACATTTAAAGACTCAATGTCCTCAGCCAACGCATTTGCTCGAAACATCTCATTGGTCTTTTCGACTTGTAATTGTCTGACGGTCTTGCTCAGTTCAAGAACTTTGGTCTCAAGTTCTTGTTTCTCAAGAAGCAATTTGGAGTTCGGAGTAAAAGTGACTGCTGCTTTTTCAGATTTCAAATTTTCAAACTCCTTTTGAAGTAAATCAAATTTTGTTTGAAATTCTTTTTCTTTGTCTTTCAAAATTTGCTTTACTTTTGAATTCTCTTTAGTCAACTTTACCCCGTCTCTCATTGCCTTTTTACTTTCATCCATATAAAATTTTAACACAGATTTGGAAATAGAGATTACCTCATCCTCGACCTCAGAAGAACTTTCATCATCCTCCTCTAACTCCTTTGACTTCTTTATCTTCGTCATGAAGCACACATTTGCTGCAAGTTCGTCTGTCTCTTCATCAGAAAGGTGTAACCACTTGTCATCCTCAGCAAGAAGAGCAATTCCACTTTCTTCTTGTCTTGCAAGCAAAAGTTTGTACTTGTAGTACTCGGAGTTCTTTTGACGCGGTTTAGTGCAATTGATGGCAAAATGTCCAGGAAGACCACAATTATAGCATTTCTTGTCTTCATTCCTCTTATCCATGACCTTCTTCTCAAACTTCTTCTGATTATCAAATTTCTTCTCACCACCAACATATTCCTTCTTGGATTCAAACTTAGGAGCATTTGCATTCTTTGCATAAGAAGACACTGATGAGGTCCTAAGCTGATTGTTGGTTGGTTTCTTCTTGAAGAATTTCTTCTTGAAAGCCTTTGTGAAATAAGCAAGTTCTTTGTACATCTCTTTTTGTCTTTCATCCAAGTCAGAATCACTCATTTCACTTGAATCAGAATCTGTTTCATATCCAGCAAAGCTCTGTTTTGAAACTCTGGAAGTCTTCTTCTCAGCTACCAAGGCCAATGGATCTGAATGAGAACTTTCTTCTTTCTTCTTCTGGATCCTCAGAACATCCTCAACATTCAATTTCAGCTTTTCATACAAGGTATGAATTGTTAGTTTTCCAAAATCTGATTGCTGATTGAGTTGAGTGCCATACACTTGCCATTCTTCCTCCAGATTTTTGATGAATTTGATGTTCAACTCCATATTTGTTCTCTTCACATCATTCTTCCTCAGCTCATTAATCACATTGCAGAATCTGATGTATACTTCATTCAATGGTTCACCCTTCTGTTGCTTGAATGTTTCATACATGTTCAGAACAGTTGACAATCTAATGGTGTTTGATACATCAGATCCTTCCATCTGCTTTTCCACTTCATCCCAAATGTCTTTTCCTGTTTCATATGAGTCCACATTGCAATAGATGTCATCAGGAAGTGCTTGGTGAAGATAAGCAATGGACATTTGATCAGCCTCAACTCTATTTCTTTGATCTGTATTCCAACTCTCTTCTGGTAAAGCTTCTCCATTCACTGGATTCTTTGGAATTTCAGGACCATCTTTGTATGATTTCCTCAGAAGTTTTCCATTCTTCTGTCTGTCTATCCAGTTCAGAAACCTTTTCTTCCA
>CM067167.1:42387074-42415840 GCA_034093135.1 Erigeron breviscapus | reverse complement strand
CTGAAGAATATAAGTTTAAGAGGCATAGCGGTACACAAGGAAATTCATATTAAGTTTATGTAAGAAACATAAAATCATCAGTGTGAATATCACTTCTCTTTATAATGTAATAAGTTAAGGAAGTGATTCTTTCAGTGTGCATCAACTTAAAGATGACATTTGGTCCATGTCGAAGACAAAGATTGATAATAGAAGACCAAGCTGAGTGTATAAGTCAGTTTGAAAAATTATTGGCACTTTCTAAGATGTATCTACAATATGAGTTATGAATCATTCTTGGGATTGTGATTACATGGAAACAAATACAAGCTAGGTACAGTCTTGCTGATCCTCAAGATTGGTGGTTGCCGTTTCCATAATGTGTTCTCTCTTTTATTGGTTACAGCAAGATACAATGTGAGTTATGAATCAATCTTGGGATTGTGATTACATGGAAACAATGTACAAGGTACATTCTTGTAGATCCTCAAGGTCGGTGGTTGTTGTTTCCATAATGTGTCCTCTTTTCTATTGGCTAGCATAAAGGTATGAAAGATAGAAGTATATTCTCACAACATTCCTCACTATTAGTGAAACAAGCTTAGTTTTTGTTGTGTTCAAATACTCCGCTTGAACGAGTATATCGTATAGAATTGAAACAGATTGTCATTTGTCATTCAACTAGGTAGTTAAATTTCACAGGACATTTCTATTTTGGGCTACCTTGTAATTCTTTTTGATTATTCAATATAGAAGTTGTTGAAATTTGCAGTTATGTCTTCTAAAGTTTCTTTAAGCCTTTATGGTCATATCTATTGTTTATAAATTATGTAAATATTTAGTCCAATAACACATTATTAAAAACAAACTTAAAATCTAACAATAATACTAAAAGAGAACCTTAAATTCATCCATGAAAAAGTATGAACCATTAGATGAAATTTCCTTATTAAATTTGAGCCATTGATCAACAAAGATGATGTCATCTTTGACTAATCTTTTAGTCAATACCAACTTTAGTCTTTCAATATCAATAGTTCAAGTTTAACCCCTTAATAAATTAGTTAAATTAGAGAATTAGTTATATTATGATATTTTTGGATAACTTTAATATGTTTAACATAAAATTCCTCCAGCTTATTTCACTTATGAATTTTAAGGCATATGTCTATTTTATGTTAATGGTTTGCACAAGAACAAACAAACTTCTGCAATATTATAAACTTAATCAAGTATTATATATAGACGTTTTTTTAAGGTTTGTTATAAACTAGGAAGTTTAATGCCCCGCGATACGGGACCTCAATTGTCATGTTCATAAAATTTCGTTATGATATTACAATTGCGTTGAATCTATAACTGCTTAATTAAAATTACTTTGTCATGAATAGGTTTTTGAAATAAATAAATTTGGCGTCCAAAATCAAAAAATAGAAATTTGAAGTTTGGTGTTTAAAATAAGAAATCCAAATTTTGTGTTAGTGTCCAAAATGTGAGAAATTTTTTTTTGATGTTTGTTATCTATATATAGTGAAAAATTCAAACTTTGTTGCAAGAAGGAAAAGTTTAAAATCTTTGATGTTTGTTGTTTATAGTGAGAAAATTCAAACTTTGTTGTAATTATGAAATTTTTTGAAAGTTTACTATTCCTTTCCATTTGTCTTAATATAGAAGATAATATAAAAATTTTATTTTGTTATACATTGTCACATATAAAATAATAAAAAAAAAGAGCTGTTAAATTAAGGCTATAGTTAGGGTGTATAAAAAATTGTATCTTTTGTATCAAAAGTGTACTTCCTGAATTTTATTGTAAGTGTAAAACTTATGCACCTTAATTACAACATCTCTGATTGTATTTAGCAATACTCAAAAGTTTATAGACAATAGAAGATAATGAGGTTATTAATGCATGATTTGTTATTATTTTGGGCTTGATTTATGTTTATTTGTTTTCACCTTTAGAATTTTTGTATCATTTAAATGTTACTTGCTTTGAATATTAACTAGAATAGGAATAAATACGTTGTATAGTAAGGACAAACGCCTAAAAAGTTTGGTTGACATCGTTCGACGTCCTTGATAGTCGTGTAACAAAAGAAATTATAATGTTAGTACGTGATAAAGTTGATTTTTTTTATTTTTTTACATTTGTTGTTATGTTGACTTCTTAATAGCAAGTGCAAAGTAATAATTATTAGATAATAATATAATAATTAATTCGTTGGATGATTTGGTTGCTGTTCAGTTGGGACTTGACAAAAGAACTAAAAAGGTTTTTAAGGGTATTGTTATGGTGACATGTTGGAGTATATGGAAGGCAAGGAACGAACTCAAGTTTTCAGAGACAGAGATTAGTGTGGGGAAGAACATACTTTGTTTAAGGTCAACGAGTTTTTTATGGTACAATAGTAGAACTAGAGTTGGGAAAATAGATTGGAAAAAATGGTGTAAATTTGATGTAAAGTAAATGCTTGTAATGTTTTAACCCACAAGTTTTTGGTGGGGTGTGAATAATATTATACCTTTCAAAAAATAAAATAAATATAATATGAGTAATTCTTAAGGTTTACTATTATCGTTAAATATGTGATTAGTTAAATATAATTATCCATGTATTACGCATTAATCTAGTTTGTACCAAGAAACGAGAAAGTTATGATAACTCCCTCCACAAGTCGCGTGACATTAAATCTTTGCAAAAGGATATTTTGTTTATCCTTAGGGACCAAATACATACAAATAATAGTTTATGTTAAATTTTACTTTCTAATGTAATAAAAAAACAAATTCAAAGGATGGAATAAAAGACATATCAATAGCTGTCACACCTCGTTTAAGATGCAAATAAGAGGTTTAACGGAGGAGTACCGTCATAAAACATTGAATGATAAAAATAGAATCACTAGAAGAATTAAAAACATGTATGACATCTCTCCCACAAAATGGAGTAGTCTAAGCCAACATGCCGGAAAACATGTAAATGTATCAAACAAAGATATTAACTAAATTGTAAATGCAATGATAGTCTTTAGGAGTCTCATTAAAGTCCTTAACCTCTAGCTCTTTACACATTGTTGTTACCTGAAAATGAATGTTCAAATTGTCAGCACATTGTTACTTGACTTCGTAAGTTTAAACTAAAAGTATTGATGTAAACGATGAGTCAGAGTCAGTAGGAAAATAACGTATATAATATGCAACAATAATTTAGTATAATGAAACAGCACAACTGAACCTAGCAACCAAAATCAATTAGATGACTGATTATTCACCCAAGGTCAAAGACAAATGGGACATATTCGGATTGAGGAGAAATCGGATTTGAAGTTTTATATACAAAAATAACAATATTTTATGAAATTATATGTTATATTTAGAAAATCAAATAAACTTCAAATATAAGGACATTAAATGTAATTATAAAAAAATGATATAAAAAAGGTATTATTGAAACTTGAGGGGTAAAATCTAAATATTTAAAAATATATAAAGAATGAGATAAATGATAGAGAAAAACCACGTGATTAGCCAAATTTTATTGCAATTATACAAAATTAGCCAAGTGTTTTTGGATTTTCACAAAATAGCCAACAAAATCGCAATAAACTGAAAAAATCGCAATGAGATCTCGCAACGAGATTCTGATAATCTCGTAGAGATTTCAAAATCGCAATGAGATTCTTCTGTAGAATCTTTACGAGATTATCAGGATCGCATTGCGATTCTACAGCATCTCGTTTCAATTTGCAGCGATTTTGATGTTCTCGTTGCGATTATAAACACTCAAACCATCCAAAAGAATGAAAATATCAAAATAACATAGAAGAATAAAAATGGTTTTTGGCTTCATTTTCCACCAATGAACTGTATAATTAAAAAAGACCACGAAACTCACCTTAATAAACGAGCAGTAGTAAGCACCCACATATGATCAAATTGAAATCTACATAATATGTAAGCACAAGTTATAACATGGACAACGCCACCTATTTCATATATAAGTACAAAGTTCATACATTTAGCATATAATATAGGCATCTACACTAATCCAAGACTTCAAAATCAAGTTAAATGTCAAGTTAACTAACCTGCTTTGATGACGAAGTCACAATAGCTAGCATTGAAAATTTATTGAACTTTGAGCTTGGCCGGGTAATCTAAATAGCTTAAATCGGAACTCAATCTTACCTGCATTATTTAAATTTTCTGTATAATAGTTCACATAGTAAAAACCATCGTACAAGAAGACGTCATTCCTCCCACCCACTTCAACTTTCCGAATCACCCGAATTGGATTTTTTACATCCATGCTGTTCTTTAAAGCGAGATTACCTTTTTCAAGTTTTTGATCATTTATGGGTACATTACAACCCCATGATCCATTACCACCATGACCGGAATAAATCATCATATCACTTGATCCGCTCTCATTCAAGTATCGATGTGAGTCAACAATGCTAATAGCTAGATTCTTCCCTTTGATCTCCTTATAATCTATTCCTGATTCCAGTTGGCGATGGAGACCAATCATATAAAGTTGTAACCTAAACCTAAACTTATCACCAATTCGAATCCCACAAACCGAGCCTAATACCTTTTCAGGCTCTATCCATTTTAACTTTTGTCTAACTATGTTGGCTACTTCATGTTGGGCAGTCTTCCAATGTACTGACTTATCTTCAAATGATTTTTGATCATATAATTCGTTAAACAAATCAATTAATTCTTTGATCTTTCCACGTTGAACTACCTCCTCCTCCTTCGATACAATTGCTAAGGACTTCTTCAAAGAAGTGGAATCCCAAGGTTTAACCTTACTTGGTGGCCTTGACGCAAAATTAGGCTTCTTTTTCGCTCTTTCATGGATTTCCTTGGGTGTAGAGTAGTTTTTGAGTTTATTAATTCCTCGAGACCTAGATGCGTGCATTAACTTAAGGTTTCCATTATCTGAATTTCTTAAAGGCTTCCTCCTTGATATAACCACGCTTGTGGTAAATTTCGGTTTGAGGATATAACCCTTCTTTGAACAAGGGAGTTCCAAGTATTTTACTTTGCGGCCAGAAGGTCTTGAACAATTAGATTTAGTTTGCTCAAGTTTTTTGGGATTGTAGCATTTGTATTCAATATTCTCAATAGGTGTAGATCCCTTAAACATTTTTATGCCATTGGATGTTATATTCTCACATAAGTTCTCATTATCTAGATTTTCCAAAGGCCTCCTCTCTAGTTTGATTCCACAACCAGGGGGGAAATCACGAACAACTTGTACTCCCTTTCGAACCTTTGGAGGGGGAAATTTCGACACTGTTGTTCTGGATTCCACGAAATCTTCAAGCTCACGATCATCGATAGCAGCTAGTTGTCGTTTTGTAGAAACGAAAGGCTCATATGTGTTATCCAACACTTCCATTTTAAACAGTAGACCTAGTTTGAAAGTGAAAAGTTTGTAAAAATCACAATGCAAGAAAGCTTCTTGAAATTAATTATACATAAACTTTAAAAACTATAGTTTAAAATCTATATTTTAATAATTACATTTAATAGGGGCAAAAAAGTAAGGATTTTACCAGTGTAAGGCTTTTATATAAAAAAATTTAAATTAATACACTTGATTTTTACGTTTAAAACAATCGAACTTTCCCGTCTAAATAATGCCTATGTAGACTATATCTATCATAGAACGAAAGTCTAGCGCCCCCTCCCCTACTATTTTTTGTTTACACAATAGATTTAATAATTAATAACTTAATACATTAAATCAAATTTCATGTTTTTTTTTGACATAATAAACAAAAATAAACGTTAATTACATATTTTTACTTAATACATAGAAACATTAATTCGCATTCAGTCAATTAATACATTCTGAACTTAAAACTACAAACAGAAACGAGCCCTAAGTATCAATTAATCTTAATGTTTATTCTTATTCAAATTCATCAACAAATCCCAAAAATTTATCATTGATTATATCATATATACTAATCATCAAAAGTAATATGTAACGGTTGGGTTTCATTTCATAGATCAATATTCAATAATATCTAAGTGATGTGAGAAACCAATTGTAATCATTAAGAATTTATATAGAGTCTTAGGCACGATCTACACAAGAAACTTCTAACAAATACTTCTTATCTAAATAACCATAATTTACAAAGAAAAAATAATTCATACACGAAAACCGTGCCCTAACTACATATATTAATTTAATTTGTGTGTGTGCATACCGTGGGGCTTTATACAGACAATAAATGGGCATGGGGTGATGACCGATTTCGGCATAAAAAGGATTTTCACATCCCCATTACATAAACAGGAAATATAAACACGAGATTCAGGTCTACAAGGATATATATATAAATTAAAGGAAGAGAAGAAAATATTCGATAAGAAAACTTACCGAACAACGGCGTTAGCCTATATTTAAGGAGAGTGAAAACATATAGGAAAGTGATATGCGGAGTATTTATTGGGTTTCATGTTTTATAAACGCGGTTATTTAATGATTTAAACAACAGGATTATAACTAAAAATGATTATGACAGCCCTAATATATTTAATGCAAGGATATCATATTATCTTGAAATTTAATTGACATACTGATGACAGGGAGCCGACAACTGAAGCGCAGCTGTAACTATAACGGTTTACATGTATTATAAGTAAAGCACTTAAACTACAATTCTAGAACATACTAGTATCAAAAATATTTATATTTCCTATTAAAACATATCATCCTCTTCTTAAAAAACTAGATGGATGTCCGCGCGTTGTGACGGCTAAACGGTAATGGTTTTGGGGATTTATGGTTGCGGTGATAATGGACTGCGGTGATTGACGACGGTGGGTGGTTATGGTGAGATATGTGTGTTTTTGTGTGTGTTCAGTGTGGGCAGAGGAGAAGAAATGGGAAAATGAGGAGCGTGTAGGGTTTTGTTTGTGTACAGGGTATTTTGGGTTAAAAAAAAATATTGAATTAAGAACTCCTAGTTTGTATTACAAGGGAGTATAGATAAAATGACCTACCTATTTAAAGCATATACGAGTATAAAATATTATCAACTATTTAAAGTCCCCCAGTGAAGCAGGTTTGAGTCATGCAGAGAGGGCAGAGTTTTATCCTAAAAAAATATATGCTTTAAATTACAGCAAACTTCATTAACTTTATATAAAAAATTTATATAGTTTCCATAACTAACACATACATAGGGTTATTTTGTTTCCAAAAACTTATATGTATTTTTTTGTTTGTCCCTTCCAAGCTTATGTTTTTTTATTCCTTTTATATCATCAAAAGTTATCAAATTGTCTCATCGAATTTTGTTAACCGGTGACGTGATTGGATTCATTTAATTGAGGTGTCATTGCTTATGTGACTTTTAAATATAGGTAGAGATATGTATCCTGCTCATGTGGTCACATAGTGACGATATCACTTTTTCTATGAAGGATTGGTCCCACGAATTTTTAGATATACACCATCAAACTTATCTCACATTGTTGTACAATACAACACCTTAAAGCATATTTGGTGGTATATGACTAAAAAAAATAGTGGTTTGAAGATCATCACCTTTTAATAAAGGCCACATAAGTAAATGTTACATAAACAATGATGGGTGGAGATCCCCTTAAGTTACTTCTAACTTGAAGGGTCAAGTTAGGAGTATTTTGACCCTTAGATGAAAATCAAGAGCCAAGATTCAAAGATGATCTTTGAATCCTGACCCTTGATTTCCATTCAACGGTTGAGATTTTCCCAACTTGACTCAAGTTAGAATCAACTTGAGAGAATCCTCACCCAACAATGATACCCCAATTTATGAGTACATGTAGGTCAGAATGATACTCACGCATTATGGTCAAATAATTTTGAAAGTTGAATTATTTCTATGAGACAATTTGATAATTTTTAATGTTTTAAGAAAGAAATAAAAATATTTGAAAATGGTAAACAAAAAAATACGTAAGAAATTTAGGTCAAAAAAACACATACATAAAGAGATAATTAAAAATAGAACAATACTTAGAAATCTAACACTTAAATAAAATATAAGAAGACTTATAAGTCAATATCATAGACTGCTCATGTATCTTTACAAGTCTAAGGGTCGTTTTCTTTTTTTTTAGTCATTAAGTGCTGAGTGTATTAAGTGGCTGAATGCATTAAGAATGTTTGTATGTATTAAGTAAAATATAAGTAATTGACGGTTATTTTTGTTTATTAAATAAAAAAATAAACATGAAATTTGACTGAATAATTAAGTTCTTAACTATTAAGTTTATTAAATAAAAAAGAAACAATCCCTAACTAATAAATTTACTTATCCTACTATCCTAGTACACACAGTGAAAAAAGCGAATTCATACTCCTAATATCCGTGAATTCTTTTTTATCCTTATAAATTAACAATATCTAAATATAAATATAGCTTCTCATACAATAGAAAACAATTACTTCAGAAATCTTACGAAAATATGAGATCGATGATTAGATGTGTACCTGACAACTAAGGTTGATTGGATTCTCGTGGGCTTAATTATGAATCGGTAATCTTCTAATGGGTTATGGTTAATTAATAACAAAACCTTAACCGTATAGTATGTGTAATACACAAATTGTAGCCAAGTGCCAAAATTCGCTTTCTCCGTTGCCGGCTGAAGAACCTAGGATGAATGAAAACATTAAACCCTAACTCTATTTATAAGAATTGTTTCCTTGCTACCGAATCAACTTAATATCATTCAAATTTAAATAATACAACATTCATTTAATATATGGAATATATCTTGAATTATTAGAATAAAAATATCATAATATGCTACCGAATCAACTAGGTTTCCTTATTCCGTTGTTACTTTAATAAGAATTTGAATTATAAAATTATACTTTAAAATATTTAGGATGAATGAAAACATTAAACCCTAACTCTATTTATAAGAATTGTTTCCTTGCTACCGAATCAACTTAATATCATTCAAATTTAAATAATACAACATTCATTTAATATATGGAATATATCTTGAATTATTAGAATAAAAATATCATAATATGCTACCGAATCAACTAGGTTTCCTTATTCCGTTGTTACTTTAATAAGAATTTGAATTATAAAATTATACTTTAAATAGAACTCTATTATTTGTTTATTATTTTTACAATTTATTATATTATGATATTTTTATTCTAATAATTCAAGATATATTCCATATATTAAATGAATGTTGTATTATTTAAATTTGAATGATATTAAAGCCTAAAAATAGTTTTGTTTTCTATAACTTCTTTATCTCTATCTCTCTCTATATCTATATATTTATAAAAACAGTAAGAATCCGAACGATTTTAAAGGCTCTACAGTTCAAACTTATTTTATAATATTGCCACATAGGATTATAGCCTACGTGGCATCCTCTTACATTTTTAACAATATTTTAACTATCTACCAACAAACTAAAACAGGATTGACATGTTCTTGAAACGACACGTGGCGTAATCCTTGATCGACACGTGTCCTTTTAATTTATTTATTTTATTAAATTAGCTTTTTTAGTTGTATATAAATTCAATTTCCTTATTAGACTTAGAATTAAACTCTAACTCCTGGCTTATTAATACAAAAGACATTATAACCTTATTTGATTGATCGTTTTCTCATTAATAAATTGTTTCTTTTTCTTTTTCAATTCTTCAACTCCTATTACTTATATTAGTTATAATAAGTTATTAACATGAACACTTCAAAATTTGAGTTTACGATCCGAAATCACAAGACTATTTGCCATCATCAACTATGCTTACAAGTTCCGATTTTGATGTGGTTCTAAAAATTTAAGGTAAATCCAAAATTTAACTAAACATATATTATATTTATCAAAACTGTTTATTATAATTTAGCTTCGATCATCGATTTACTTTAACCACAATTTATTTCATACTCACGAATCATGTATGAGCCATATTCGAATTTCTTTATGATACAATCTATATAGCTACCGTACATCGCACAGGTATTAGGACTAGTAAAATATAAAACAAAATAATAGAATAAAAAGAAAATATGCTTACATAAAATATAAATATAAATAATATAATTCTAATTATATAGATATGAGATATATTCATATATGTCGTATATATTCATTCCAAATATCCCATAATACTCGTCAGATCCAATCTTTGATACAATTCTAATTATTAAATTAAAGAAACTATATACGAGGAGATATATACTTAAGATGTAAGTAAGGGCTTCTGTTTGATCAATGTCAAGAATCAATTCATTAATTAATCAGTCTATTTTAATTTATTATGCATATCTATCTATCTTTGTGTTGTTTATATATTTTTTTTTATCTATATCTATATTTATTTGAAGATGGTAATGATTTTTTCAAGTTAAGGTTTGATTATTGCTCAAATTGAAACTACCCATCAATAACAATATTCGATCCCTTTGGTGTCTTCTTAATTCATATGATTAAACATTCTTACATATATAGATATTTTCTGAACCGGGTATTATTTATCTAATAGAATTTCTTTCCTTTAATTTTGTTGTTGATACAAGGTAGCTAGCTCAACCTCTTGGTAAGTTGGATCTGTTCATCTGTTTTCATTAGTCATTAGTGGCATATTTTATTACAAGTAACTTTTGTTCATCTTATATAACTTACGAGTTTTATAAGAGTTTTATTTTTTTTTACGTATTTTGCAGGTATTTAACAAAGGGTGGAACATGTTATAAGTTCTTAAATTTTGTAAGTTCTTGACGAATGAATGAAGTTGTTACGAGTACCAAACATGTAAGATTGTCAATGAATTTCTTCTTCTATCATATTGAGTTATTGACTGACCATAACCTATTTGTAGTCATTAGAGTCTGACTCAAAACTATTTACAACTTTTACAACCTTAGTACGAAATACGTGTAAAAAAAAAATCCTACCTGTACTCTTAAAACTTTTAAATTTACTTTTTTGAACTAAAAAACTCTCACTAAATGATACTTGAACCCCGTTAATATTTTCATTGATAGCTGAGCAACCTTACACTCATAAACAGTGGCGAAGCTTGAAAATTTTCAGTGGGGGTCGGGATCTAAATTTTTTTTCCCCTAACACTATTTTTTTAAAATGGGGGGTCGAAACCGAGTATATCGAAATTTTTCTACACGAAAACAATATACCCCCTACATCGCAAAAAAAATTTCGGGGGGTCGGGCGCCCCCCTAATAGCTGCGCCCCTGCTCATAGAACACTATTCACAATGGATGACAACAAACATATGTATGCACATAATATGTGTCTGCACATTGTTATTAATCATGTCACTATATTAATTAAAGAAAACTAGCATGGTACCCGTGTGTTGCAGCGGATACTATTATCAGGGTGCAAATGAAAGAAAGAGAGAGAGAGATATTAAGAGAGAGTTGAGTGTGTGTAATGACTACAAATGAAAAAGGAGAGAGTTTTTTGTGAAGGTAGTTTAGACATTTCCCCATGTAACTTTCAACATGGGGCTATTCTTTTTATTAGGTAAAGAAAATACGTGAATCTCTGTTCATTACTCTTTTACATGTCAATTATTTCATTAGTTACATGATTTTAAATTTACTTTTCAATCATTTTTTTATTTATATTCATGGTATTTGTTCATAAACAATGTAATATTGGTCAAAACTTTTTTAATGATCGTTTTAAACAGCCGCACATTGTGCTGGTAAAAAAACCTCGTATATATATAGATAGACCATATATTTTAATAATATATATATAAAATGATGTTTTATATATTATTATATATATATATATATAACTAAGAGAGGATATAAAAATCTTATGTGGCATTTTATCTAGCTTACAATTAAGATTTTTGCTTATTTGTCAATTTTAGATAAATAGTCATTATTTAAGTGTGTACACTCATCTCATTTAATCTTACATAGAATGCTTAGTTGGAAAAGTTAAATAAAAATAAATAAATAATCTACATATAAAAAAAGTAGTACGTCTCTTATATATCTAAACATATTATGATATTTTTTAGTATTGTTTTATATTCAAATATCATTCTAATCTTTACCATTTAAAGTTTGACATTAATTTATATGTGTGTTTTTGATTTTTAAAAAAAGTAGTACGTCTCTTAGTATATCTAAACATATTGTGATAATCTTTGGTATTGTTTTTTAATTCAATATCATATCTAATCTTTACCATTTAAAGATTGACATATAATTTATATATAACTATTATGCATTCGCTTGCTATATATCTCAAACGCAACTCTATCTTCAAGTTTTCGTTTCTTCATCCACTTTATTCAATTTATTTATATATATATAACTAGTCCTAATATCCGTATGATGTACGGTAGCTATATAGATTGTATCATAAAGAAATTCGAATATGCCTCATACATGATTTGTGAGTATGAAATAAATTGTGGTTAAAGTAAACCGATGATCGAAGCTAAATTATAATAAACAGTAATGATAAATATAATATATGTTTAGTTAAAGTTTTGGATTTACCTTAAATTTTTACAATCACATCAAAATCGGAACTTGTAAGCATAGTGGATGACGGCAAATAGCCTTATGATTTCGGATCATAAACTCAAATATTTGAAGTTTTCATATTAATAACTTATTATAAGTAATATAAGTAATATATGAAGAATTGATAAAGAAAATAGAACGATTTTATTAATGAGAAAACGATCAATCAAATAAGGTTATAATGTGTTTGTATCTATAAGCAAGAGTTAGAGTTTAATTCTAAGTCTAATAAGAAATTGAATCTATATACAATTAATAATTTAATAAAATAAATAAATTAAAATGACACGTGTCGATCAAGGATTACGCCACGTGTCGTTTCAAGAACATCTCAATCTTGTTTTAGTTTATTGGTATATATATATATATAAAGAGAGAGAGAGAGAGAGGGTGAGGATCCTGGAAAAAGGTGTGTTAAGAAGAGAAATGTGAGAAGGTCTTATGGGCCAGTCAAAGCGCGCCATGTGTCAAACTAAAATAAAACGCGTGGTGACACAATTGTAAATAAATTAAACTTTTGTAAAACGCGGCCAGCTTGTTCAGCTTGGGTTTTGGGTCAGCTTGGTTTGGGCCAGCTTGGGTTTGGGTCAGCTTAGGGTTGGGTGTAACACCCCAACAAGGCGGAATAATGGGATATCACGAGAAAAACACAGCACGACATGGAAATTATGTAGAGTTAAACTAAATGCATAAAAAGGATTGGACAATCCATACAGATCACTCAGGAATACAAATACCGGATCATACAAATACATAAGGAGCACAACACCATCAAACGTTTACGTATAAGTCACTCAATAGATGGTACTACCTGAATACACCTCTATGTCGATGGTGGAGTTACTTTGCAATATAAGCGCTGAACTGGAGACGACCAGTTACAGTGAGTATATACCAAGTTCTAGATAGATTACTTATTTAAGTGACAATAAGTAAAGAACAATGCAATAAAATAAAATACTTGTAAAGTAAATTGGTGAGACAATATGTAATTTTCAAGTGTAATTTATTTATTAACTTTAAATAAATTACAAGGTTGTTGCGGAACCAAGATAATAGAAAGTATGTAAATATCCTAACAACCTATGAACTACAATTGATCTACACTTGGAATTTCTCTAAACAATCGAACCACTTAAAGTTGTGAAATGTTCCTTTTTACGATTGAGAGAATATTGCACAAGTTCACCAAGAATATTGTATGCAAAGTCTGATATGCAAAGTATATTCACTTATTCTTGTTGTGTAATGACTTGTATTTATAGGCAAAGTTAACATTGGGATGTTAACTTTGGCCGTACAAATATGGTTGAGAACATTTAAGGAATAGCATTTAATTCCTTAAAATGCTGTGTAAAGTTGCAGTATAAAGCAACTTTACTCAACCAGCTTTATGTACCTTTTTGTACTTTATACATAGATAAATCATTTTATCCGTGTAATAGCACATAAAGCATAAAGTCAATTCCTCGTAATCAGTGTAAAGCTTTGTAAGAGCTTTCCACTGATGGTCTCCAGTTTGTAACTGACTAGAATGTCAACTGGGCTTCGCTGCCATTGTCATTCTCTATCTTCCACTTGTTGTCTACGACTTCAACTGGAATGATTCTTCAACTGGTCAGTTCTCAACTGGAGGAAGTCTTCAGTTGCGTTAACTGTACGTTGCAACTGGACTTCAATATATTTCTGGACAAATCTTCTAGGTGTCCAGGTGCAACTGGAGACTGGCCAGTTCACTGAAACTGGTCCTAACAAATTCCCCCTATTTGTCCTGAAATATTGCCAAGTCTTTTTCAGTTCTTGTATCTGTACAAGTGTGAACTGGAGATACTTGTTCGATTAAATCTATCTAAGTTTTCCAAGGCATTTTTATAGATCAGTAAATGCCTTGGGTTTTCTTTTAAGTTTGTTAGATCTAATCTATTATCTATCTTGTGGTTACAAACTGGTAACTTCATTTATACAAGGAAATGAAATATACATAAGTTACAGAATGTAAACAAAATTACAAGCAGATAAACTAAAGAGAACTTAATCAGATGGCCCTTCGCCAGTTCTCCTTCTCTTTGTCACTGAAGAGATAGGCTGAGAGTCTTCAGGATCAATATTCAACTTTAGCTCCAGATTCTCTTTGTGTTGAATCTTGCCCTTCAAGAAGTTAACCCAAGCTTTCTCAAACCTATTCTTTTGTGCCTTTGCTTCCAAAAAGTTTACCATTTCCACCCATTCCGAGAACCCATATTGCATTGCACCAGGATTGTCAGTTCTAACCAGTGGCCCTCTGGCATAACTGACTTCAACATGAAAGTACTTGGTGCCTGGCTTAATTGTTACATGAACACCATTAATTGCCCCACTGTGTCTTCTGGTTGCCATGATCTGGGAATAATATTCTCTAGCTTCAGATTCATTTGATATTTTGATACTCCTAGCTCCAGCAGCCAGCACAACATTCTTGATGTCATCATTTGATACATCGCCAGTTGGTTCAACGAAAGTTCTAAGATCAGCATCTCTATGCAGTGGTTTTCTTGGTTGAGGGTTCCTTCTAGGTGGATTCAATACCCTTTTCACAACCTTTCTTACATTTTCAATTCTTTTCTGAATCCCACTGGCCCTGTTCTCCTTTGCCTTCTCCACTGATATATTTAAATTTCTGGCATCATGCTCAGCTTCATCATCAGGATAGTGCCTGTCCAGTTCAATGTCAAGCATTTCTTTCAACATACCCACTATCCTGGCATCATCTTTCACTCTAGCATACTCCTCCTTAGTGATTCCCAACAAGTGAGCATCACTAATATCAAGCAATTTAATCTTGGCCAGATGTTGTCTGGCTTCAGCTTGGTTTGCTTGTTTCATTTTCTTTCTTTCTTTAATTTGATCACCAAGCCTTGCCAGACGTTTTCTATCACTTTCAGAAACTGGAGGAAGTACATCAGCATTACCAGTTTCCAACATTGGTACATCAGTGGCCGGCTGGGCTTCATCAGATGTTATGCCTTTACCCTTATTCACATTCCCCCTTTCAATCACATCGGTCTCCTCTACCCTTTGCTCACCAGCTTCAGTACTGGCAGCCACAATCATTTCACCACCAGATTGACTTTCAGATGGAGTTCTTCCAGGTGCAACTGGTGGACTGCACTTCTTTCCCCCTTGGCAGCTTCTAGACCTGCCCTTATAGCTTCCCATTCAGAAGGGTGAGATGGCAACCGGTCAAGAGGCTGCCATGTTTGCATGTCCTTGCATTCTTTGAAAATTCCACACATCATCCTGAAAGACCTCCACAGATGGTTGGTCTCCTTTGACTGGGTCAGAACATTTGCTGTAACCTGTTGCTGACCAGTTTTCAGTTCTTCCAAAATTTTAGAATTTTCACTAAGACCCGAAACCACCTTTTCCTTAACTTCTTCATCCTTTTGTTTCAAATTATTTACTTCAGTTGTCAGAATGTCAATAGACTGAGTATGATTAGATACCTGGGTGCTTAAAGTATCAATGCTGCCTCTCAACTTGTTGATCTCATTAGTGAGTTGGGCCAGATCAACCTGAGGAGTGGCCAGCTTAGTGATCTCAGACATCACCTTTTCTATCAATTGTGTTTCCCTTGCACCCAGCGTATCATCGATCTTCTGACCAACTGAAACCATCAACTGCTGCCCAAGCTCAGTCACATTCAACCCAGGCTTTTCAACTAACTCTTTCACCTGTTTTTCAATCTCCTTCAAATCAATTTCTGATCTTCTAACAGTGTTACCCAGCAGATTTGAGATTGAGGTTGTGACTTTGGTCTGAGTAAGGTCAAAGGCTTCTTTTAAGATGTTGCCAGATTGTTGCAGCCAGTGACCAACTCATTAAGCTTGTTGAACACCAAGTCTTCATTTGCTGAAAACTTGTTAATCCCCAGATCAACCACTTTAATATTTGTCAAGTGATCCTTGTGGTATCTGGAGAAAGACTTGGTGTTTTTGTCAAGTGTCTTTTGAATATCCTCCACCCTGGTGAGAAGGTTTTGGATTCGGCTTGAACAGAGATAACTTGACTGTCCAGTGACGGAGGAGAAGGTGTCACTGGCCCAGCAACAATTACCACTGGAGTAACTGGAGGAGGCAAATTGAGAGAAGCCTCCCCAGTTGACGTCGCAGCAGTCAAAGGAGTAATAATAGGAGTGGTAGAAGAAGAAGGGACTGAAGTAACAATGTGTTGTTCATGCTGAGAATGCTCAGGTGTGAACAACGGCGGCGGTGGGGGTGGCATTTCTCGAAGGAGTGAGAACTGCCCAGATGGTGATGGTGCCATACGTCTGTTTCCAGACATATAGTTGTATGTGGGAAATGGAATATCAGTGGGCTCATTTATTTGGGATGGTAAAACTGAAATTGAAGCATCTGGAGGCGAGACTTGAGATGAAGGGTTTTGATCTTGTACAGAAGACTCAAAAATCTCCAAGTCTGATGCAGTACCTTCTGAATCCGAAGACTCAATAAGGATTTCCTCGTCATTGACATTCATGTCCATATCCATGAATGTAACTGAGGGCTGACCAGATGGGTCAGTCTCCAGATGACCTTCTCCAGTTTCCTGGAAGGTTGCATCTGTTGGAGGATCAATTACCGAGGTAACGTCACCAGGGATAGAGGTCACTGGGGTTGCCTCAGTTATAATTGCTCTATCCACAATCATAACATCATCAGCCGAAGAGTTGGGAACCTCAGTTTCCAGCAGTGACTGGCCAGAGACGTCGTCAGTTCATGCAATAGAAGTGTTAGAAGATAGGCCGTGGACACTTTGTGCTGACTCAAACTCTAATCTGGTTGTTGATTTATGAAGTTATTTTAGAAAAGAAGCAATTTTAGATGATTGGGAAGTAAATGAAGAGAATGTAAAGGGAAGTAAATGTGATCGGAGTAAATAAGGGTATTTATAAGGAATTCAAGATCCCAATGAAATACCAAAAATTATATTTTATTAACAAAATCAATTTTGTAGATATTTTTACAAAATAAGTTTGAATTTTGAATCAAAATCATAATTCACCGTGTCAGCATTAAATGCTACGACGGACTTATCTTACCCACGCGCCCACTAATTTTTATTTTCCCAATAAAAACAGTTGTCATTTATCAAAATAACTTTAAACACGTCAAATGACGATATCAAGTGGGTTAAAACACTCAAGTACCATCACGTGTCACAAAGATTGACCAAGTATTTCTAACGTTATGAAAAATTAAGACAAGACTGAACCTGGACACTGGAGGATTAGTCTAGCGCCAGTTTCCAACTGGAGAGTTCTCAAGTTGCCATTTTCAAACAAAACGAATTTTAGTCAGAAATTTATTTTGAGTCTTTCCCCCTAAAATGATGATCCAGAAATCGATTAGTGCCAGGATAGTATCACAAAGGCGTTCGATAGCCTGGCGAGCAAAGATTATCTGGACCTGCTCAACTGGAGAACTTCATCAGTGTCACTGACGCGTTCATAACAAAAAATCTCCAGTTTTAAGGATTTAACATTCCCAGTTCGCTGATGAGATGTTTAAAGGTTTTCTCATCAAGAGGTTTTGTAAAAAACATCAGCGAGCTGTTTGTCAGTGGGGATGAAATGAATTTCAATGTCTCCTTTCATAACATGATCACGAATAAAGTGATACCTGATGTCAATATGCTTTGTCTTGGAGTGCATCACTGGGTTGTGAGATATAGCAATTGCACTGGTGTTGTCACAAAAGATTGGGGTCTTTGTATACTTTTGACCATAATCTAGTAACTGGTTCTTGATCCAGAGAATCTGGGCACAACAACTGGCCGCAGAAATGTACTCTGCCTCAGCAGTGGACATAGAGACTGACGTCTGCTTCTTGCTGGTCCAACTTACAGTTTTCCTCCAAGGAAATGACAACCACCAGTTGTTGATTTTCTATCTATCTTACAACCTGCATGATTTGAATCTGAATAACCCATTAGATCTAACCCTGAGCCTTTGGGATACCAAAGACCAAGGTTAGGACACCCTTTCAGGTATCTAAAGACACGCTTAACAGCGTGCAAATGTGATTCTTTAGGGTTAGCCTGAAACCTGGCACATAGACATGTTGCGAACATTATATCTGGTCGACTAGCATTAAATACATCAGTGAACCAACCATTCCACGATATTCAGTGATGTTCACTGGTTTGCCAGTTGGGTCAGAGTCCAAATTTAATGGTGTTGCAATAGGTGTGTTTTTTGATGGGATTGAATCATATTTGTATTTTCTTAACAAATCTCTGACATATTTTCCTTGGTTTATGAAAATTTTATTTTCAGTTTGCTTAATCTGAAGACCTAAGAAAAATGTTAATTCATCCATTAAACTCATTTCATACTCAGATGACATGATTTTAGAAAACTTTTTACAAATTGCATCATCAGTTGAACCAAATATAATGTCATCAACATATATTTGTACCAATAAGATATTACCTTTTTCTTTCAAGATAAATAAGGTATTATCTATTGCACCTCTTTGAAAGCCATTTTTTAGAAGATGTTTAGTTAAAGTATCATACCAGGCTCTTGGGGCTTGTCTAAGACCATACAAAGCTTTGTTCAGTCTATAGACCCAGTGAGGATGCTTCTCATTGATGAAGCCTGGAGTCTGCTTAACATACACAACTTCTTCCAATGTTCCATTAAGGAACGCACTTTTGACATCCATCTGGAAGACTTTAAACTGCAGATGGGCTGCATAAGCCAGAAATATTCTGATGGCTTCAAGTCTTGCAACTGGAGCAAAAGTTTCATCAAAGTCAACGCCTTCTGCTTGACAATAATCCTGGGCAACTAATCTGGCCTTGTTTCTTACAACATGGCCATCTTCATCCATCTTGTTTCGGTAGACCCATCTTGTACCAATGGGTTCTTTCTTTAACCCAGGTGGACAAGGAACAAGTTCCCACACATTATTCCTTTCAAACTGGATGAGCTCTTCTTGCATAGCTTCCACCCAGCTTGGGTCTGCCATTGCCTCGTCAATCTTCTTCGGTTCAAATAGTGATAAGAAGGTGACGTTTAAGCATTGCTCACTGGTGGCTCTTCTAGTATGAACCCCACTACTTGGATCTCCCACAATCTGTTCAATTGGATGTGCTCGAGTCCATCTAGTGTATTGACTAGGCTGGTGTAAAACAATATCAGTGCAATTCACCTGGTGATCTTCTTCAGTTGCAGCAGCTTCTGGAGGAGGATCAGTCCAAACTACTTATACATCCTCATCAGAGTCAATGAGGTCACGATTTGCATCATGAAATTCTTCATTAAAAGGCATTTCTTGAAGAACTGGAGAAGTTGGGGTTTGAACTGGTGCTGATATTGGAGTAACACGTACATCAGATCCAATCACCAATTTCTGTGGTAAGTTGAAATTGATGGAGGGATAGAATGAAGTGTCACTGGTGGTGCTCTTCTTCTTAACTGGTTCCAATTGATTGTAACTGGAAACATCTTTCGGTGAAACAACTGACTGATGAACTTGGTCAGTTTCACCAAAATTTATTGGAACGACTGGAGAAATATCAAGGCTTGGTCTCTTGTTGATTGCTTCAGTTGATTCGTCGAATGTGACATGAATTGTCTCATGAACCTTTTGGAGTCCATAATTATAAACTCTAAAGGCCTTTCGAATATCTGAATAACCTAAAAATACCCCTTCATCAGCCTTTGCATCAAACTTTCCAAGCTGACTGGAATCGTTTAAATATAAACTGGACAACCAAATACATGAAAATATCCAATATTTGGTTTACGATTCCTGAGTACTTCATAGGCAGTCTTCTTATGTCTCTTGATGTAGACTGACCGGTTTTGGGTGTGACAAGAAGTTGCAACTGCTTCAGCCCAGAAACTGGTGGGAAGACCTGATTCAGATAGCATACTTCTGGCTGCTTCTATCAGTGTGCGATTCTTTCTTTCCACAACTCCATTCTGCTTCGGAGAGTGTGCTGATGAGAAGTTTTGAGAGATGCCAGTGTCATTGCAAAATGTTTCAAGTACCTTATTTTGAAATTCAGTACCATTATCACTTCGCAACTGACAGACTTTTTGAGTATACTTGAGTTCAATTCTTTTGATGAGAGGGATGATTTCAGCAGGTGCATCACTTTTGGATCTGAGGAATACCACCCAACAGTATCTGGTGAATTCATCGACCACAACTAGAGTGTATTTCTTCCCAACTCTAGTTTGAACATTCACTGGACCAAAAAGATCCATATGAAGCATGTGAAGAGGTTCAGTGATGCTAAAATTTTGCCTAGTTTTGAAACTCGCCCTTTTCTGCTTGCCCATCTCACACCCTGGACATGGATTTTCTTTATTGAAAGAAATTTGAGGTATCCCATCAACCAGTTGTTTGCGAGACAACTTGTTAATATTTTTGAAATTAAGATGGGATAATCTTTTATGCCACAGCCAGTTGGTGTCCTCATCAGCCTTGGTATAGAAGCACTGCTCTTTTGGAGCTGGTTCCATATCCATGATGTACACATTACCTTTTCTTGGTGCAACCATCACCACTTTCCAATCCTTGTTAAATATGGTGCCTGAGCAATATCGAACAAAACTCTGTAGCCATCATCACAAAGTTGGCTGACACTGATCAGGTTGTATTTCAAACCATTCACAAATGCAACTCTTTTGAATTCGACCTGTTCGTTATTGAGCACACCATCTTGGACAGTGAACTCTTCAAGCAGGGGCTTACATCCGGTCATAGTCTGGCCAGCTGCGCTGTCCAGATACCAGATATTATTCTTTCGATCACCCTGCACACCCACAAAAATCATCAGTTATTTTTGTGAACCCATCTTTTCTTGATGGGTTCACTGGACTTCTCTACAGAAGTCACAGTTGATTGTTGTGGTGGTAAATTAAAGACTACATCTGGATCTTTTTCACCAGATCTAGGTGCAGGAGTAAAAACGATTGGTATTTGATACCTGCTTCCCTTTTTCTTATCAGATTTAGTTCCAGATGGAACATTCTTTTGTTTTGGTTTTGAAGGGGGTTTAATATTTTGTTTTACAACTGGAGGTGATGAACCTCCTTCCAGATTTTTAATCCGGACAGTACAACTCTGAACCTGTCAAGACAAAAGTTGGAGTTGACTTTCCATTTTAAACAAAATATTGTTTTCATCAGGCTGCTAAACCTTGGTTCAGCTGGAGTTTTAGTCTTTTGGGTCTTGGGCTCCTTAGACTTCTGAGGTAAAGGCTTGTTACCAGTGGCCTTTTTAACTGGAGCACTAGCCTGTTTGGCTCCAGGTTTAACCTCAGTGGGGGTGGTCTCAATGGGTTCAGTTTTGACAGCCTCAGGTTGATCATAAGGAGTTTCAACCCTGAGAGCTGGAGGCAATGCATGAAGATCTGGTATGAGAGCTGCCATTTCCAGATATCCAGATTTCCATGCATTTTTCTGGGCATCAATTGTTCTAGAAAATGCATCATAGTTCTTTCCAGATGATTTTACCCATGACTTGATAATCATTTGTTATTTTTCAAGATCAGAAACTAGTTTTTGATTATCAAATTCTAAAGCCTCAATTTTCAAAACTGACTCCTTGAGAGCCAACTGGACACTTTGTAAATCATTAAGTTGTGGTTTAACATTGTTCAGTTCAATTAAGATAGTATCCAGATATCTTTCACTATCTGCTCTAACAGTTTCCATAAAAGCCAAATCACCACTTAATGATTCAGCAAGGTCCAGTTTCAGTTCTGGATCCACCTGATTGTCATAATCACATACCTTTTTCAAAATGATGTGCACCCATCTTCCAGTGATGACATCTTCTTTTGCCACATGCTGCTGTTGATCTTCCAAGGCCGTGAAACACATGTCCCTTTCCTCTTCTTCATCAGCTGATGAGTCATCAGAGTACTCCCATTTTCCCTCAGTTTGTGCCATCAAGCACTGATCCTTTTCCTTTTCTATGGACAGGAGGGCAATCTGGGCCTTAAGCTTCTTATATTTAGCTTTGTAGCTATCATCAGGCCGATTGAAATTTGGAACAGGGGGACCAGTTTGGTTGTTCATCTGACTAGATCTGCATTCCTTCATAAAATGACCTTTCTTACCGCATTTATAGCAGGTAAGATTGGTTTTATCTAGAGAGCTGGAGCTGGAAGCATTGTTTGGGCCATTAAATCTTTTAGATTTATGCTTAAACCTATTAAAGGTTTTAGCGATCATGGCTACCAGATCATCATCGTCAGTTTCATCACAACCGTCACTGATTTCAGTGGTCAGGCCAGAGTTCAAGAAACTGTTTAACATCTCCTTCATTAAGTGTGCCTGGACACTCTCTGCAGACATTAAAGCAGTACAAGGTCGCTCAGTTACACTAGCAACCTTGGGACTCTGGGCATGGTTCATGGCATCCTACTCAGCCACCAGTCTTGCTGCATTATTATCTTCAGTGAATCTGAAGGCTCCATAGAGCGATGCAAGAGTGTGACTGTGCAGGGTTTTACCTTGTCTCAAGACAAGAACCATATTTTCCCATTTGGAAGGAAGAATATCACAAAATTTCTCAAGAAGATATCCTTATCCTTCTCTACACCCAAGCCTCTCAACTGATTAATTAGGCTAGAAAACCTGGTGTAAGTACCAGTTAGACTTTCATTGGGCAGAGCAAAGAAGGATTCATACTTCTTGTTCAAGGCAACCTTTCTGGTGACAATAGTGTCATCACCTCCTTCAAACTGAATAATTAATTCATCCCACATTGACTTGGCACTGGGGAACAACACAAGTGTTGGAATTAGATCTTCAGGTACAGCTCCAAGGATCATGTTCTTGAGTCTGGTGTCCAGATCTACAAGTCTACGATCCTCATCAGACCAGTGGTCTTCGAGCTTTTCTCTTGAACCTCTTATTCCAGTTGGATCTAGAAGAGGACTTACCCCAAGAGACATGGGTATATATGGTCCATCCTTAAGGATTTTCAACATATACCTCTCTATCCCACCAAAATGCAAAAGCATTCTGGCCTTCCATGTACCGAAGGTCTCACTGTTTCCATCAAATTTTGGAACAGGAGTGTTAGAATAATGTACATGGACATGGTTTGGGGCAGTAGGAGGAGGAGGGTTTGTATTAACATTTTGAACAGGTGGTGTATTAGTATTCAAAGGGTTTCACCTTGACCAGAACCATCTCCACCTTCAGTAGTAGTCATCTAAGCAGATCTAGGCAAGTATATTAGCCTTCTGCTCTGATACCACTTATAAGTCCCAACTCAATAGATGGTACTACCTGAAGACACCTCTATGTCGATGGTGGAGTTACTTTGCAATATAAGCGCTAAACTGGAGACGACCAGTTACAGTGAGTATATACCAAGTTCTAGATAGATTACTTATTTAAGTGACAATAAGTAAAGAACAATGCAATAATATAAAATACTTGTAAAGTAAATTGGTGACACAATATGTAATTTTCAAGTGTAATTTATTTATTAACTTTAAATAAATTACAAGGTTGTTGCGGAACCAAGATAATACAAAGTATGTAAATATCCTAACAACCTATGAACTACAATTGATCTACACTTGGAATTTCTCTAAACAATCGAAACACTTAAAGTTGTGAAATGTTCCTTTTTACGATGAGAGAATATTGCACAAGTTCACCAAGAATATTGTATGCAAAGTCTGATATGCAAAGTATATTCACTTATTCTTGTTGTGCAATGACTTGTATTTATAGGCAAAGTTAACATTGGGATGTTAACTTTGGCCGTACAAATATGGTTGAGAACATTTAAGGAATAGCATTAATTCCTTAAAATGCTGTGTAAAGTTGCAGTATAAAGCAACTTTACTCAACCAGCTTTATGTACCTTTTTGTACTTTATACATAGATAAATCCTTTTATCCGTGTAATAGCACATAAAGCATAAAGTCAATTCCTCATAATCAGTGTAAAGCTTTGTAAGAGCTTTCCACTGATGGTCTCCAGTTTGTAACTGACTAGAATGTCAACTGGGCTTCGCTGCCATTGTCATTCTTTATCTTCCACTTGTTGTCTTCGACTTCAACTGGAATGATTCTTCAACTGGTCAGTTCTCAACTGGAGGAAGTCTTCAGTTGTGTTAACTGTACGATGCAACTGGACTTCAATATATTTCTGGACAAATCTTCTGGGTCTCCAGGTGCAATTGGAGACTGGCCAGTTTCACTGAAACTGGTCCTAACATTACGCAATATAGATTAAAAGATGGCTAACGATCCTAAGCATAACCCATGAGCGGGAATCACAAGAATCACGGATCCATAAATAGTCCAAGTCCAATCCTAGCAATGCAATCCATCAACCAACACGTCTCTAAAGCACTTGATTACCTGAAAAGTGTACTAAAATGCGTCAACATAAAGTTGGTGAGTTCGTAGGTTTGACAATAAGAAACAAGTGTCGGGATAACAACCGTTTAACCTTGATTAAAATCATAACGATCACATAACCTTGATACAATCATATAACCTTGATTGGATCATTAAATGATCACATAACCTTGATACGAACATATAATCTTGATTGGATCATTAAATGATCACATAACCTTGAAACCTTGAATGGATCATTAAATGATCACATAACCTTGAAACCTTGATTAGATCATTAAATGATCACATAACCTTGATACGAACATACAACCTTGATTCAACAATTAAACGAACATATAACCTTGATAAAATAGCCCAACGATCATATAACCTTGATTACTAAATTAAACGAACACATAACGACCATATAACGATCAAACAAACCAAAGAAACACAATGTACCTACACTTCATACGACTCTACATTCAAGGAATTATAGATGCTTATATATAGGGTCACCCGCAGCCTTCCCACCACATCTATAACTCTTTGAAGGCATCATCGTCTTCCATGTATGTACAACTATGTTAATCACAACATATATTCATAATCGAATGCATAATCAACCGAGCGATAAGTCAAAGCGTCAATCGAAACAATCAATCAATCAATCAAATAAACAATCAAGTATGCGTACACTTTTCAGCCCGAATCTCAATTGAGTAGGGAGCTACGGAACTCACCTTGGCCGGCAATTACAAGTATAAGTCAAGCTATAAACGTCCAACGACCGTCAAATGTCCACAACCCATCAATATATACATTACAATACAAGTTAAGAGTCTCACTTTGTTATAACACGATTTCTATCACCGAATTCACGTCATCAATGGCGGTTTTGGTGAGTGTGTGTTCTTGGTGTTTGTGTGTGTGTTTTGAGAGAGAAAGTGTGTGTGTGTAAAAGTTGCTGATTGTATTAATTGAGGGTGTAAGGTTATGCAAGGATTATGATCCCAAAGGTATGAGAGGGGTATTATAGGCTACCTATACAATTATGCTAATTATCACAATTAGCCCCTCAACCTTAGTGATCATTTACCTATGACTTAAAACAAGAAAGTCCTCTAATCTAAATTACAATTTATCACTATTTTTGGATTTCTAACATTCTCCCCCTTAGTGATATATTGTAATGAATGAAGTACGTGTTATCTTGTCTTGTAGGAATGAATTTGATGAGCCCGGTGGTGAAGACAATTGGTGTGTTGAAACAAGTCTTCAAAGCTTTCTCTTTTGTCTTTGGAGAACTTGATTCAGTCTTGGTCTTGGACTTCTTGAAGTTAAATCATGTGATGATTCTCAATGTTCTTTTTGAACAGAGAATAATGAGTGCGTGTGTGTCTTGAATCTTCGAGAATTGTTGAATCATGAATCAGAGTTGTCTTTTGAAAGGCGGAAGGTATGAATCTTGGTTTTGATTTTTCAATCTTCGATTCTTGAGTGAAATTCAACTTTTCGATTCTTCATTCTTTGATTCTTGAGTGAATTTCATCTTCTTGAAATAAAGTTTCATGAATATGTACTCTCCCCCTTGATGTATGCATTGGAGTTTCTTGAAAAAATGTTGTTGTATGAATTGAAGATCTTGAATGAAGTGTGTTTGATGAAGACTCTTTTGAGCTTTACTTCTTTGACTTGAATCTTCTAACCAATCTTTCAACCTTTTTGAAGCTTTGATCTTTGTCACATCAACTTGAACACTTTGGAGAGTAAGCATTTGAATGAAGTTTGGATGAAATTCTTATGAAGTAATCATGCTCCCCCTCAATCCATGAGTATAAACATTTTGGAGCATCTTTGAACTTTTGTAACATCTTGAGTGAAAATCCTTTCATCTTCGGTTTCATTCTTATCTTTGAAGTCAATTCAGATTTCCCTCTTCTTTTTTTAAGCCAAAATCTCAATCAACTAAGATCTAGTGAAAATATAGTGAAAATCTTTGACATCATGAAGAATTTTCTCCCCTTAAACCTTAAAATTTTTAAAACAATCAAACACAAACTTTGATAAGCCTAAAACCGATTGAAACAACCAAACACAAACTTTTCTCCTTGTTTCCTTATCAATCTCAATCAGTAAATCAATCATAATATTTTCTCCCCCTCATAATGACAAAGTTGGGAACCAATGTCATTATGTACACATGGATTGATTAAATGTCAAAAGGAATTACATGATCTAAAGCTTAGAAATTGTGCACATGGAGAAATGTCAACCATCAAAACATCAACCCAAACCATTAGCCCAACCCAAGAAATCCTAGGGGTGACTAAAATGTAAGATTGAAGTTGTTGGTACAAACGTTATATCATGGTGTTGGTGTTTTCTGTGTTTGTGTGATGAGAAATGAAATCGGATAAGAATGATCCGTTAACACAACCAAATCAAAAGGATTAATGGTGTGGCCTAAAAATACGATTACTATTTTAGGACTTCCCATTATCATCGAGAAATGCACAAAGCTTATCTCTAAATGGTTCGGTCTATGGCTTTTCAACCGATAGATTGCTTTAAAGAATGTAATTTATGGTCAGTGTCACAAAGGCGTTCGATGACCATGTCTTACTATCCTCAAAGACTTTTGGGAAAATAAATCCGAGGTCACATAGACTTCTCGTTTACTCAACAATTCATAAAATGAAAATGTGAGACCTACGTTCAACGTTGGAAAAGATGTTAGCATTGGTAGGATTTCCATTCGATCATCGTGGAATATCAAAAATGTGATATCACTACGAATGTTCCGGCAATATCACAAAGATATGCGATGTCACAAAGACATATAAAAACTCTATGTGTCCTAGTCAAATGAAAGATATATCAAGTACGCTCTAGACTCAATAGTGATCAAATGAAGTCGGGGACCGGAGCAGAGTGTCTCCCTTTTTCAATATCAACGTCTTCCAAATGAAGAGTCGATAGAAATGTGAAAATCTCCGTGAGAATAAAACAAGCATTTGTTAAGAAATACTTGAGTGGTTAGGTAAAGTTGTGCATTGCTTCACTGGGTCCATGAAGACTTCTTCAATATCGAGATATCAACAAATGACATCCGATAGAAACGTGTTTTACCCGGATATTTGAGAATTTAGGGAAGGGTATCATTTCTTTTAACCCTTTTCTCACAACATATCACCTTAACCTCTCACTTTTCGACTTTACTCCCTCCATCCTATTTGCACGAAAACAACATCACTCAAAATACCCTCACTATCTAATGAAAGAAGTGAATACTCCGGGGTTAGAACTCATCGGTGATGATGAAGTTCATGGAGTAAATTTTGAGAAAAAACTTATCGCTCATGTGCAAACTAATCACCGAACTCCTTTTGATTGAAAATCATTGGAAAAACATCAAATGTGTGAATGAAAAAAATTGAAACACATTTGAAGTTTTGAAAGTTTTTTTTTTAAATCACAAACTCCTCCTTAATCTATGCAAGAATAGATCAAAATGTTTTCCATAGAAAGGTGGAGCAAAAATTGTTTTTGTGAGATTAAAATGAGTAAAATCTTTGTTGTGATATTTTCGGAAAATTTGAGAGTCTATTGTGAACAAGATTTTTATTTGAGAAACACAAAGTTTTGCTTCAACAACAATGTTGATAGTAAGACAGCTAGGGAGTACACAAAGGCGTTCGATCCTTCGCATCTTACATCAACAAGTTGGAGGCAATTAAAACATTTAAGCAAATGTTAACCCAATCGATTGTTCAAGATGAGACAACAAGGGAGTACACAAAGGCGTTCGATCCTTCGCTTCTCATTTCAACAATTGAGAGTTTG
>CM067167.1:42370367-42386074 GCA_034093135.1 Erigeron breviscapus | reverse complement strand
CTCTGAACCAGTCCATACTTGTACAAACGACGCTCACCAGCATTAAGCCAACAAACAGGCGATCTACATTTCCGCCCATACAAAGCTTCAAAAGGCGCACACTTTATGCTTGTGTGATAGCTGTTATTATATGAAAATTCAGCTAACGACAAAAAGGTATCCCAGCTACCTTTGAAATCGATAACACATGCCCGAAGCATGTCTTCTAACGTCTGAATGGTACGCTCACTTTGCCCGTCCGTCTGTGGATGGTAAGCCGTACTCAAATTCAACTGAGTGCCTAAGGCGTCTTGAAAATATCTCCATGATTGTGAAGTAAAACGACCATTGATCGGTTAACATTTTGTATGTTCAAAAAAAAAACCCACTTTGATTAGTGCAGTATTCATGGCACAATTAAAACAAAGGAGTAAACAAAATATTACTTGGAATTAATTGGGGGAAAAAACGGTATAGAAAAAATTAAAAAAAAATGCAAAAAAGAAATCATCCACATAAGAGAAAGATGATATAATATGAACAAATATCAAAATATTACTATGAATGGATTAATGTTATAAGGTTTTTAGAAAGTTACCTGATGGAAAAGGAGATGTATGAAAGAGATCTATAGAAGTGGATGAAAAAAAGAGATGGAGGCTGGTATATTGTTTAGGGTTGTAAGGGGTATATTTGTCTTTTGGAGATTCCACTTACTGATGGAATGACATTCTTTGGCATATCCCCTAGGATTGTAAATTCCACCATTTGAAGGAATGTGTAGATTCCATAGGAATAAGATTACTTCATTTTTTGTCCAAACAAACACACCTTGGAAAATGCATTAATTATATGAATCTTCTTATTGAAACTAACAATTTATATTAATTTTATTAATCTTTTTCTTTCTACCATATCTACCCTTATATTATTCCCTCCTAATTTTTTCCCTCTACTAATTAAATATCTAAAATTCCCTCTAAAATTATCCCAATTCACTGATAATTTGCCGCCACTTAAAAAATCCATCCATATGTAAATTGACGTCGGCTTTTGTTCTATATATAAGTACTTTTTAATTGCCTCCAAAATTACTCCAAAACTAATGTGGGCCTTTTTAGTTTTATGACAACAAAAATTAGTTCAGCAAGTTATATGATAACAAAAGTACAGAAAGTTAGGAAAATGGGATTATGCATAACAAAAAGAAGCATTTTCAACATTCAAAATGAAAAATGGGATTACTGCATAACAAAAGGAAAAAAAAGCGTTCCGGACACTTGCTGAAGTTGTGAGTAGAAGACTTACAAAGTCTACAACGTTTTACTTGTATCGCTAATTCCTTTCCACCTTTCATCCGTTTTTGCTTAGGTCGGCCCTTTGTTTTCGAGATAACAGGGCATTGAACCAACTCAATTGCATTAGTTATGGGATCAGTATTTTCTGCAAAAGATGATGAAACATCCAAAGTTCTTTGTTGCTGTAGATGAGAGACTTCATCAAGTTGAACCTCTTCTCGACTCCACCGTGATAACCAATAAGTAGAAGGAATTTCAAAGCAACCCGTATGGAGAAGAACACTCAAAACATGACGACAAAGTATCCCAACAAATTCAAAGTTTTTGCAAGTGCATTCAGCCATCTTACCATCCCAAACCACCTTATGCCATCGAGCTGCTTTGTAATGTTTGACGATAAAACTTGTGTCATTTTCTTTGGAAGCAGAATATTGCATCGCTTGAGAAAATTGATCTTGAAACTTTTTAAATGCATATGGAGTCAAAACTTGGTAACCTTGTTTTTCCAACGGTGACAATGATCTCAAATGCAACTCTTGATACTTTGCCACCATACTATCATGCATTTGCTTCTGCCCAACATTTTCAATGGCAAGATTAACCTATAAAATTATGAGAAAAAGATTAATTAAATTAGATTTGAACTAAACTTTAGTGAACATGTACGAGAAAGTTGACTTTTGTTATCATATAATGAGAATGCTAATTTTGGGTGTAAAAACTATAAGGCCCACGTTAATTTTGGATGGAGTTAAAAAGGGTACACCAAGGAATTTGATGTAAATAAAAAATTACATATAAGGATGGTCGACTTTACATATGGATGGATTTTTTAAGTGGCGGCAAAACTATCAGTGGATTAGGATTAGTTTAGAGGAATTATAGATATTTAATTAGTAGAGGGAAAAAATTAGGAGGGAATAATATAAGGGTAGATATGGTAAAAAGAAAAAGATTAATATAATTAATATGAATTGTTAGTTTCAATAAGAAGATTCACATAATATATAAATGCATTTTAGGGTGCCCTGAATCCAATATGTGTGGCTGTGTTGGTGTGTATACATATAATAAATAATTATAATTATTATTGCAGGTGAAGCATACGATTCAATCGGAGAAGTTTGCATATTCCTATTAAACAATTTCACACTTCCACCAGATAAAGCCTTAGCAGTTTACATCCAATCACCTGGCTCTCCTTTTGTTTTTGTCGGCGATCAACCAATCTGTAATGGCAGAAGGGTAGTCAGGATTTAGGTGGTGGCGGTGGGGTGGTCGGAGGTCATATAGATGGAATGGAGATTGAAGGATTTGGTTATGGCTACAGATCGATTATCTGATTGTGTAGATGCAGATGTTTCATTTTACTTCCAAATTCTTTCATTATGTTTCATATGCTTCCAAATTTTTAATGTAAATTTTTTTTTGACATTTCTAAAATCATAGATATAGTTATTTATAAATCCTACCGACACTAGCCATCAACCTAGCTATGATAGATGATATTCAAAATAAAGATAGATAATGATAGGTGGATACGTGGCTTCCAAGGTGGCACAAGTGTGTTGAAAAAAAAAGCTATAACCGGTAATCATCATGTCCACATCAGCAAAAATAGGTCACGGCCCCAATAAATGTTTTAGCCGGTTTTCTTCCCCCAAATAGAACTTTTTTTTGTTCGAGCCCCAGAAAAGGTTTCAGTGACAAGTTGAAGGACTTTCCAAGTAATTAGCCCTATTTATTACTAGATAAATATAACGTAGATGAAGATTTAAACTTGATAAAAATAGATATGTTACTATTATGAGAATAATAAATAATTTCAATTTATAATATACAAAGGAATATATTCATTAATATTTATTAAAAAGTTAATATATTATTAAAATATTGAAGGAAAATTACATAGATGGTCATATTTTAAGGATGTATATCCAATTTTGGACACATACAAAATAAATTACATATTTGGTCATAAGTTCTTACCACCTAACATTCTTAGTAAGAAATGAAAATAACCAACCAAAACGTGACAAATGTCATTAAATGGGATCCATAATATTTTACTAGCTTTGACTTTATTATTTGTTAGTAGAAATATATATATACATTTAGTGTCTTCTATACACTTGTTAGTATTTTTTTGACACAATGGTGAATTAATTGGTTAATATATGTTAGTATCCCATATTTATATACATATATTTTCACTTGTTCGTAAAAAAAATCTTTTTTTAGTTTAGTTTCATTTTTACCAAATATATTCCAAAAGTGAGTTATTTCTAAAAAATAAATACAATTAAGGTCTTTATTGTTTGTGGTGATACAAAAAGTTTTAAATGTTTAAAATGAATTCAAAATTTTTAGATTTTTTAAGCTAATCATAAAATGTTTAAAATGAAATTCAATATTTGAATTCATTTTAAACTTTTTCTTGTATCGCCACAAAAGAAATACCTAAATCGTTATTCTTTTTTTAATAAATCATTTTTGGTGGAAGCTGAAACTGATATAAATGAGAGTTTTTTACGGATAAATAAAGTATATATACATATGAGTTACTTAATTGTACATCCCAAAATCTTTATTTCGTTTATTTGTTGACTTTGACTTGCTAGTCAACCATGCTTTGACTTGTCTAGATTTCACTTAATTTTACGAATTAATTAGGATATAATCTAATGAATGAAATATTATTATGTGTAAATATAATTAATCATATGTATATATGGGTATACATTTTGATTAGTTACCATATATGTATTATTTGTGCTTATATGTTTATATGCAATTGTGTACCTAAATTAGCTACTAATAAATATATATATACATGTAATTGAATTATAACCAAATGGATAAAAGTAAAAAAATACTTTCATTAACTAATTACTACAATTAATTATACAAATACAAGCAAGAATCAAAGTCTAGAGTCAACTAAGTCAATTAGTCAAGTCAAGGCTTGTGTTCTTGACATAAACCCCACACAAACTAACCAAGACTTGGATTATAGCTTGTAATCATGCAATGAGCATGTTCCTAATGAATTCTAGTTTGTCTTAAGGCCAAAGTTTCAACCATTACACTCAAGGATGAGTTGTAAACACATGATGAACACCTCATGGCCAAGGTGTGTATTCTTGGCACTTAGTTGCAACTCTTGGGCTATATAAGCAAGCATTTGATGATCATTCTATCATCCATCTCTGCTCTTTCCTCTCTCTCTCTCACATTCATAACACAAAACAATCAAGTTCATAAAGTCTTGGGTTCATCACTTAAAGTTTCAAGTTGAATTTAAGGGCTCTATAGGACTGAAATTTTCAGTCATCTTGCAAACATCATAGAAGATTCATCTGGACGAATTAGAAGTCGAATCTTATATTTTTGGAAAGGTCCAAGTGTCAGTAAAATTTATAAGAACGAAGTTTCTTCTGGTTTTGCTCATAAGAGGGCTAAAAACGACGATTTTCAGAACTGGTCGGATTTCTGACGAGGCTACAGGTTTGTTTTTGTAAAAATCATATCTCTTTCATTAAAGCTCTTCAAGAGCCAAACCTTACATTTTTGAAAAGGCCTTTGAGTTCCCAACAAATGTCTAGAACTGAGTTTTGTTGTATCTGGTCTTCTTGACCTCCCAAAGTCGTTGTCAAGTAGATGACGCAAAGCTGGGAACATGCTGAAATTTCCCTATTTTGCACTTAGGCTTTGTGGTAGCTTATAAGTTGATCTTATACTTGTTCTAGGTACCCGGGAGAACATTTTGAGCATAATAAAGTACTTTGCAAAGTGTTGTGAGCTGTACTAAGGTAAGATATTGGTTATCCCTGCGAACACAATCAAAATGTCCTTTTTAAAGTGTCAAACGTAGTTTAAACAAACTTTCATGTCCTATATGATGGATTGGGCATTGGGGGAAGGGTTTAATCTATATTGGGAGACTTTGGGACTATATTTTGTATGCATGTGGGTGGGATTGTGTTTAACCCTTATGATTGCTAATGACTCAACCATAGCTTAATTATGTTAGTTGATCTATTGCGGGTTGAAATGAATGATCGTTGGTCCTTGGATTTGTTGACACCCTATGGTTATATGATGATTGAACCATGTTGGGAGGGTGATTATGGGCTAATGTAATGCTTGTAACAATAGTAGGATGGTATGATCACTTGTGCACATTACTAAGGGCCTTGATATGTTGAATATAGGTAGCTTATGATGTAGCTTACCTATATAAAATGAACTCGAGTATAATATATGATTTAGTGATAAACTTATCCCATAGTGTATACGGAGTTAACGCTATGACTTAAGGTTTCAGTGTTACATTATTTTAATAAAATTGGAGTCTTACAACCTTGAGATACACCGGCTCACCCATTTGAACAAACTCTAAGAGAGGTATAAGTCGGAGTGCGCTAGCACATGTTTTGATGATATGTGTGTAGGTTAACTGCCTATATGTTGTATAGCACATGTTCTGAGGATACGATGGTCCATAATGTAGATGGATGTCCTCACAATTATTTAAGACGAGAATTACGTGTATATAGTCCATAATGTTGGTGGATGGTTCTCGCAAATTGAAATAGGATTCCTTATTGTTGTTTAGGAACCCTATATATGATAGACACATTTAGGATTTCATGATTAAATCCTATTGTTTGTGTATATTGATGTCATATGTACAGGCTTATGATCGATTGTTTGTCCTTGGGATGATAGATACCCTAAGTTCACATAAAGCTTATGAACTATGCGGGGGTGTTTGGGACTTGTGAATATATTAGATGATTGATTGTTATGTGATAGTTGAATGTTTATAATTAGGATTAATTGCTTATATGATATTAATATGTTTTAATTAGGATATGTTGATTAATGGATTGATTGCTGGTTTGATGGACACTAGCTTATAGTATTTAAGGATATGAGTAAACTATATAGTAATATAGTGATTCTTAAATATGGAGATAGGATTCGTTGTGCTTAAGAATCTTATCATGATAAGATTAAGATACGAGATAGGTTTCTATTGATTATTAGGAAACCTATATATGATAATATTGGAATAATATATGTATGGGATATGCGGTTTATATCCTATTATTGGTATATATTAATGGAATGATATAGATATGGGATATGCGGGTTAAATCCTATTATTGGTATGTATTAACCTAATTGTGCAGGTATGGAATCATGACCAATTGGATGGGTAATTATATATGTAACTGTTTTAATAATCAGTTTTGTTTAACATGAATATTTTGGATTAACCTTATCTTACTCAGCTTTATAAGCTGACACTTGTGTCTACTTTGTCGGTTGTGTCTCGCAGAGTAGCAAGGAATGAAGGTGCATGCGGTGAGGAATGGGTAGACTATTAGATTATAGTTCAGAGAAGTGCCCTTAGCCGTTAGTTGCTTATTATGATGTTATTTCCTAGTTCAGGTTTATGTAGACCTGCAGGATGTATATTGGGTTTCAATGTAAAATGGATAGTATGTAGTAACACCTTTGAATTAATAGAGGTCAACTTTGATCTACTATTAAGGTTGACAGTTGTTGTATAAAATAGACCTTTTCCGCCATTGTGGTCTATAGATGAATAAAAAATTTTGGAACCCGGTATTTTTAAAGTTTGGGTGTTACAAGATGGTATCAGAGACTACATACTAATGCGTGAACTTATTTATATTATGTGAGCTATTTGACCAGATGCAATTATTTGTAAAATAAAGGTGTACAAGACAGGGAAAAAAACTTTTGTAAAATAGTAATAATAAAAAAAGAATACAATGGAACCAACAAAAATAGACATAAACTTTGTAAAAAAAAAGTTTGTGAAAAAAAAGAGTTATTTTAGAGGGAGAAGATGACAAACTAGTACATATATGGGGCTCAATAAAAACCTTTGGTATTATTTAATTGATTGCCTATTAGTATTTCTTACTTATTTGGGTAGGTAGTAAGAATATCTTGACTATTGTGGTAAATTTTCTTGTAGTTGTCCATATTTGGATATAGCTCTTCAAATTTGACCATTAAGGTAATTTTTCCTAATTAAAAATAAAATTTAAGTTTATCAAAATAATTTTCAATAACATTGTTGGATGACTGTGTGTACTTTCAAATATTGATATAGTTCAATCACTTCTAGTTTTCTACCAAAATAATTGTCATGCAAATAATTCACAAGGGATACCTTTAAGAATTGATATTGATAAATACATATAGGTTGAAACAAATTCCCCTATCGATAGTCCGTATAAACACGTCCAACAAAAATCTGATCTTGAATTACATAAGGACCAAAACTTGAAAACCCTTGCATAATTTCTAAACAAATAGGGGGAATTTGTTAGGTCCAGACTTACTGGACTCGCTCCAGACTTGAAGACTGGAGCCCTCTGAAGATTTGTCCAGAAATTATGTGAAGACCAGTGAGCTGTTTACTTGTACAGGAAATCTGGAATCCTCCAGATTAGCTCACTGGACTTCACTCCAGTCAAGATCGATTCTACTGAAGACATTCTCACTGAAGTCTGAAGAAAGAAGACTGACAAGCAGTGGAGCCCACTGACAGTCTTACCAGATCTCCTGACTGGAGCCTTGACAGTGTTCTAGACCTTACAAGTCTGAACACTGATTACGAGGAATTGACTTTATGCCTTTACACACTTTTACACGGACAACCCACTTGTCTATTGATAAAAGTAATATGTGTGTAAAGGTGGTTGGTTAAAAGGTTGACAAGTCACATCAATGTGACTTTATCCTTGTACTTTAACCAATGCATTTAAGGAATTAAAGTAACTTCCTTAAATGCATGCAACCATATTTGTACGACAAAAAGAATTAAGTATTAATTCTTTTTGCCTATAAATACTAAGTCATTTCCCTCGTTCAAATTACTTTTTGCAATTTGGTGCATTTGCTTAAATACTCTCGATCCAAACAGTTATACTTCACACCTTTAAGTATTTCGATCAAAGAGTTTATTTAGCAAATATAGATCACTTGTAATTCATAGGTTGTTTAGATACTTACTTTTGTATTATCTAGGTTCCGCAACAACCTTGTATTTTATTTAACATCATAAATAAAATACACTTGAAAAACTACATTGTGTCTCATCATTTATATTCTTGCTTAAGTCTTTATTGCTTTCTTTATATTCTTGCATTTATATTTAAAGCAATACTAGTCCTTTTCTAGTTCATACTTGACTTGTTGTATTCTACACTCGTGGGTTAAACCATCGTGTGAGGGGACTACATTACTGGCATTGAGAGGAATATGATAAAAATTTTAAATGAAGGTCCCTATATTCCTAGATCTCCTCTCAATCCACTTCTTGATCCAACTGGATCTAGATCTGGAAGGGAAAAGAGGGAGGAACACTGGTCAGAAGAGGATAAAAGACTTGTTAATATTGATACTATTTTAAAAAATATGATCCTCGGGGCTGTTCCAGAAACCCTAATTCCCACACTAGTTCTCTATCCCAGTGCTAAAACCATGTGGGATGAACTGGTGAACCAGTATGAAGGAGGTAATGACACTGTTGTTACTAGAAAAGTCTCCTTAAATAAAAAGTATGAGTCATTTTTTGCTCTCCCCAATGAGTCTCTAACTGGTACTTACACCAGATTTATGAACATTATCAATCAGTTAAGAGGACTGGGGGTAGAGAAAGACAAGGATATACTTTTGGAGAAATTTTGTGATATTCTTCCAACTAAATGGTCTCACATGATTCTGGTCTTGAGACAAGGTAAAATAGAAAAGTTACCTATATGTTGTATAGCACATGTTTTGATGATATGTGTGTAGGTTAACTGCCTATATGTTGTATAGCACATGTTCTGAGGATACGATGGTCCATAATGTAGATGGATGTCCTCACAATTATTTAAGACGAGAATTACGATGTATATAGTCCATAATGATGGTGGATGGTTCTCGCAAATTGAAATAGGATTCCTTATTGTTGTTTAGGAACCCTATATATGATAGGCACATTTAGGATTTCATGATTAAATCCTATTGTTTGTGTATATTGATGTCATATGTACAGGCTTATGATCGATTGTTTGTCCTTGGGATGATAGATACCCTAAGTTCACATAAAGCTTATGAACTATGCGGGGGGTGTTTGGGACTTGTGAATATATTAGATGATTGATTGTTATGTGATAGTTGAATGTTTATAATTAGGATTAATTGCTTATATGATATTAATATGTTTTAATTAGGATATGTTGATTAATGGATTGATTGCTGGTTTGATGGACACTAGCTTATAGTATTTAAGGATATGAGTAAACTATATAGTAATATAGTGATTCTTAAATATGGAGATAGGATTCGTTGTGCTTAAGAATCTTATCATGATAATGGATTGAGATACGAGATAGGTTTCTATTGATTATTAGGAAACCTATATATGATAATATTGGAATAATATATGTATGGGATATGCGGTTTATATCCTATTATTGGTATATATTAATGGAATGATATAGATATGGGATATGCGGGTTAAATCCTATTATTGGTATGTATTAACCTAATTGTGCAGGTATGGAATCATGACCAATTGGATGGGTAATTATATATGTAACTGTTTTTATAATCAGTTTTGTTTAACATGTATATTTTGGATTAACCTTATCTTACTCAGCTTTATAAGCTGACACTTGTGTCTACTTTGTCGGTTGTGTCTCGCAGAGTAGCAAGGAATGAAGGTGCATGCGGTGAGGAATGGGTAGACTATTAGATTATAGTTCAGAGAAGTGCCCTTAGCCGTTAGTTGCTTATTATGATGTTATTTCCTAGTTCAGGTTTATGTAGACCTGCAGGATGTGAATATTGGGTTTCAATGTAAAATGGATTAGTATGTCAGTAACACCTTTTGAATTAATAAGGAGTCAACCTTGATTTGTTATTAAAGTTGACAGTTTTTATAAAATAGACCTTTTCCGCCATTGTGGTCTATAGATGAATAAAAAATTTTGGAACCCGGTATTTTTAAAGTTTGGGTGTTACACATATAATATTACAGAGACATACTACAATGCGTGAACTTATTTATATTATGTGAGCTATTTGACCAGATGCAATTATTTGTAAAATAAAGGTGTACAAGACAGGGAAAAAAACTTTTGTAAAATAGTAATAATAAAAAAAGAATACAATGGAACCAACAAAAATAGACATAAACTTTGTAAAAAAAAAGTTTGTGAAAAAGAAAGGTTATTTTATAGGAAGAAGATGACAAACTAGTACATACATGAGCCCAATAAAAACTTTTGGTATTATTTAATTAATTTTTTATTTCTTACTTATTTGGGTAGGTAGTAAGAATATCTTGACTATTGTGGTAAATTTTCTTGTAGTTGTCCATATTTGGATATAGCTCTTCAAATTTGACCATTAAGGTAATTTTCCCTTAAAAAATAACATTAAAGTATCATAAAAATATTTCAAATAACTGTTGGATGACTGTGTGTACTTTCAAATATTGATATAGTTCAATCACTTTCTAGTTTCTACCAAAATAATTGTCATGCAAATAATTCACAAGATACCTTTAAGAATTGATATTGATAGCCTGTAACACATGTAGGTTGAAACAAATATCTCTACCTATAATCCATATAAACACGTCTAACAAAAATCAGCTCGATTTTTGAATCAGTTAAGACCAAACAGGATCTTCTTCTTCATTTGTTAGGTCCAGACTTACTGGACTCGCTCCAGACTTGAAGACTGGAGCCCTCTGAAGATTTGTCCAGAAATTATGTGAAGACCAGTGAGCTGTTTACTTGTACAGGAAATCTGGAATCCTCCAGATTAGCTCACTGGACTTCACTCCAGTCAAGATCGATTCTACTGAAGACATTCTCACTGAAGTCTGAAGAAAGAAGACTGACAAGCAGTGGAGCCCACTGACAGTCTTACCAGATCTCCCGACTGGAGCCTTTATCAGTGTTCTAGACCTTACAAGTCTGAACACTGATTACGAGGAATTGACTTTATGCCTTTACACACTTTTACACGGACAACCCACTTGTCTATTGATAAAAGTAATATGTGTGTAAAGGTGGTTGGTTAAAAGGTTGACAAGTCACATCAATGTGACTTTATCCTTGTACTTTAACCAATGCATTTAAGGAATTAAAGTAACTTCCTTAAATGCATGCAACCATATTTGTACGACAAAAAGAATTAAGTATTAATTCTTTTTGCCTATAAATACTAAGTCATTTCCCTCGTTCAAATTACTTTTTTCAATTTGGTGCATTTGCTTAAATACTCTCGATCCAAACAGTTATACTTCACACCTTTAAGTATTTCGATCAAAGAGTTTATTTAGCAAATATAGATCACTTGTAATTCATAGGTTGTTTAGATACTTACATTTGTATTATCTAGGTTCCGCAACAACCTTGTATTTTATTTAACATCATAAATAAAATACACTTGAAAAATTACATTGTGTCTCATCATTTATATTCTTGCTTAAGTCTTTATTGCTTTCTTTATATTCTTGCATTTATATTTAAAGCAATACTAGTCCTTTTCTAGTTCATACTTGACTTGTTGTATTCTACACTCGTGGGTTAAACCATCGTGTGAGGGGACTACATTACTGGCATTGAGAGGAATATGATAAAAATTTTAAATGAAGGTCCCTATATTCCTAGATCTCCTCTCAATCCACTTCTTGATCCAACTGGATCTAGATCTGGAAGGGAAAAGAGGGAGGAACACTGGTCAGAAGAGGATAAAAGACTTGTTAATATTGATACTATTTTAAAAAATATGATCCTCGGGGCTGTTCCAGAAACCCTAATTCCCACACTAGTTCTCTATCCCAGTGCTAAAACCATGTGGGATGAACTGGTGAACCAGTATGAAGGAGGTAATGACACTGTTGTTACTAGAAAAGTATCCTTAAATAAAAAGTATGAGTCATTTTTTGCTCTCCCCAATGAGTCTCTAACTGGTACTTACACCAGATTTATGAACATTATCAATCAGTTAAGAGGACTGGGGGTAGAGAAAGACAAGGATATACTTTTGGAGAAATTTTGTGATATTCTTCCAACTAAATGGTCTCACATGATTCTGGTCTTGAGACAAGGTAAAACCTTGCACTCCCATACTTTGTCAACACTGTATGGAGCCTTCAGATTCACTGAAGAGAATCAAGCCCAGAGGATTGAGGCAGAAAAAGATGCTTTAAATCATGCCTCCAGTAGTTCCATAGTGGTCAGTCCTACTGAACCACCTTGTGCAGCATTATTATCTTCTGAGAATGTATTTTCTATGAAGAAGATGATGTCTGAACTGATGGATTCTGGAGTCACAAATAATATCTCTCTAGACTGTGATGAAACTGACAGTGATGACCTGGTTGCAATGATTGCTAAAACGTTTAACCGTTTCAAAGCAAGAGCAAACAGGCCCACTGGACAAAGTGCACCCAGTTCTCTACTGATAAGACCAATCTGACATGCTTTAAGTGTGGCAGAAAAGGTCATTTCATGAAGGAGTGCAGGTCCAGTCAGTTTGTCTCCCAGTCTGGACCAACTGTTTCTTATAACAAGCCTGATGATAGCTACAAGTTGAAATACAAAAAGCTTAAGGCTCAAATTGCTCTCATGTCTCAACAAATCGAGAATAATAATAATAAATGCATGATTGCAACCACTGAAGAAGCATGGGTTCCCTCTGATGATTCATCAGTTGATGAAGAAGAGGAAAGAGATTGTTGTTTTATGGCTCTGGCTGATGAAGAGCATCTGGTGAAGGATGATGTCACATCTGGTAGATGGGTGGACATTGTAATCAAAAAGGTTAGTTTATATGATCTTGAAACCGATCCTGAACTAAAATTGGACATTGCTGAAGTTCTTAATTCTGATTTAATTTTTGTTGAAACTGTTAGATCTGAAATGACTAAAGGTTTTGAAACAGATTTCTCTGAAATATCAATTTTACAATCAAAATTAAAAGAACTCCAGGATATTGAACTGGCTTTTAAAGCACAAGTTTTGGTCACTGAACAACTGGTACAGGAAAAACATGACCTTGAGATAATTTTGGAAAAAGAAAAACAGGTCATTAAATCATGGCTAGAAACAAGAAAGCCATATGATGCTGGAATCAATCAATATCCATCCCAAAAACGGGCTTATCTGGATGGAAATACCCATGTTGCTGCATTGATTCCAGTCATTGACCGTTTACCAGAAGTGGTCAGACCAAGTACCATTTATGATGAACCAATGACCCCCAAAGCTAGTGTTATACCACCAGTTCAACTTTCCGAGGTTAAAACTGGAGCATCACAGATGACTGCTCCAGTTAAAAAGGTTAAGCAGAATAAACCTTTGCCTCAGTCGACTTCTAAAGAACCCCAGGTTCAGAAGAAAAAGACCAGTTCCCTTCCTAAGCCTAAAGTCCAGTCATCTGGAAAGGCTAAGGTGTCATCTGAAGAAAGTATTTTGTTAAGACTGGAGAGCCAGTTTCAACTACTGGCTCGTCAAGTTCAAAGTTGTAATGCAAGAAAACAATTTTGAGGGTACTTCATCTGGCCCTAAACAAAATACAAAACCTTTTTCAAAGAAAGAGAAAATTATTCCTCCAGTAGAGAAAAAGAAAAAGGTTTCAAAACTATCAACTCCAGTAGTGTTTTCAACAAAAACTACTGTTGAAGAAAGTGAACTCAACCAGATACCCCCAGGGATCCATATGGGAGGATCCAGTGAACCCATCAGTCGATGGGTTCCCAAATCTAACTGATATATCTGGTGGATGTGCAGGGCGATCGAAAGAAACATACCTGGTATCTTGACAGTGCAGCTGGCAGGACAATGACCGGACGTAAGACCCTGCTGGAGGAGTTCATAATTTCTGATGGACCCTCCATTACTTTTGGAAATGATGGTTGTGGAAAAATTGAGGGATATGGTGTTCTGAACAATGGACAAGTCAAGTTCAGACGAGTTGCATTTGTGAATGGTTTGAAATACAACCTGATCAGTGTATATCAACTGTGTGATGATGGCTATCAAGTTCTATTCAATATTGTTCATGGCATCGTATTCAACAAAGACTGGAAGGTAGTATTGATTGCTCCCAGAAAAGGGAATGTGTATGTAATGGATATGGAAAGCTCTCCTTCAGAGCAGTGTTTCTATACTCAAGCTGATGAAGACACAAACTGGTTATGGCACAAAAGGTTATCCCATTTAAATTTCAAGAATATTAATAAGTTGTCCAGAAAACAACTGGCAGATGGGATACCTTCAGTTTCCTTCAAAAAGGAAAGGCCATGTCCAGGATGTGAGATGGGAAAGCAGAAATGTGCCAGTTTCAAGACCAAGCAGAATTTTAGCATATCTGAACCACTTCATATGCTTCATATGGATCTTTTTGGTCCAGTGAATGTTCAGACTCGTGCTGGTAAAAGATATACCCTGGTGATCGTAGATGAATTCTCCAGATATTGTTGGGTTATCTTTCTCAGGTCTAAAAGTGAAGCTGTTGCTGAAATCATCAGTCTTATCAAGCAGATTGAACTCAAGTACAAGCGAAAGTGTGTCAGTTAAGAAGTGACAATGGAACAGAATTCCAGAATGCAACTCTGGAGAAATTCTGTACTGACACTGGCATCTCTCAGAACTTCTCTCAGCACGCACTCCAGAGCAGAATGGAGTGGTAGAAAGGAAAAATCGAACGCTGATAGAAGCTGCCAGAGTATGCTTGCTGAATCTGGTCTTCCTACCAGTTTCTGGGCTGAAGCAATTGCTAACTGCTTGCCACACCCAGAATCGGTCAGTGTATGTGAAGCGACACAAAAGACAGCCTATGAAGTCTTAAGAAATAGAAAACCAAATATTGGTTATTTTCACGTTTTTGGATGTCCAGTTTACATCCGAACGACTCCAGTCAGTTAGGCAAATTTGATGCCAAAGCTGATGAAGGATATTTCTTAGGATATTCAGCCATTCGCAAAGCTTTCAGAGTCTACAACAAGAGACTGGAGAAGGTACAAGAGTCAATACATGTCACATTTGATGAATCAAATAATGCAATCAATAAAAAGCCAGTCCTTGATTCTCCCCCAGTAAATCCAATTATCTTCTGTGAATCTGATCCTATCAACTTCTATAAAGATTCATCTGAAGATGTTTCCAGTCATTCTGACTTGGAACCAGTTAAATCAAAGAAAAACCCCAGTAGTACTCCCTTCTATCCTTCAATGAGTTTCAAACTACCCTCTGAACTCGTTATTGGATCAGATGTTCGTACTACTTCTCCAGTGTCAGTATCAGTTGAAATCATACCAGAACTGTTTTCAAATGAAGAGTTTCAAACTGAACCAGTACTCCAAGAAATGCCCTT
>CM067167.1:42355234-42369367 GCA_034093135.1 Erigeron breviscapus | reverse complement strand
AAGTTTGTCACATTAACAATATGGGTTTAAGGAAAAGAACACAGAGTTGTTAATTTCAATAAACAGATATTGAGTTAATGCTTTTGCATTGATTCTTAGAAAGAAGATTTTCTTAAGAATGAACACAGAGATGTTCATAGTTTTGAATTTTATCTTTAAAAGAATCATTTTATTCTTAGAAAGAAGATTTTCTTAAGAATGAACACAGAGATGTTCATAGTTTTGAATTTTATCTTTAAAAGAATCATTTTATATCTTAGAAAGAAGATTTTCACTAGAATGAACACAGAGTTGTTCATAGTTCTGAATTTGATCTTTGAAAGATTTTTGAATCAAAAAGATTTGATACAGAGATGTCAAATGATTTTGATTAGTGCTAATGTGCTAACAGTCTATTATTGACCTCCAGAAACTGTTAAGTATATTCATTTTATCTTGCTATTTTATTCATTTCTTCAGATTGTATGTTATTACTTTGAGAAGATTTGATGTGTTTGTTGAGATGTGCATGACAGCGGACAAATATTCGTTTTTGTAGGTTGTCGAGCAAGATTTCACCATGGAAGCAAGATATGGATCATGCAAATCCATACTGAACAAAGATAAATACTAGTTTGATGAGGCAATCATAGGAGTATTTATAATTGTTTAACCAAGATGAATACTAGTTTGATGAGGCAATCATAGGAGTATTTCATATGGTTTTAGGATTTTGCATTATCAAATTTCATTTGCAAAAATATAAGAGATTAGGTTTCAGTTAGATGTTTTTACAGAGTTAAAGACAAGTGACTTTGGAAACTGAATCTATAAATTTGCATAATGAAGGATATTTTGTTGGAAGACCTTAGATTAGGTTATCCATAGAATAATAAGACAGGGTTCTTAAGATTCTAGATAAGTATCCATAGAATGATAAGACAGAGATCTTAAGATTCTAGATAAATATCGGTAGAATGATAAGACAGGGATCTTAAGATTCTTACTTTTGAACCAAATTAAGCCCTTTTGATAGTTCGGTTCAAGTTCTTGAAGATTTGTAGTTCTAGACTAAGATAATGTCATATGTTATGACTTATGATAGTGAAGAATAACAAATTTGGAGAAGAAAATGAAGAATGTAGTTCTAGATTAAGTCGTTATCATATATTATAGTGATGAAATAATGAAGAATAACATTATCATTTTTATCTTGTTTATGTGTTTTGTTAACAGCTTACTGTCATGCGCTGTATTTTATATGTTTAGTCTGAAGATGTTGATCATAATCAGAAGAAACATTTTTGGAGACAAAGAATTGCTTTTGAAATAGGTTCCATGTTCCTGAAGTTTGTGATTCAAGTTTCAAAGTTTCTGGTTTTCATGGGAGTCAACTAGTTCAGGATTGATTGTTGGAAATTTTACCTCTCTATTACATGCCGGTTAGGCAAGGCGAGCAGGGACTCGAGATATGCTTAATTCGGAGAGATTTATCGTTGAGGGGGAGAACTACAACAAGCTATGGTGCATTAGTTGATTATCATGACGATACAGAGAGTTTGAAGTTTGCTTCTCAAATCTGAAGTTTCAGAGGATCAAGTTTCGGGTATGGCAATTATATTTTGTTGTCTCGAAATTATTTTTCAGTATATTTGCAGAGAAGTCAATCCAAAGGAAGGGTTTCTAAGCAAAAGACTGAAGTATTCAAGACAATGCTAAGAACATCAAGATGTTGATAGCAAGGTCATTATTAGTTGAAGATCTTAGATATAGAAATAATTTTATTTTAATATGAAAGATTATCAACTTCATACTTGTAAAACCTTAGACATAGACATTAAGTGAATGTAGAAGATTATTAAAATCTTAGACATAGACATAATGTGAATGTAGAAGGTTAAATAAATCCTTAGATATAGACTTAATGTGAATGAAGAAGATTAAGAAAAATCTTAGTCATAGACGTTAAGTGAATATGAAAGGTTATTGACTATATTGTGCCTTAGACATAGAAATGTCATGTTTGAATGTGAAAGGTTACATAGTTAATATTTTATGCCTTAGACATAGATATATTGTTTGAATATGAAAGGTCTTTGTTACCTTAGATATAGAAACATATATGAATGTGAAAGGTTTAAGCATTGATTATTTAGATCATATAGTTATGAAAACATGTTTTAAATTGAGGAGGAGTACCTAGTCAATTGTGTTTTCATAAGAATATGAAGTATTTAATCAATATTTTGTTCTATCATAGTTATGTATCCCAGTCATAAATTGAGGGGGAGTACATAAGAATGATGGTTGTTATAATGATTAGTCATCGTTATACTTCCTAGTCATAAAATTGAGGGGGAGGTATAAGAATGAAGAATCAATTTTATAACTGGTTAGAAATATGGATTGTTGCAAGTGGTACAGATTCGGGAAAGCTTGTTTCGAGAAAGTTTTGGAAAGATTGATCGTTGAAAAGTTAAAGAATTTTGTGTAAGTTTATTAACTTTTCAGGTTAAGATGAAGATCGAGGAAAAGATGAAAATTTGATGCTTACAGGTTTGATCTTTTAAATTTTCATGTTTCCAGGAAGTTCGTGGTAATCGTTGATCAATTATTCAGAAACTTTGACGAAATTTTGATTTTAAAGTGTGCAGGAGGTATTTACGACCTCGTAATTGCAAGAAGCAGAATACGACCTCGCAATTGGTCTAATTGGGCTTTAGGCAAATACGACCTCGTAATTGGGACGGTTTGACCCAGATCCATTCGGGTCAAGTGGGTATATAAACCAAATTTACCTAAACACGACCTCACATTTTATTTCAGTTCTCACCCACATACAATAATTTCAAATTTCCAACCATCCTCTAACAAAACACACACACACATACATGAGGATCAAGGAGAAAAGAAAAAACACACCCTCATACAATAATCGCTCAACTTTTTTTCTTGACGGCTACAACTACCACCACCATAGATCAAAAAACACGAAACAAACCCAAGCAAAAGTAACGCACTGTTTTTGTCACTACCTTGTCATGTCTCTATCATTCTTCATACTACTAATTTAAAAGATGAAATACTAACACACATATGTTCGACAAATCACTACAACCGCTGCCTTCTTCACTTACCGCTAATCTTAGATGAATCCCATTTCCCGTAAAATATGAGCAAAAATATGGAAGTTTGCTTTCAGTTAAAATACGGAATGAGTTAAAATATGAAAGTTGGGCTCAAGGTATTTATTTTCCTTGTAAATCTTCTTCTATGCTTTCTCATAAGATTCATAGTTTTTTTTTTTGAAAAATGATTAATCTTCCTAAATATCTTCTTAAAAATCTTTCTAAAACCTTCAAATTATGACATGTGTATCCCACTAACTCTCTTTCTTAATCTCAACTCTTGATTTTACCACATGTCATAATCTTATAGTTAGGAGGATTTTTGTTTTTTTTTCTTTTTTTTGTTAAATTTTTTTGTTCAACTGCCGATGAATGAAAAAATGAAGTTGTACCAGTTGCTTAAAAATAAGAGAGATAGTTAGCACCGTCCATGGTTATTCCGGTGAGTTTTACAAGGGTTGTTGTCGGAAGTGGTTAAAGATATATATGTTGTACATATATGTTTTAATGGTGTGGAAATTGACTTTTTGTTTCAGAAATTCTAAAGGAGTGTTAAAGACGTGTATAAATGTGTTGTACCTTATGCAGATCAATTTGTACTATTTAGCCAACCAAGCTAGTTACCGTAACCAAGCCTGCTACTGCACCAGCTGAGACGGGTACTATATTTAGTCTTCTTAAGCCTTTGACGTCATCATCTCATCATCTTCACTGTCAGATCATTTTTCTCTCTTCAAGACGCACGTAAGAACTTCTCTCTCCCTATCATACCTTCATCCTTAACTCATCTCCACCTTTTTAATATTTTCATTTTATTTTATCACAAAATCATATAACATTGTTTCAGTACGAACTCATTTTTTGTACTATATGATTATTTCCATTTTGTGTACTATATGTTAACTACGAACTCTTTTTTTTTTGAAAAAAAAACCAAACAAAAGAAAACAAAAAACTAAAAACCAAAAAGTTGTGGGCCCAACAACTTTTTCTTCACCACAAACCCATTTCTATATCTAACATATATCTATACACAATACACTTGTAGATATATGGATGTATATATGTAAATATGAAAAAAACTAAAAACTTAATAAAAGCAAATATTTCCATACGCTTTGGCCCCACCCTTCCCCTTCCCGTTCTCATCCTTCCTCTTCGTGGTTTGGACGATCCAAGACGACGACCATCCTTCGACGAGGTGCTTATCGCGTCATCATCGATGAGCGGGTGGACGAGGTGCACGACGACTGATAGGGAACGACCTTATAATTACAAAATAGTTATAATTTAAATGTCAACTAGCATGGTACTCGCACAATGTGGCGGTGGTCGTGGCGATGACGTTGTGGTGGTGGGGGCGACTGTTGGTAGTTGAGGCGTCGTGATGTGTAGATAATGATGTAAAAATAATTGATGTAAATAGGTTAATGAGATATTTTAAAAAATAAATGATTGAAGTGTAATTTAACAAGTAGTATATATGAAAATTTTTAAAGGGTGTTAGGTAAAATATTAAATATTTTTCAACACTTCCAAAAAATAAAGTGTTGTTTTTTATAATATAGTATAGATAGATATTATTGAAAACCTTTTATAATAATATTTTATGGGCTGGACTTTCAAATAAATAAAATTAGAAAATGGGTAACAGCCCTAAATATCCTTTTGGCCTTTTTCTATCCCTTCATTCCCTTCTCCCTCCCCGCTGCTCCTTTCTTATCTTTTCTTTCATCCTTTCTCTCTTCCTTCTCTTTTCATTAAACTGTCGGAATTTTAGCCGGAAATATAAGATTTAACATCTAACCTACCACTATCAACCCCTAAGAATGGCACAAGTTAAAGATGAGCCTACTGCATACTTTTTAATTAAATTAACAATAAGGAGATAGGTTATCTAAACATCAAACTTCATATAAATGAAGCACCAAAAACTGTTGCGAATTTCCTGACATTCGTAAAGGCGAACTTGGGTATCTTGATACGTACCACTGTTATAAAACTCAGTTTTCCATAAGATTACTAGGAACTTCTGCCAGGGAGGAGATTACATGTATGGTTATGGGGTTAGAGATATTGCTCGAAGTGGTAACTTTGAAAATGAATTTTTTTTTTCATTTTCAAAGTTACCTTTTGGAGCAACATCTCTAGCCCCAGAACCGTACATGTAATCTCCTCCCTGGCAGAAGTTCATGGTAATCCTGTGGAAAACTGAGTTTTATAACAGTGGTACGCATCAGGATACCAAGTTCGCCTTTACAAATGTATAGGAAATTTGCAATTGTTTTTGGTGCTTCATTTATATGAAGTTTGATGTCTAGATAACCGATCTCCTTATCGTTAAATTAATTAAAAAGTATGCGGTAGACTCATCTTTAACTTGTACCATTCTTAGGGGTTGATAGTGGTAGGTTAGATGTTAAATCTTATATTTCCGGCTAAAATTCCAGCAGTTTAATGAAAAGGGAAGGAAGAGAGAAAGGATGAAAGAGAGAGATAGGAAAGGAGCAGCAAGGAAGGGAGAAGGGAATGAAGGGATAGAAAAAGGCCAAAAGGATATTTAGGGCACAAACACTGAACCATTGCCTAGTTTTATTTATCTGAAAACCCAGCCCATTTTTATTATTATTATAATTAATAATTCATATAAAAGGTTTATTAATATTTATCTATCTATACTATATATATTATAAAAAGAATAACATTTTATTTTGGGAAGTGTTGAAAAATATGTAATATTTTCACTTAGCACCCTTAAAATATTTTCACATACACTACCCTTAATATTAATGATTAAATACACTATCAATTTTATCTTTTAAAATATCTCATTAACTCTTTACATCAATTACTTTTACATCAATTATCTACACCACTCGACACCGCCTCCACCACACAATCGTCCCCACCACACACGTCACCGACACGACCACCGCCACATTGCGGGTACCATTGTTAGGTCCAGATTTACTGGACTCGCTCCAGACTTGAAGACTGGAGAGTCTCTGAAGACTTGTCCAGAAATAGTATTTACTGGATCTACTCCAGACTTGGAAACTGGAGCCCTACTGAAGATTTGTCCAGAAATAATGGAAGACCAGTGAGCAAAATACTTGTATAGGAAATCTGGAGTATTCCAGATTAGCTCACTGGACTTCACCCCAGTCCAGATCTATTCTACTGAAGACATTCTCACTGAAGTCAAAGACTGAAGTTAGAATAAAGAAGACTGACAAATGGCAGAGTCCACTGGAAGTCTTACCAGATCTACGACTGGAGGTTTGTCAGTGTTCTAGACCTTACAAGTCTGAACACTGATTACGAGGAATTGACTTTTTGCCTTTACACACTTTCCAAAGAACATTCCACTTGTTCTTTACTAAAGTACTTACGTGTGTAAAGGTGGTTGGTTAAAAGAATAAAGTCATATTGATGTGACTTTATCCTTGTACTTTAACCAATGCATTTAATGACCTTGTCGGTTCATTAAATGCATGCAACCATATTTGTACGGCACAAATTCACTGGTGAATTTGTTTGCCTATAAATACAAAATCATTTCCTTGTTAAAATTACTTTTAGCAATTAAGGTGAATTTGTCTAAATACTCTCGATCGTAACAGGGATACTTCACAACTTTAAGTATCTCGATCCAAAGAGTTTATTTGGCAAATATAGATCATTTGTAATTCATAGCTTGTTAGGATACTTACATATTTGTATTATCTTGATTCCGCACAACCTTGTATTTTATTTAACATCATAAATAAAATACACTTGAAAATATTACATTGTGTTCCACCTTTATTTATTACTTTAAGTCGTGTATTACTTTGTTTATATACTTGCATTTATATTCAAGTAATACTAGTCCATATTCTAGTGCTTATTAGACTTGTTGTATTTTACACTTTGGGTTAAACCATCAAGTTAGGGACTCTACAATTGGTATCAGAGCAGAAGGCTAAACAAACTTGCCTAGATCTGTTTCTTCGATGGCCACCCCAGAAAATACACAAGGAAGTTTTAATTTTGGTCCTGATCCTAATATCAATGATCAAATTAATGACCCACCCATTGTCAATAACACTAATCCACCTTCTCCTCCTCCTACTCCTGCTTCTCCACATGTGCATGTGCACTACTCAAATAATCTGTTCCTAAATTCAGTGGGAATAGCGATGAATTTGGTACGTGGAAGGCTAGGATGATATTGTATATCACTGGTATTGAGAGAAACATGATGAAAATTTTAAATGAAGGACCTTATGTCCCATCATCACCTCTCAATGCTCTTCTTGATCCAACTGGATCTAGAAGAGGCAGGGAAAAGAGGGAGGAACATTGGTCTGAAGAGGAGAGGAGATTGGTAAATCTAGATACCCTTCTCAAAAACATGATCCTCGGGGCTGTTCCAGAACCCTAATTCCCACACTAGTTCTCTTTCCCAGTGCTAAAACCATGTGGGATGAACTAGTGAACCAGTATGAAGGAGGAGATGACACCATTGTCACCAGAAAGGTCTCCTTAAACAAGAGGTATAAGTCATTTTTTGCTCAGCCCAATGAGTCTCTCACTGGTACTTACACCAGATTTATGAGCATCATTAACCAGTTGAGAGGACTGGGGGTTGAGAAAGACAAGGATATACTTCTGGAGAAATTTTGTGATATTTACCCACCAAATAGTCTCACATGATCCTGGTCTTACGACAAGGTAAAACTCTGCACACACACACTCTCTCAACTTTATATGGAGCTTTCAGGTACACTGAAGAAAATCAAGCTCAGAGAGTTGTGGCAAAACAAGATGCCTATAACCATGCCTCCAGTAGTCCTATTGTGGTTAGTCATACTGAACCACAAGGTACAGCACTAATATCTTCTGAGAATGTATTTTCTATGAAGAAGATGGTGTCTGAACTCATGGAATCTGGAGAATCTAGTCAAATCTCTCCAGACTGTGATGAATCTGAAAATGATGACCTGGTTGCTATGATTGCTAAAACGTTTAACCATTTCAAAGCAAGAGCAAATAGGCCATCTGGACAATTTGCATCCAGTTCTTCTACTGATAAGACCAATCTGACATGCTTTAAGTGTGGCAGAAAAAGGTCATTTCATGAAAGATTGCAAGTCCAGTCAGTTTGTATCCCAGCCTGGTCCATTTACTTCAAATAAAAAGCCTGATGATAGCTATAAATCTAAATACAAAAAGCTTAAGCTCAAATTGCTCTCATGGCACAACAAATGGAAAATAATAATAAGTGCATGATTGCAACAACTGAAGAGAAATGGGTTCCTTCTGATGATTCATCTGCTGATGAAGAAGAAGAAAGAGATTGCTGTTACATGGCTCTGGCAGACGAAGAGCACCTGGTGAAGGAAGATGTCACATCTGGACGATGGGTGGACATTGTTATCAAAAAGGTTAGTGATTATGATATGGAAACTGACCAAGAATTAAAACTGGACATTGCTGAAGCTCTTAATTCTGATTTAATATTTGTTGAAACTGTTAGATCTGACTGTGTAAATGGTCTAGAAACAGATTTTTCTGAAATTACAGTTTTAAAATCAAAATTAAAGGAACTTCAAGATATTGAACTGGCATTTCAAGCCCAGGTTCTGGTAACTGAACAACTGATTTAAGAAAAACAAGATCTTGAAGTCATTTTAGAGAAAGAAAAACTGGTTATTAAATCTTGGCTTGAAACCAGAAAGCCATATGATGCTGGAGTAAATCAATTTCCCACTCAAAAACGTGCTTATTTAGATGGAAATACTCATGTTGCATCATTAATTCCAGTAATTGATCGGTTACCAGAGGGATTCAGGCCCGTTACCATTTATGATGAGCCTGTAACTACTAAGGCCAATATTTTCCCAGTTCAATCCCCAGAGGTTAAGACTGGAGCATTCCAGATGACTGCTCCAGTTAAAAAGGTTAATCGGAATAAACCTTTGCCTCAGTCCGCTTCTAAAGAACCCCAGGTTCAAAAGAAGAAGACCAGTTCCCTACCTAAGCCTCGAGTCCATCAACTGGAAAGGCTCAGGTGTCATCTGATGAAAATATTTTGTCAAGGTTAGAGAGCCAGTTTCAATTATTGACTCGTCAATTTCAAAGTTTTAATGCAAGATTAAACTTTATTGAGGGTACTTCATCTGGCCCTAGACAAAATACCAAATCTTTTTCCAAGAAAGATAAATATATTTCTCCAGTTGAGAAAAAGAAAAAGGTTTCAAAACTATCAACCCCAGTGGTCTTTTCAACTAAGACTACTGTTGAAGAAAGTGAACTCAACCAGATACCCCAGGGACCTATAAGGGAGGGTCCAGTGAACCCATCAGTCGATGTGTAGGGCGATCGAAAGAAGTATATCTGGTATCTTGACAATGCAGCTGGCAGGAGAATACTGATGTAAGACCCTCGGACATCACTTTTGGAAATGATGGTTGTGGAAAGACTGAGGGATATGGTGTTCTGAACAATGGACAAGTCAAATTCAGACGAGTTACATTTGTGAATGGTTTGAAATATAACCTGATCAGTGTAAGTCAACTGTGTGATGATGGCTATCAAGTTTTATTCAATATTGATCAGGGTATCGTATTCAACAAGGACTGGAAGGTAGTATTGATTGCTCCCAGAAGAGGGAATGTGTACGTGATGGATATGGAAAGCTCTCCTTCAGAGCAGTGTTTCTATACTCAAGCTGACGAAGACACAAACTGGTTATGGCACAAAAGGTTATCCCATTTAAATTTCAAAAATATTAATAAGTTGTCTAGAAAACAACTGGCAGATGGGATACCTTCAGTTTCCTTCAAAAAGGAAATGCCATGTCCAGGATGTGAGATGGGTAAGCAGAAACGTACCAGTTTCAAGACCAGACAGAATTTCAGCATATCTGAACCACTTCACATGCTTCATATGGACCTCTTTGGTCCAGTGAATGTTCAGACTCGTGCTGGTAAAAGATACACCCTGGTGATCATAGATGAATTCTCCAGATATTGTTGGGTTATCTTTCTCAGGTCTAAAAATGAAGCTGCTGCTGAAATCATCAGTCTTATCAAGCAAATTGAGCTCAAGCATAAGCGAAAGGTGTGTCAGTTAAGAAGTGACAATGGAACAGAATTCCAGAATGCAACTCTGGAGTCATTCTGTACTGACACTGGCATCTCCCAGAATTTCTCATCAGCCCGCTCTCCAGAACAGAATGGAGTGGTAGAAAGGAAGAATCGAACGCTGATAGAAGCTGCCAGGAGTATGCTTGCTGAATCTGGTCTGTCTACCAGTTTCTGGGCTGAAGCAATTGCTACTGCTTGCCACACCCAGAACCGTCAGTGTATGTGAAGCGACACAAAAAGACAGCCTATGAAGTCTTAAGAAATAGAAAACCAAATATTGGTTATTTTCACGTTTTTGGATTTCCAGTTTACATCCTGAACGACTCCAGTCAGTTAGGCAAATTCGATGCCAAAGTTGATGAAGGGTATTTCTTAGGCTATTCATCCATTCGCAAGGCCTTCAGAGTCTATAACAAGAGACTGGAGAAGGTCCATGAGTCAATTCATGTCACATTTGATGAATCAAATGCTGCAATCAATAAAAATCCAACCCTTGATACTCCCCCAGTAACTCCAATTGTCTTCTGTGAATCTGATCCTATCAACTACAATAAAGATTCTCCAGAAGAAGTTTCCAGTCATCCTGATCTGGAACCTGTTCAGACTAAGAAACCCTCCAGTAGTACTCCATTCTATCCTTCAATTATTTTCAAGCTACCCTCTGAAATTATTATTGGATCAGATGTTCGTACTACTCCCCCAGTATCAGTCCAGTTGAAACTGAACCAGTACTTCAAGAAATGCCTTCAAATGAAGAATTTCATGATGCAAATCATGATTTAAATGAATCAGATGAAGATGTTGAAGTAGTCTGGCAAGATCCTCCTCCAGAAGCAACACCAGAGGAGACTCAACTGAATTCTTGCACTGATATTGTTGTCAGTAACAATCCTGGTCAGTACTCCAGATGGACAAAAGCTCATCCTATCGATCAGATCATAGGTGACTCCAGTAGAGGAGTTCAGACCAGAAGAGCCTCTAGTAATCAATGCTTATATGTCAGTTTCTTATCACTGATAGAACCAAAGAAGATTGACGAGGCTATAGAAGATCCAAGCTGGGTGACTGCTATGCAAGAAGAGCTTCACCAGTTTGAAAGGAACAAGGTTTGGTACCTGGTTCCTTTCCCAGTTGGAAAGAAAGAACTAATTGGAACCAGATGGGTCTTTAGGAACAAGGTAGATGAAGATGGCCACGTAATCAGAAACAAGGCCAGACTGGTAGCACAAGGGTACTGCCAGTCAGATGTCGATTTTGATGAATCATTTGCTCCAGTGGCTAGAGTTGAAGCGATCAGAATATTTTTAGCATTCGCTGCTCATCATCAGTTCAAGGTCTACCAGATGGACGTTAAAAGTGCATTTTTGAATGGAAAACTTGAAGAAGAAGTTTATGTCAGACAACCACCAGGTTTCGTTGACGAAAAGCATCCACACTGGGTATATCGTCTGGACAAAGCTTATGGTCTCAGACAAGCCCCACGTGCCTGGTATGATACTCTGACTAAACATTTATTGAAAATTGGTTTCAAAAGAGGTGCAACTGACAATACCTTATTTATTCTTCATGAAAAAGGTAATCTTCTGATGGTACAAATTTATGTTGATGATATTATTTTTGGGTCTACTGATGATAAAATGTGCAAGAAATTTTCAAAAATAATGTCGACTGAATATGAAATGAGTTTGATGGGTGAATAACATATTTTCTTGGACTCCAGATTAAACAAAACAAAGATGGAATTTTTATTAATCAGAAAAATATGTTAGAGATCTTTTAAAGAAATATGATATGAACTCTTCACCATCTAAACCTACTCCAATTTCTGCACCATTAACACTGGACTCAGATCCAGATGGTAAACCAGTGAACACCACTGTCTATAGAGGCATGTTTGGTTCACTGATGTATTTAACTGCCAGTAGACCAGATATTATGTTTTCAACATGTTTATGTGCCAGATATCAGGCTAATCAAAAGGAATCTCATATGCTTGCTGTAAAGCGCATACTGAAGTACCTTAAAGGTGTCCCCAGTTTGGGTCTTTGGTATCCCAAAGGCTCAAGCATGGATCTAATGGGTTATTCAGATTCGGATCATGCAGGTTGTAAGATAGACAGGAAATCCACTACTGGTGGATGTCATTTCCTTGGTGGCAAACTGGTCAGCTGGACCAGTAAGAAGCAACTTCAGTTTCATTGTCCACTGCTAAAGCTGAATACGTGTCTGCAGCCAGTTGTTGTGCTCAGATACTCTGGATGAAGAACCAGTTGCTTGATTATGGTATTAAGTATTCAAAGACTCCAATCTTTTGTGATAATACCAGTGTCATTGCTATCTCAAACAATCCAGTCATGCACTCAAAGACGAAGCACATTGATCTCAGGTATCATTTTATTCGTGATCATATTATGAAAAATAATATTGAACTCCATTTTATTCCCACTGACAAACAACCTCGCTGACATTTTTACTAAACCTCTGGATGTCAAAACTTTTGAATATCTTGTTGGTGAGTTGGGAATGTTAAACCCTTAAATCTGGAACCTTGGTATTGAATGCCTTTGTGTACTATCAGGGATCCTTGATTTAGATTTATAAATCTATGACTGCTTAGATATCGAACGCCTTTGTGTACTATCTTTGCATTAATCGATTTCTGGATCAACATTCCAGGGGGAAGACTGAAAGATATATTTTTGTTCTTAAAATGTTTTAATTTCAGGGGGAATTTATTAATTTATTTTCTCACTGGACAAAATTTTCTGGAAAATTTCACTGGTACCTTGTAAATGTGTCCCTCTCACTGGTAATTAGATAGGTTGAAGTGCATGTTTGAGGTGACTTTTGTCTCCTTGTAAATGTGTCCCTCTCATTTGTCTGTATTAGTTGACGTGCATGTTTGAGGTTACCAGTCTCTTTCAAATGGTTTTCACTGGTACTTTACTGGAGTGTCCCTCCAGTGTACCATCATTGCATGCATGCATCACTGGCCTAATCCACCAGTGATACTGGAGTGTCCAGTCAACCTCTAGATGCATTGGTATGTCAGTAATAATATTTTTAATACATGGTCTTTGTGCGTGCCACGTATGTAAAATCTTTGAAAAGATATTTATCTTATTATCCTACGTGGCATGTCATTTTTTTCAAAGAAATGATGGTATTTTTACCTTGGGAAGACAAAATGTGTTATAACACGATTTCTATCACTGAATTCAATTCATCAATGGCGGTTTGGATAGTGTGTTCTTAGTGTTTGTGTGTGTTTTGAGAGAGAATCGTATGTAAAAATGTGTGTGTGTTACTGGTATTAAAAGTTATGGAAAAGTTATACAAAGGTTATGTGAAAGTTATGATCTCTAAGGTATGAGAGGGCTATTTATAGTCTAATTATACAATTATGCTAATTGTCACAATTAGCCCCTCAACCTTAGTGATCATTTATCTATGATTAACAACAAGAAATTCCTCTAATCTAGATTACAATTTATCACTATTTTTGGATTTCTAACATTCTCCCCCTTTGTGATACATTGTAATGAAGTACGTGTTATATTGTCTTGTAGGAATGAATTGATGAGCCCGGTGGTGAAGACAATTGGGGTGTTGAAACAAGTCTTCAAAGCTTTCTCTTTTGTCTTTGGAGAACTTGATTCAGTCTTGGTTTTGGTCTTGGACTTCTTGAAGTTAAATCATGTGAGGATTCTCAATGTTCTTTTAGAACAAAGAATGATGAATGCGTATGAGTCTTGAATAAAGAGAATAATGAAGTCGAACAAATGTGTGTGACTTGAATCTTCGAGAATTGTTGAATCATGAATCAGAGTTGTCTTTTGAAATGCGGAAGGTATGAATCTTGGTTTTGAATGTTTCAATCTTCGATTCTTGAA